>JAODXP020000028.1:28919347-28939861 GCA_027497455.2 Sardinella longiceps | reverse complement strand
AAAGCCTTTAAAAGCACTTATTCAACACACACATCTATCACACACATCTCCGTCTCTCTGTCGCACACTCTGCCTGTAACTACCCCAACCCACTCTTTCTCTCTCTCTCTCTCTCTCTCTCTCTCTCTTTCCCTCTCTCAACCTCACTCTTTCCCCCTCTTTCCCTCTCCCTCTCTCTCTCTCTTCTCTCTCCCTGTCCAGTATGCACAAGAATCCTTTGTTTGGAGAGGAGATGAAAGGGACAAAAGCCACCATTGAAAAATACGACTGCGTATGTGTGTGTGTGTGTGTGTGTGTGTGTGTGTGTGTGTGTGTGTGTGTGTGTGTGTGTGTGTGAGAGAGAGAGAGAGAGAGAGAGAGAGAGAGTTTGTGTGTGTGTGTGTGTCTGTATGTGTGAGTGTGTCTCCGTACAACACAGACAGTGAAATGGAGAGGGAGAGACTATGAACGGGAAGACGGTAAGAGATAAAATGAATCTGTGTGCAACAACAACAACAACAACAACAACAACAACAACAACAACAACAACAATGTCCACTGGTATTCATGTGTAGGCTATATCAAATTCCCAGTGCAGCATGGCTCACTACTTACAGTATGCGGGTACTATAACAAACAACAAACATCCTTGGGCTTCTTTCAACTGACTCATGGAGGAACTTATTGGACAGTCTCTTGCTCAACCCTCCACCCCCAGAAATCCACTTTACAAGACCCCTCTCCTCTCCTCGTGAAACGCTCTACAGTCTAAGCAGTGTACACGACTCCCACAACCCTGCATAATGTGCCCCACGCTCGGGACCGCTGGACAGGGAGTGAGCGGTGGCCTCCGTGGCCTAAGAGACCCCGGTTTCTTCCGCATCAGCAAAAAACTTTTTTTTTTTTTTTTCCCTTTCCTTTCTCTGTCCCTCGTGATTTGCATAATTCAGTTCAGAGGAGCACATTCTAAATTCTGTGTGAAAATGTGGAAAAAAATGATATTATTCAAACATAATATAATATCTAATATCTGTGTTAGAGTTAATGCAGCAACATTAAGGAGTTTGTAAACTAAAGAAGCCCATAAAAAATATCTCTCAAACACCAACAACAGCACAGGGGGTACTGGCAGAAGGTTTGCTAGGGCATACTAATTCAAGTTATTTGGCAATATAGCTGAGGTCTTGCTGTGATTTGTTTTGGTCTGACTCCGCAACACTGCATAGGACCTACAGCATCTAGTTGGCAAATGTGGATTCACAAAGACCTACTGTATAAGTACTATCACAATTATTTTGGAAACTATAACAACATTTGCCGAACAGAAAACATGCGATAAACTAAGTGTATCTAACCTTTTGTTTTAGATGCTGCTCTGTATGGCTGGGTATTCTCCCAGGTGCTTAAGTGCAAAAAAAGAGCTTAATGCAGGCTGAAATGCACTGATATGGAACTGAAATTGACTTTTTCTTCTACTTTTTTAAGTACCTGGGAGAATACTGCCCTATGATTGGACATGACAATCCCAAATCAGTGGTAGGCCTACACTCAGCAGATGTATATTGATGATATACCCTGACACAGGAGTTACCTGTTACCTGGCTTTATTTTGCCTTTTGTTTTTAGGTAGACAGAACTTTGGTGATTTGTGTGTGTGTGTGTGTGTGTGTGTGTGTGTGTGTGTGTGTGTGTTTCAATGTTCTCCATTAAATGCACTTTTAAGAGGACTGCTTGTGAAGTATCCAATACCCAATTATGATCACTTCTCAAACAATAAAGGAATTCAGGTTTTTTTTTTTTTACGTAACAGGTCCAACATGTACAAGATTTTAAAATATGCAGCTAATTTCTGTCACTTGCTTTCTCGAAAGAATACTGATGCAGAACACGAGCATAGAATGATGTTAATTTGTTTTAGCATTAACACAGAACAATCTCACTCCTGAAACCAACACACTTCAAGACAAAGGGATTATACTCTCTTGCCTTATATCTGCATCCTGTTCTACCTGGCAAGCCCCTTAACTCCTAAATCTCATTGGCTACCCCTATTTAGATACCCCGGCTCATTGGACAACCTCGGCTTTGTCCCCCTCATTTATTGGACAGCTCCCCAGTAGCTGCTTTTGCCAAACTACCAAACTGACAAGTCATCTCTCTGCAGTGTTATTTCAGAAATCCTCAACATCCTTGCATACAGCCTAGCTCTCGAGACACATGTACATCCATTTCATTGCATTACTGTAATTCTATGTTGAAGGATGGACTAGAGACCTCCGAGATATTAAAGGATCAGTGATTCTCCATTAAGACTTTCCCTTTACTTAGCCCGAGTATAAGATCACAGCCAGATTTGTGTTGGCTGGCTCTGAGCTAGGATGAAGCTGTGGACAGGATGCTTCAGTGTAGTGTAGTGTAGTGTAGTGTAGTGCAGTGTGGTGCAGTTCAGCACGCTGTCCTATCTGATCTGAGATCTGAGATCGGGGATCTTGGTCTGCCTCAGAGGAAGTGCCAATGCAAATGTGTCTGCCCCTGCCAGCTCCAGTTCCAGCTCCAGCTCCAGCTCCAGACCCAACGCCATGCCCTGACCCAGTCAAGCTCTCCGTGCCAAGCACCTGTGGTGCTGAACGGATCGGAGAGGAGGTGGGGGTTTAGTGGCCCCGGTTTTAAACAAGAGACTGAAAACAGAAAGTTCCCATTTGGAACTCTATTATAGGCCTCACTAACAGGAAGATGTGTCAATGCCATATTTATAGTCACTCAAAGTCAACATGCTCTTTTGACTCCTGTAGGCTAATATCTGTAGCCTTCTAATGAACGTTCACAAAGTCCCGTCATTAACAACAACAGTATCAACAACTGCAAGATGCATGCCATCATGTATTCAGATAATGCACATTTAGAGAAGTATACTGTATAAGAGAAAAGCAAAATATGCTTTGACATGGTCATTTCTTGTCGAAAACACTCCTGTTTTCAGATTACACATTTCTATCAATACATTGAAAACGGTTTTCCTCATTTTGTTTTCCCAACACTATAACTGGACACATTCTCCTGACTGCACTCACAGGTCATTCCATCATAGCTGTGGCTCGAAGCCACCTGGTAATTCACCTGTTGTGTGAGTCATTTACAGTAAAGCTGAACTTGACTGTTTGAAAATTATACCGATCACAACAGAGATGCACCTGACTTGACCTTTCAACTCCTGTCACCTTTGCTAGCACTTGAGTATCAATTACCATGAGCAACAGGTAAGTAGCCTATTTATCCTCTGTCTCAGCCTATATTATCGATGTATCATGGTTCGAAAAGTCACATATAGACTGCAAACTAGTTATATCTGTTTGAAATGCGTCCCATGCTATTAAAATGTCGTTACAGTATAACAGGTGCAACAGCAACAGGTGCAGGAACCCGACAGTGACCAATCAGAACAGAATAATCAGGGATTCTGTTTGCCCCTTTGCGGTTATTTGATGCATCATCTGTTGCGATTACTTTGCGTATTGCGAAATGAAATTCTTCAGCAATTATTTCCTGATGCTCACAGTCACACTTTGCAACAAATTACTTACCCCGGGCCTTGGCTGGTTTTACGAGTTTGGACGAATTTCGTTCAACTTTGTTGTTCCAGGTGAGTGGCTTTCAAGGGCTGTGTCGAAACAGATTGCTGAAGTAAACGGAGCTGTCACGACGCAGAACCGCGTTCTATTGTTGACACGTCTGTCCCTCGCATGTTCACGCGAGTCACAATTCACTTTTCGTTTAAATTCAGGGCCTAGCCTTTTTTCAAACTTTCAAACTCATTTTTTCCCAATTCAAATCAACAATGCATTGAATTACAATATTGGATGAGGTTTTGACAAAATGTCCTGAAAAATCAAAGCTCTCAACCAGCTGAAGACGAATATGTCACTGGTTCCCCGTCAGACCATGAGTGTCAGTCGGTACCGGTCGATCCTGCTCGGATGTTATTATGTAATTAGATGATCAGAAAATTCTTTCGACTAACTTTAAATGCTAGGACTTTTTCCGTCTGGATAAGGAGAGGATGCTATGGAGCCCTCTCGATTTCACTCTTCCTCTCATTATAAATGAGAAAGTATTCAGTCACCCTCTTTCTTGCTCACAGGACCTTTTAATTCATTAATTCAACTCTCCACCCCGAACCTCCACCCACCCTCTCTCTCTCTCTCTCTGTCTCTCTCTCTCTCTGTCTCTCTCTTGTCCTCCGTCTCTACTCTGTTCACTGCCTTGATAATAGGGTCCTTGTTTAGATTTCTTCGACTGTTCAGTCTGTGTCAGCTTTACAAGCAAATTTATTTTGGTGAAAATACAAGGCCTGGCTTTATGTAAGATTGAAAAGACCTGTCATTTTGATAAAGAACGATAAGGAGCTTAGGTTAAACAAATAATTGTTCGGCCAGCAATAATATTTTTTAATGCTTTATAGAATTAATAAGTCAAATACTGTACCTACTGTTTACCATATATCAGAAAATATTAGAATAATATACTCATAATACTCAAATTATCATCATCATCATCATCATCATCATATTCATTGTTATTATTATTATTATTATTATTATTATTATGAAGAGTCCCATTGCTAAAAACAATACATAATCAGGCCTCCCCCTACTTCATAGCAACACAGTTGCGTTGTCGGTTGCAATGGAATTTCATTTACACCCATGCCAGCCAGGTTACCATACAACGTGTCCCCGAAGAACCGTGCTGAAAAAAATAGACAGACTTTCATTAAACCAAGCCCCAATTAAAGTAGCTGTTACTCAGTCGTGTGTCAGTTGCATCCTGTCTTGATTTACATTTACTGGATGAGATCAAAGGAGGTAGGGGCGCTACCAGACTCTTCACGTGCAACTTGTTTTGGCGGACAGTGAATTTACGGTGCGCCTTGGCTGCGCTACTTGGATGGCGCGCAGAATGCATGAATTAAACGCGGCGGACGCGAGCATAATGACGTCGCGCTGCGCGGCATTTAGAGGCACCTCTTTTCACACGCGCATCAATCAGAGAGCACCTCCCCACTGCCAGCACACGTTGTTGTTCCCGCACAAATCCGGACCGCTGCGCTGGGCTTCCCTCATCCGGGCGCGGGGCCACGGAAGGGTATTTTGCCTTCTTCTTCTTTTGTTTGGAGAATTTTCATTCAAGGTGAAGGTCACACCGGAGTAAACGATTATCCCCTCGGCTGCAGACCACACTCACACCACAAAGATCCGGCGCATAGTATGGACTCTATGGACTCTATTGTCCACGCAATATTTTTCCACCTGTTGCAGTTAGTGTAGGCCTATAACCTGCAGAATCACTACCTCAACAAACCTTTAACAAATGGAGGAAAGGGAGAAAAAGTGTTTTCCTTCTCACATTGGGTGTTAAGGAATTCAGGTTAAATGCTGCAGATATATCAAAACACCCATTTAAGTGTCACATATGAAATTAGAAAAGCACATCGTTTTGTATGTTTTATGAAGTATTACTTTAACCCGATGTTACTATTGACCTTACTATTTCAAATACATGGGGCCTATATATAATATGAATTTATATAGCCTACTATCAGGAAGGCAAGGAGTTATCAAAGTTATTTAAGATCACAGAAACATCACCATGTGCAGGCCTGGTAGTA
Source organism: Sardinella longiceps (assembly GCA_027497455.2). Taxonomy (NCBI): domain Eukaryota; kingdom Metazoa; phylum Chordata; class Actinopteri; order Clupeiformes; family Clupeidae; genus Sardinella; species Sardinella longiceps. The sequence continues at coordinate 28,934,217 of JAODXP020000028.1, read as the reverse complement.
TTCAGGCGTACAAGCAAGAGGTGGGATTAATGTGGGATTAAACTAAAATTTCAACATTTTCTTCTCAAATTGCCTGGATTGGATTGATAACAGATAAACGTGTTCTGAGACAAACATACATCTTTGCACAGCCATCACTACCTCATGGCTGAAGATACCAAGTACTCTAAACGTACGTCGCAAATATTGTATAACCCCTCTCCACCGTGCCCACCTCCCACCTGGAAGAAAAGTTCAGGCTCAGGATTTATTTTTTTACTATCAGCCCTGCATGTGTGAATATTTGTGAGCGTGTGGTCCCTCCGATAAAGAGGGGCACCAGCCCAGTCCCATCCTGTATGGGTGGGGAGAGCGAGCCCCACGAGAGCTGCCTCCGGAGGTTCACTGTGAGAGAAAGGCTAGAGCAGGGAGTGCAGTAGAGGGTGGGAGAGATGGAGAGAAGAAGAAGAAGGGAGAGAAAGAGAGGAACACAGGGTGAAAAAGTGTGCAGGTCAGCTTTCCTCTTGGCCCGCCACAGCTCCGTCGGAAGGGCTTTCTTCCTCTCCTCCTTCGTCTTTTTCTTCTTCTTCTTCTCCTTCTTCTTTTACCTTTTCACCCTTCATGCTGTTGATGCTTTTCTCTGGCTTGACATTCAGTTTGTTTTTCCATCACATGGTTCACTAGCTTTCTGTCTCTGTTTCCGACTCTCTCACTCATTCTCTCTTTCTCTCCATCTCTCTCTCTCTCTCTCTCTCTTGGTCTATCCCTCTGTCTCCCTCACTCTCTTCCTCTGCTGTCATTCCTCTGCACCTCTCTGTTGATTTTCTGGCTCATACCCCCCATTGATCAGCCTACTCACTTCAGACACACAGACACACACAAACAGACACACACACACACACACACACACACACACACACACACACACACACACACACACACACACACACTTCATGCACAATATTGTTTACATGCTGACATAAACACAAACATAGTTATGCTACACTACAGGTACAGTCACACTCTGGGCCCTGTCCTTTTCTCCACTTCCACTCCGTTTTGCACAGTATAGTGGTAAAATAAGAGGAGGGTAAACTAGGATTTTTTTTATCACTGCAAAATGATATTCAGAATCAGATGTCCAAAAAGAGATCTAGTCAAGTCAAGTGTATTACCTATCATGACATTTAGCCTATCATGACATTCAATTGGAAAGGGAGTCATTGGCCAGGCTTAGCGTTGTTTGAATCGGCTTCTTAGCTGAGGTTTTAGCCTTCTTACCCGAGGGTCCATCACTCGTGGCCAAAATACCTGTGCAGTATTAGGTATCATTTTTCATCTTCCTAGAAATGTGTGAGAGATGTCGATCATGACAATCATGTACTAAACACAAAGTGATATCTTCCAAGAGAATAAGAGAATTAGTGGTTGTTTGTCTCATATTTTGACCATGTAGATTTTATTTAATTGTTTATTCAACATTGAACAACATGGATACATGTTTAGGCTACCATCATATTAAATAAACAAAACAAAACAGTAGGTCTTTTTAAAATAAGACACAAAGAAATGGAATTAGTTATTATTGATCACATGATCTCCAGTGGAACCGGCAGCTAAAGCGGATAGAAAAGTGTTGGGGTTCAACTGACTACAGTATCTGCTTGGGAATGGAACTCTTCTGCAATTCTGCAATTCTTCTGTTGCAAGCCCAAAACCCTTATCAGTTAACCCCACACATATCAGATGAGCAAGCAAGCATTTCAGAATGCGCCCGTTGAAAGGGATTTCATATTTCTTGCTACTGTAATACCTGCACCTTAATTCCCTAACAAAAAAAATTAATGCAGGCTCAAAAGAAGCGCAAATTACAACAATCATTGATTTCGCATCCTAGAGGTAGCTAATTTCGGGGCACACACTAAGAAAAGTACATTGGTACTGTAAACAACTTTGGTAAGATATACCTTTCGAGTCTTCTTAGTGCGCTAAAAGTGAGCGTTACCGGGGAACTGGCCCCTGATCAGACAGACATCATAAACAGCAACACCATCAGGAGACTCAGGAGATGGTTGTGAGTTTGGCTTTCTACCCCGTTGGCTCCATCAGCTTCACTCAGTCCATTGCACAGGTTCCCTCTGCAGCAGGTGGTCTGGTCATACCCAGGGCTACTCTCCATCTCTCCTCTATGACACCATGACTTGGTGGCACAACCTGCCATCACGGTGCTGTTCTCCCTTTCTAAGATGAAGTTTTATAGTGATTATGGTGGTGGTAGGCATGGACTGGCCATAGGGCATATAGGGCAATGCCCAGTGGGCCGACGGTCATTTTTGGGCCAGGGCTCTCATTTACTCATAATTTTCACGAAGGATATTGGGGTGATTTAATTAAATCTCTCATATTCATGCAATATGTCCAACTTACATAGTTATTTTAGCTAACCACAATGTTATTATTATTGAATAAAATCATGGTGGGCCGCCATGGCCAAAAATGCCCAGGCTATTTTTTGGTCCCATTACAGCCCTGGGTGGTGGTTATTGAGGTGGATGTTCCACATCATCGCTAATGTTAAACTTGACTGCAGTCAATCACAGGCCACGGGAAAAGCTGGAGCATTTTGTAAAATGTGTGATAATCTCTTAGCCTGACACGCCAGACTATATCATAAGAATGTAAAGTCTGAAGACCACTGATAGACTGTGCCTCAATGGAGGGGCGGGTGATTGCGTTGTCTTTCAAACTGCCTCTCCACGTAATAGGCTAGCATTCCGGCCAGTGGTACCAGCTGGTATATCAAACTTTTCCCGTAGCCCGTCGGTAACACAGCAAAGACATATTTTTTCAGAACGAAAGACTTCAGTGCACTTTCTTGTTTTACTTTCAAAGAAAATGACAAGTGCAATTCGTCCAAAACTAAAGCCAAAGACGAATCTCTACATACGGCTCTGGTTTGAGCAGGACTGTCGTCATCGTACAAAGCCCGCCTTACGATTTCCTGTACACATACCGCGCTGTGATTGGTTATCCGCCGCCAGAGGAAGGATTACAACGGGTTTCTATCAGGCGTCTCTAGACGTATCCACTGTGCAAATTCAAATTTGCTACCACTAGGGGTACGTCTAGAGTTCTAGGCTAATAATCTCTAAACCAATAGCTAAAAAAAGAACATACTGTAAATGTAAATATTAAAAATGTAAAGCATCAACTTTTCAAACCGATTTAAACTAATTTCATGAAAAATATACACTCATTTTGAATTTGATGTCAATATAGATCATCATATCATATAGATTTTCATAACACATGCACTTAAAATTAGTGTCCTACATGTACAGGTATAATGTTGTCTGTAGATATGTGTAGGACACCAAGCCCACATTTTAAAGGAACACTATGAAACGTTTCACCACTGTTTGAGGTATCCTTTTTATCAGAAAATTTGTTTTGGTAATTAGGATATAGTCATATAAAGGGTGGATAAATGCAAGTTGTATTACCACCAGCCTTCCCAGATAAGCACTTTGTAGTTGCTGGTAAGACTCTGGGACTCTACCTATCTTTTATATAGGTAGTAGTTCATAGAATTAGTTCACAAAAAAACTACATAGTGTTCCTTTAAGTTCAAAAGTCAAAGAAGGTCACAACTTACTTAAGGTGTGACAGTGGTCCTCTTCACCTTTGCATTCTTCTACTTTATTAGAGCAGTTGAGCTGTTGGTCACAGATGAAACACTTTCTCTTGTTTGGTGATCCTAAAGGCCGGGCTATGGAAGGTAAATTATATCTGTGTGACAAATACCATTTAGCTTTTTGGATCTCTATCGCCATCTTCTGGTATCATGAAGTCTCACTGGCTCCCTGTGAGTTACTATTGCACTATGTACAGTGCACTGTGTGTGTGTATGTGTGTGTGTGTGTGTGTGTGTGTGTGTGTGTGTGTGTGTGTGTGTGTGTGTGTGTGTGTGTGTGTGTGTGTGTGAGTGTGAGTGATTATTAAGTCCTAAAGACCGTGTAACCATATGTTGCATGTATGTACAGTATGTACTGGGCTACTAACCTGGAGGAACTTTGCCATTGCAGAGGTTGTGACTACAGCATTGGGCATTCACTGACATTCTATAGAATCCATTGGAAACGGAATAGGACTGACATAGCTCTGGTTTTTGACAGGTCTTCACAAAATAATATGTTGGGTTAGCCTGGCGAATGCCAAACTAAAATCACAAGTGATATTTAGTCTGGGGACCTACCTATTGCATTTCTCGTAGCGGAAGCATCGTTTACAATTGTCCATAGCCGTTTATTGGGCGCTACGAATGTCTATCATAGCGTCTGTACATACCTCGGAGCCAATACCAGAGCCTCCACGTGACGTAAAATGCAATCGAGGGCCGTACAAATCCCTTTTTGTTCTGCGATTGGATACCGAAAGTAAGCGAGAAAAACGGCCATGGTCACCATGCTCCTCTGCAGAGTGAAATGAAATAAGCGCGCAAAGGAGCATGGGAATTCCCAGGCTAATGTTGGGTCTTTATCTAAGAAAATGGAAAGGAAAGAACCTGCATTTGAATTTGTTGAGTAGAGGGGAACATTTAGACTTAAACAATTATGAATTTATACAATTTTGTGTGAAAAAAACACTCACTCACTCACTCACTCACACACTCTCTCTCTCTCTCTCTCTCTCTCTCTCTCTCTCTCTCTCTCACACACACACACACACACACACACACACACACACACAGTGCAGTAAACAGATTTACGTAAGCACATATAGTATCCTAATCCTGATAGAAGTCACACACACACACACACACACACAGAGTCGCACACACATGCACAAAGAGAGAGCAAGAGAGAGACAGAGTGTATTCATTCAGTATCACACTTGCTACAGCACAAGGAACTGATGAACTTCTCCATAGATTTCCAATTTCTTGACTAGCCAGTTAGTGAACACAGGGATTTAGCATGCCCAATATTTTTAAAGTTCACCGAAAGTAACTGCCCATGGTGAAAGAAGCGGCAGTTGAGGAACTCTCACAAAAGTGAAACAATGTTAGCGCATTTTGTAAACCATGCTACTAGGAGTGAGCCATCCTTGGGTCACAATTCTGGGGCCGCCAACCATAGCAAACAAACAGTGTCTTATAGCCATGACTGTGACATCAAATTTGCTGCTGTATGGCAGTTGCTTACCAGTGTAATAATAAGTGACCTTTATGGCAGCACACCTTCCTTCATGGCATTCCTCTTCAGTGCAGTCGGTTCAAGAATCGCATTTATAGCAAGTAAGGGAAAGTACTAAAAGTGTGAAGGTACAGTAAGTGTGAAGACAAGATGTCAGTATAGTCTATTACTGTTACATAATCTGTTCTGGTATTTACAGTAATTATAAACAAATTTAACAAAAAATTAACACTTCTTCTTCTCATACTACTACTACAGTACTACTACTACTACTACTACTACTACTACTACTACTACTACTACAAAAACAGCAACAACTACTATTACTACTACTACTACTACTACTACTACTACTACTGCTGCTGCTGCTGCTGCTGCTACTACTACTACTACTACTACTAATAATAATAACAACAATACCAGAGGAGAATACTGCACTGGCGATGATGAATATCCGTAGCTCCATGTCATAGCTGTCTTTGTCCAAACAGATGGTCAAATAGAATAGAACTGGCTTGTGAAATAAGCAAACTAAAAGTGGGCGTTACTTTCAGTATAGCCTAAACAATTCTCTTCAACGGCTTTACAAGGGCATGATACAGAACAGCTGCTTTCTCTCCGGCAGCTGCAATGGCTGTTACTGTTAAGTAGATTTTCCACGTTTAAAACACTTCGTCTAACACCACTTCCTTCCTAGAGGCAGGGTGTGTCAGCATTGATTGTGTCTTCACAGTATAGTGCAAGCTTAAATATTAACTTTTCACTGGACCTATAGTATGACTGACTCCACCGACCCTTGACTGTTCATATACCACATTTCCTGCTGTTGTCTCATTTCCTGGCACATTTGCCACGTGTGAATGGAATACTGTTTTCTGATTGGCTGTCAGGGTGTCCGTTATTTCTAGATAACAGGACACCTGAGGCATTGTTGGGTTAAAAAAGTTTAACCAGCGTTCTTTATCAATGCTCTTTAGAATGCAGCCTTGCGGATCTTCTTTCATAAGAAAATAGTACCCCAACCGAACAGGATAACTTCTTTCTAAACGGAGCCACATGTTTCTTTTATGATTTAAACACGCTTACCATCTATATCACCGGGTGATAAGCGGGATAACGGCCATCAAGGTGTCCCGATATAGTTTTGTATAGGCTATTATTATTAAACATATTATTATGATGATTGTTATTATTTATTTATTTATTTATTTATTTTGTGAAATCACAAATCGATTTAGAGGGTTTTGGATCTTAACTTGAAACCAAATCAGACTAGGGTTTCATGAATCATTTTACCATCAGTGTTTTTACAGTAGCTCCAAGAGAGGTGTTGAAAGAAAGATGAAGAAAGAATAATAATAGTAGATGAGCTAAAAATTTAAAAGCAGGAATAAGCTTTTGTTCTCCTGAACGCAGCCAGACAAATATTTTCTGCTTTCACTTGCAATTTTATTTAGGCCTACAGTAATATGGTGGCTGAGAAACACAGTATTAGTAATTTAGCTAGAAAAGCACTCAGAGAGTGTAGGCCTCTGTCAATGCAATGCGGTCACTGATGTGAATTGCAGATCACCAAAATTTAATCATCTGTCTTTTGGTTTCATACCAAAAAAAGATAATAAATTTACAACTTTTTGATATTCATTACAAATTTGTGTTATTTTGCACAAAGACAGATAGACAATCCACCACCTGCCAAAACACAACTTCCTCTGGGGTATGTAACAAAATAGACATTTCAAAAGCCTAAATCAGCACTGAAAGCCACACAAATAAAAAGTAATAGCAGAAAGTTTTGTGTTTGGATTTCATGGCCCGAATTTCTTGGATTCTGATTGGCTCCGTCCATGCTGTTACACAGATCCCCCTCACAACAGACCAGACTTTCTACTTCTCCGGCTAGAAAATGGTTTGAGTCCCTCTGCTGGCAGATTGAGCTTGATGCACATCCTTTCTGAATACCAGCCAGTCTATGATCGTCAGATTCTGCACACAAAGAGTGATAGAGAAAGATGGGTGGTTCAATCACACCAGAACTTTCTTTTTATTCTCTTTCTATTATCTTTACAAAGAGTCATTTACTTTTAATTACTATATAATTGAAAACAAAAAGATTCAGGATTCTATGTAAAAACAACAGACAAAAAAGAAGATGTAATTTTCTCACTGTATTGTCTAAATATACATATACTGTAAAAAAAAAAATATATATATCAATCAAATATCAATCCAACCTTGGGTTCAATGTTGGATTAGGATTTTTTGGAGGAAGGGCATTTTTCTCTACACTTACCGGTAGAAAGAGATGTGACACAATGATCCTCATCTCCCAAGCACTCCATAATCGAGGAACAATCTCCAGCTCTGCATGTGTAACATCTCTTTTTATTAGGGATGTCTGTAAGATACGCTATAAAACAGAGACACAATCAACCCTTCCTTCAAAATGTATTCAACAGTTTTGTTACCTGCAATGAAACACACTATATGTCAAGCCTACAGTAAATACATAAAGACCTATAGATGTGAATATCTGATCAGATCACAGTCCAAAAACAATTTAAACCATTTAGAAATCGGCACAATGACACAAGATAAAAAGCCGAATGTGAACTCAACAAGGGTGCCTTTCCGCAAACCATTGTTTTGTATTTCAACCAACAAGGTTGTTAACCAAGTTAGCCAAGGCCGGCTCTAGCCTTTTTGTTGCCCTGGGCCAGATTCAAGTTTTGCCCCCTCTTTTCTTGGAATGTGAGGCAAGTGAAAAAAACAAACAAATGTATTGCAATGATTCCTTGATATTTGGCATCCTAATGTAACGGACGCCAACTAGCACGGCTAGCTGGCGGCAGTATGTGTAAATCTTCACAACCCACTGGGCAATTGCTAAGTTTGACTATGCAGGACGAACTGGTTAACTCCCGATAATGTAATAAAAACTCCCTCATAAGTCCCTAAAACATGTAATAAAACCTGATAATGTAATAAATCCTGATAATGTAATACGGTGCATTTCCAAATAATGTTAAAATCGGCATGCTGATCATGTAATAAAATGTTACATTACATTTCCAGTATTCCGATTTTTACATTATCAGGAAATATACCATATTACATTATTGGAATTTTATTACATTGTCAGGTTTTATTACATGTTTTAGGGACTTATGAGGGAATTATTATTACATTATCGGGAGTTATAACTCATCTAATAACTGATTACCGTTCCATATGAATGCCTTTCAGAATGGTTACTATAACAACAATAAGCAACCTTGTAGATCTACTTTTAACTGAAAGTAGTACCCAAACTGAACAGGTTAGCTTCTTTTAAATTTGAGTTGCATATTTCTTTTACGTTTTATATGCTTCTTCAAATATACGAGAGATAGATAGATACGGGAGATAAGCGGGATAACGACCTCCGAGGTGTCCAGTTATTCATTTATAATTGTCTTGGCGGAATAACTCCGTCTCCGCGTTGCACGCGTCTAGATTCTCGATAGTTCTAGATTCTCGACAATTATAAATGAATAACTGGACACCTCGTCGGCCGTTATCCCTTACATCAGGTTCTACAAGCCTCAAAGTTAGCCAATTTGTTTTTGAGAAACTGGCCCCTGATAAGTAAGTTACCGTGGTTACCTGGAGGTGGTTTGTTGTTACAGAGGTCAAAGGCACAGCAGGTGCTCTCCACTTTAACCCTTGACTTGCCAAAATTGAGGGAGCCCACGATGCACATGGCAGAGGGTGCACAGGTATTCAAATTCATCGCACCATTCTGTCTGCCATCTGGAGATGGAATAATACTTTGATGTTAGTAATTCTGCTCACCTTGGATTCGGAACCATTGCTTTCTCAGTGCCATATGTGAAAAAAACTGAATTTAACACACACACACACACACACACACACACACACACACACACACACGAATCTTAGATATACTGTAATTAAATGCAAATATTTCATAAAGACAATGATCATATCTTTTCATTCTTCATGTACAGCATTTACGTATTACTACAAACTTATTACTACAAACTCCAGTCTTGTGCGTCATACTTACTTACACCTCTACCTATAAACAATCATAAGCAACATCAGCAGTTTAAACATCAGGAAAGGACCAAAGGCTATCTTTCTGATTTTAAATGCAAAACAAACAAATACAAAGCAAGTAAGCTTAAACTACAGGCCTCCATGAAGTACAACGCTGACAGTGTCTAACCTTTGTATTTCTCTATCCTCACACTGGCACATTGATCGGCGCAGGGTCCCTGAACATAGTGACAGGTCCTCCTGGCATCAGAGAGGCAGTTGTTGCAAATCAGGGACCAAACTGAAAACAATTGGAGGTAATTAGCATCTGGATTGCATTCAACTGGCTAAGAATAGTATGACTCGTGCAAAGGTTAGTGTGTGAAAACTTTTTTTTTTTTTTTTTTTTTGGTGACAAAAAAAAATACCCTCATTCCAAATTTGAAAACAACTGCACTCACTAACAGATACACATACACACACATTCTCTTTCTCTCTCTATACATATATACAGTATATCTCTCTCTCAGACCCACAACTTGTCCCCTATCATCTCCTTGATGGACTATGGACAATGACTACCTTGAGTCTTACAATGCTGTAGTAGCTGTTCTTTGCTAAATGCATTGTATTGCAATATTTTTATTGAACTGTTTTTGCACTGGTAAAATGTCATTTGTTGTACTGTTACCTTTTTACTTGTGTATTGCGCAATGATAATGTTGAATCTCAAAAAACAACTTCAGTTATTTCTTTCAAACAAGAGCAAGCTACAAAAATAATCTCCGTAGCAGAAAACACTTCCCACAGAACTCGATGGAGAATCTTGATAACATTTTTTTTTGGTGACGACCTGTGCCCTATTACGCCAGGCTTTCCTGCTGTCTTTCTCTCTATCTAATGGTATCCTGGCTAAGACCTCCGGGTCTTTTGTGTTACGCTGGCCTTCTGTGCCATCTGGCCCTGAGCCAGCCAAGAAGTGTGGGTCAGAGTTCAGCGCACTTCAGCGTGCTAACAAAACAGCAGCTTCCTCTCTCTGACGCTGACCAGGCTCCTTTCATTCAAATAAGACACCATAAAATTTCTAATTTTAAACGGCAAATAGAAATATGGACAGAGCATATTAATACAGTATAGTATATAGTAATTTAAATATGCCACATTTGTTTATTTATTTGGTTAGTTAGTTATTGCTAACCTCTACAGGTAAATATCAAATTGACTACTAAAATTCCATTTATTCGTCATTAACAGTAACAGGCTACTACAGAATATCATTGGCATGCATGTAACAGACAGTAGTCCACTTTCAGTAGGATTTCCCTAAATTAAAATCAGTCTCTTCCAATGTGATGTTTATTGATACAGCACACACAATTACAGAGTTGTGATAATGATAAAACAGCTGCACCATGTACTGTAGATACATAAATACTCAAATGGTGAAAGCTTCCCTCTAGGCCTAAACATACTATCTGTATCTTAATTAAGATTAAAGATGTTAGTTATACTGTATCAATGCGTTATCTTGCAGTATCTTAACTTTTTTTCTTTTTTTATTTAATAAAAACATCCTGTGTATGTATTGTACATTTGTTTACCTTTAGAGATGAACACACTCGTCAGAAAAAGACCACTTTCAGATCCATCTTGTCAAGGCAGCTGTGACAAAACGAAGAGGCAGACTCCACGACTGAGGAGCCTTGAGAGGAGTGACTTTATAAAGGGACTACTGTACGTCACAACCTCTGATATTATCATCACACAATACCCTATTATTCTGCACTTGGACGAAAAATCCCACAACATGGTAATGGCATGTTCCTGATTTAAAAAGAATTCTAATTGGATGAAAAACAACAACAACAACAACATAAAGAAACACACAAACAAAAAAAAATCCCTCAATGTTTAAAGTGCAAGTAAACTGTTGCTGAATTTTAAAATACTTGACATAGAAAGAGCTTTACGGAAGCAGATGTGACATTAAAGATCAATCAATACTGACCAAGACTACAACAAAATCCATTAATAGCGCAAGTGCATACAAACTTTTCAATGATTTTCCACTTCTATGTAAATAACTTTGAGTCTGGTCTGCATAAAACGGAATTTTCCAATCCATCCATTACTACCACCCTTTAGTGACAATAGAATGCGGAAGTTAACAAACATTTGCACCTCTCATTCTGCTTTTACCTTCTCTGGCGAGAAAATGCTCCAATATGGCATCAGAATGTATTATGACAATAGGGAACCTAAGTCACACCCACTTCCGGTTCCATGATGGGACCTTTTGGCCGTGAGAGTGAATGGACAGATAAATGTAATTTTCTGGTCCACTTTGATTTATACCCTGAGTCACACATATGTTGTATTTGAACTTCAATGGTGACCATTAATGCCAATCAAGACTATGTTTGTTGTATAATGTAAAGTAACTTTTGAAGTTTGTCTACAATCAATTGAATTTTGACGTTTTTGAAACTCAAAATGTAGCATTAAACTAAACATTATGAACATTATATGTGAAACCCATATGTGGCTCATACCAAAGCGGACCAGAAATTACATTTATCTGTTCATTCACTCCACTAGTTTCAAAAGGTCCCATCACGAAACCGAAAGTGGGTGTGGCTTTGGTTCCCTAGAGCCAGGCAAACACCACCAAATGGCTCCGATCAATTTCCATTTTGTTTCACTAGTTAGTCAGGAAGAGCATAATGTATTTTCGTTTTCACCAGCACTAAGTTTTGCTGCCAACCAGCAAACAGAGTGAGAAACGGAAGGAAAGACGTTGAACCCCGACATCACCAGCATCGAGCTCAAGATAACAAAACGTTGCCACCTATGGTTGCAACATGTTAATACATTTTATGCTAAGCGTAGCAAAATGTTTCAAAATGTTGCGATGGCTGAACTTGATCTATAGCACTGTACATGAGCATCAACACTGACTCATGACAACCAAGCAGATTGTGATTGGCTGAAAACGAAAGCGTAGCGCCCTCTAGAGAGAAAACAATTGCCAATGGAGATGTTCCAGATGCTTTGCACGAAGTGAAAAGATGTGAAAGTGGATGGTCAAATCAGACTATTAAGACACACTGGTAACTGTCAATAAAACCAACTTAAAATTATGATATGATGTCATAGATAGGAATAATCTGACCGCAATGTCAATGAAAACTAAAATAAAGTCTCTCATTTTCTGCAAGTACAAGTAATTGAGAAAATAGTCATAACTCGTCTACTACATAGCCCCAAAATAAAACACAAAAACCTACAAATATAAAGTAAAATAAAATAGACATTTCAGATTGAAAATGAAGGATCATGACAAAAGCAAAACAAGAGTCAGGGAGGCCAGTATAGCCTGTAGGTTCTGCTGGGTTCTCATGTCTCTGTTCAGCTGAGCCGTCTCACAGTCCGTACAGTTGTGAACCAATTCCTGCACGCCCTTCTGTTCGCACTCACAACAAGGGAGACAAGCCTTGGCATCAACTTGACTGCCACCTGGTGGACAGAGGAAGGGAAACAATAACAAAGAAAGGATCAAGTGTACACAATGATGACAGACGTATAAACATAGGTTAACTGTTAAGTAAACTTACTCTCTGAGGAGAGACAACTCACAACACGTTTCAAGACACAAGGAAGTACCTTCCCAAAACCACCACAACATTCTTTCAAATCCAGAGAGATGCTGCAGTGTAAGTCTAGAAGTATATTAAGACAAAAGGATTATTAGAAGCAGACAAAGGAAGTTTATTGTCCCATGCATATGATATAGGTAGGGGTTGATAAAAAAAAATGTAGTTGATGAAATCATGAAAACAAATTTTGTCTAATCATGTCTGTTTGTCAGGTAACTTTGTGCATAAATTGTGTGTGTGTGTGTGTGTGTGTGTGTGTGTGTGTGTGTGTGTGTGTGTGTGTGTGTGTGTGTGTGTGTGGGCGTGTGATCATATACTGTATGTCATTTCCTATAAAGCATTTAACACATGTCCTCAACAGTCACAAGTACTGACAAGTGATTAATAAAACAACACAAAGCACAAAGTATTTTTTACTTCTCCATTACCTGTATCTCTACAAGCACAGGAACAATCCAGGATACCACAGCCCAGTCTGTTCAATGGAGCCATTTCACAGCACAACCGTTCTGTACAGTTTGGACCGATTTCACCCATGTGCTTCGGCACATAAACATAACAAGGGAGGCAAGCCTTGGCATAAGCATGACCATCACCTAAAGAACAGGAATAACAACAAAAAAGGGTCAACTAGGGGACACACACATATAAAACAATAAAGACTACCAACCGACTATTGGTTGAACTTACTGTCAAAGGAGAGACAACGTTCTTCGTTAAAACATTTCAAGACACAAGGAAGCACCTTCCCCAAAACACCAACACAATCAGGACAGATGTTGCAGTTTAACTCTATTTTGAAAAGACAAAGGATTAGTAAAGAATGACATGATGTGTTTTTCCCCCTGTTTATTTCCTTAAAGGTGAAATATGAGTTCCTGCATAGTTTCAGGATGATCATAGGTGTCTCCCCTTGATCTGCTAACTGCCTGCCTCCTGAATATGCAAGATCTGATACTGTGAAAAAGTCTCAGGAGACAACACAGGGAGCTTTAAACATCAAACAAAACATATGGGGCCAGGATGTGCACCAAAATATAACAAACCAGGTTCCAGCCAAAGACGGTTGAGGGAAGGATGGGAGTAAATTTTTGTGATTCCCAACCATCCTGTGAGTGTGAGTGATTAGCTAGAATGTGGGTTGTTATCTCCGCCAAGGAGAATATGTTTTCGCTGGCCTCTGTCTGTGTCTGTCTGTTTGTGTACAACATAACTTGAAAAGTACTGCACGGATTTGGATGAAATTTCCAGACAACATTGTGTATTGGGACGAGTAACAATTGATTCAATTTTGGTGGTGATCGGTAATCAACAACACAATCTGGAATTAATTGTGTCCACATTACCTTGACATAGGCTTGCGCTCTCTGAGTTGTTTTGTAGCTATATTTTGTTTGTTTGTTTGTTATAACACTGCTATGTTATTTATTTTGTTTTGTTTAGATTACAGCCACAGTGTTGTCTCCTAAAATCAGATTTTTTCACAGTATATTTTAGGGGAAGACAGTTAGCAAATCAAGGGAAAATGCCTACGATTTCAGATAAAAGTGAAATCACCCAGGAACCATGCAGGACCTTGTATTGCACATTTAATATAATATACATTTTGGACCTCATTCACAAACCATTCTTATGAAGAAATTAGTTCTTAAATCACATTTACTCAGTTTTTAAGAACATTTGTATTCATCAATAGGCCTATATGTTTCTCGATGGGACCTTTAGAACAAATTTAGGAAAATTCTTGAGAGGACATTGGTGAAGGAGGCCCATTGTTCTTAAAGTTACAAATACGGTCAAGTGATCTAAAGATTGTTACGAAGAACAGCTTTTTCATTACCTGTAGTGAGTCTAGAGGCATGGCAAGAAGCCAGATCACAACACTTGCACTTTGTAAGAGACTTCCTTGCTGTCCTTAGCAGACAGGTAGTGCGATCATGTAGTGGGACAAAGTCTCGCTTACAAAGCCGTTTGTCTGTGCAATCAGCGAGAGAATGAA
>JAODXP020000028.1:28899773-28919247 GCA_027497455.2 Sardinella longiceps | reverse complement strand
GCACTTTTAGAAAGCTGAGTAGCATAGAGTCTGTGTTCTTTTTGAAAGCGTTTCTGTGTCTGATAAACTATATTGAGGGCTGAAAATCATAGCTGTGTGTGTCTGTCTGTGTGTGTTCTCCCAGGGTGAATCTCGGGCCATGGAGGAGCAGATGAAAGAACAGGAGCTCCTGGAACAGCAGAAGAGGGTGAGTGAGCATACAGGAGCTCAACAGTTTCTGACTTGAACTACAGAAATGAACGACTTCACTGTCAGCTTATCTGTGTTCTTCCTATCTGCATTCATTTTTATTCACGCACTCACTCACATGTATATATATACACACACACACACTCTCCCTCTCTCTCTCTCTCTCTGACGCTCATACATTCACACACAAAATCAAATGTGCTTTATTGGCATGAGTCAAGTAACTTCTTTATTTATCTAGCACATTTCAGAACACTAGTGTTGCTAAAGCTTAAGCAATACATACAATATGTATTTTAGGATTAAACTTAGAACTGGCACAAAGCTTGCTAGGAAGCTAAAAGAAAGACATATAATTGAATATTATTGATCATTTCCATGTAGCCAGGTATAAAGGAAAGTTATACATGTACTCTGAATGTGAATAGACTAAGCTTATTTGAAGCCAATAATATCTCTAGTAAGTGTCACACGTGTGATTTGTCTCAGGCTGCAGTGCTGCTGGAACAGGAGCGTCAGCAGGAGATGGTGGTGAAGATGCAGCACGGCCCCCCAGGAGTGAGGATGCCCGACTCCACCCCCCACGCCACCCTCATCCCCATGTCCAGTCTACCTCCCATGAGAGGTATGAGAGGTGACTATACACACCTCTCACTCTCTCACACACACACACACACACACACACACACACACACACACACACACACACTCCGCTCTCTCCACTCCCTACGCCACCCTCATCCCCATGTCCAGTCTACCTCCCATGAGAGGTATGAGAGGTGACTATACACACCTCTCTCTCTCTCACACACACACACACACACACACACACGCACACACACACTCTCCGCTCTCTCCACTCCCTACGCCACCCTCATCCCCATGTCCAGTCTACCTCCCATGAGAGGTATGAGAGGTGATTCCCACACACACACACTCTTCTCTCTCTCTCTCTCTCTCTCTCTCTCTCTCTCTCTCTCTCTCTCTCTCTCTCTCTCTCCACTCCCCACGCTACCCTCATCCCCATGTCCAGCCTGCCCCCCATGAGAGGTGACTCTTCATAAACACTCTCTCTCTCTCTCTCTCTGACTCTCTTTCTTTCTCTCACTCTGTCACTCTTTCTTGCTCTCTCTCTCTCTCTCTCTGATGCACGGCAGCGCTAACAGCTGAGAGAGTAACCACACCACATGAAATGGCATGTTTTAGCAGTAGCAAGTGGATGGGTGGATAGGCTAAAGAATTATGGCTATAAGGATGTGCTGTAGTGTTCTGACTCCTCCTGTTGTCTCAGGCCCACCCCCTCCTGGTGTGTCCATGATGGCCCAGTCCAACCAGAAGCAGCGGGTGCCCCCACCACCTGGAGAAGACGGCAGAGAGGTACTGCTAAGCCGACAACACACACACACACACACACACACACACACACACACACACACACACACACACACACACACACACACACACACACACACACAGTCGAAGCTCCCTATCGATGCTGGCTATAAACAGGGTGCTGATCAGGGAACACAATGCATCTGGAAACTATTCACAACCGTTTTAATGCTTTACTTTAAAATAAAAATATGAATAGGGCTGTGAATACTGTCTGTATGATGAACTGTAACTAAATCCTCAAATGAAGAAGAAAAACATTGACACTGATTCTGCTTTTACAAATCATGTCTTTCTCTAACATCATTGTCTTACCCTCTCTCTCTTCTCCTCTCCTCTCTTCTGTTCTCTCCTCCTCCTCTCTCTCTCTCTCTCTCCCTCCTTCCCTCCAACCCCTTCCCCTTCCCCTTCCTCTCCTCTTCCTCCTCAGTCTTGGCAGGGAGAGGAGGTGGGTATCGGCCCTAAGATCCCTCAGGCCTTGGAGAAGATTCTGCAGCTGAAGGACATGAGACAGGAGCAGCTCAGTACTGCCCTCACAGGTTAGGAGGGTTCCTGCATTTTCACAAATCACAACTTTCCCTTCAACTACTTGGAATGCTTTAATAGATTGTGATTTGTTGTGAGCTGGTAGAATGCCTAAATAGATTGTGATTTGTTGTGAGGTGATATAAATCTAAACAAATGTGTGTTTTTGTACAGTGGACGACGATAACGAGGGTGCAGACTCTGAAATGAACAACTCCTCCCTCGGCCTGTCAGAGACTGAGGAGGACGACTCTGGCCTCTCCAAAAAAGAGGTGAGAATGAAGGAGCTCACCTTACTGTATCTTGTGCCTTGGCTTGCTCTATGACTGTGTGTTGGCACTACTGCTTCCTAAAGTTGGAGGTGACAAATCGAACATTACTCTGTATGTTTGGATATCTCGGTTATGTTGTCTATACTGTATATTTCCATGAAGAATTTGGTTGATATTGCTGTATTATCCCTTAGTTTATGGCTACAGGAAAGTACCAAATTCACTCCAATAAACGGCGACACTGTCAAGACTGTATGACACATTTTTGTGTGAGAATAAAAACAATATTAAGTTTTGTCTGTGGTTGTTATTTGCGTCCTCAGAAGAACCGTCGTCGTCGGAACAGGAAGAAGAAGAAGAAGAAGCAGCAGCGTGAGCAGGAGCCGCAGAAGGAGTCGGAGGAGGGCGGCAGCGGCGAAGGGAGACAAGGACAAGGAGAAGGAGAAAGACAAGGAGCCGGAGGTGGAGATCGAGTACATCACAGAGGAGCCCGAGATCTACGACCCCAACTTCATCTTCTTCAAGAGGATCTTTGAAGCCTTCAAGGTCAGACATCTTGAACTTTTTTAGACGGTCTCACAGCAGTGGTTACAAACACTGACATGATGTTCTATCAGGAGGATGACTTCACGTATTGAAATTGTGAGCGAGAGTGTTGATCTTTTATGGGACAGTCTCCTGCAGTAGTCTCCTGTAATAGTCTGTAGTCAAAGTTGTGAATGTGGAAGTCATCCCTTGTGGCATAGCAGTGGAGATGCTTTTTTTCTGTAGAACATGGGGGTCTCCAAACAGGGGAACAGGGGTGTCCTAAGAAGTGTAAAGTTGTGTCTAAATGTGTTGATAAGTGTGATATGGATGTTACTTGATGGTGCTTAATCTCTCTCTCTCTCTCTCCTCCCCCCCCCCCCCCTCTCTTTCCATCACCCTCTCTCTCTCCTTCTCTTGTGCTCCCTTCCCCTCTCTCTCTCTGCCTCTCCTTCTCTCTCCCTGCTTTTCCTTCTCTCTCTCTCACTCCCCCTCACTCCCTCTCTCTCTCTCTCCTCTCTCTCACAGCTAACAGATGACGTGAAGAAGGAAAAGGAGAAGGAGCCGGAGAAGACGGAGAAGCCAGAGGCCACCACCATCCGTAAGAAAGGATTTGAGGAGGAGAAAAAGGATAGTGACGACAGCGATGATGACGTAAGAGAACATCTTGGGCACTAGATGGCCCAGTTGATCAACATCTCTTTCAATGTTGAGCTTTGCTGTTTTATCATAAAGCTCAGAGCACATTCTAGCGATAACACACAAATTAGACAATTTAATTTCACATTCTTTATTAAATCAGGAAATCAAATTTTAGAATCTGAAGCAGTAGAGCCATTTTTTTGTGAACTGAAGTGTGGGTACGGGCATTCACTTTATAGTATATTTCTGTAACGTAACGCATAACTTTTATCTTGGTGGTATGGACCCTGTTCTGAGTTTGTAATAAAAATGGAGTAGAACTTAGACAGGGTGGGTTAAATAGAATGTTGGTGGGTAAAACCCCCAGATGTTCTAGTACTTGATGCCAGTTCTGCAATGTAATTCCACATTCTTTATTAAATCAGGAACTTACATTTTTGAGTAGTACAACAATTTTTTTGTGAAGTGTGGGTACTCGCAATCTTACTGTGCGCTCAGACCGAGACCGATTCAGGCGACATGGGCGATGGAAGTAATTGACTTTGAATGGAGACGGGCGATTTGGGTGACAAAGGTGGCAGGCGACTTAGGCGACGAAACTTTGGCGATTTGGGCAATAAAATCAAGTGAAACTTCAGTTAACTTTATGTAATGAGCTATGATGCGGTTGGGCGATTACCAATCAGAATGTCGATTTACTGGTGAGATGCCTGTAGAGAAGCAGGATCGAACGTTTGAATGTTAACGTCATGGGCAAATTTGCCGTTTTGGTTGCTGTGCTCAAGCAATGTTTCTTGGGAGTCTTCGGCGACTCTTGGCAATTTATCGCTTGCGGTCTGAACGTACAGTTAGTATACAGTATAGTATTGGCCAAATCGAATGTTGGTGGATAAAACCAACCCCCAGATGTTATAGCAGCTGATGCCGGTTCTGCATGTGTTCTATGAGAACAACCTTATTGCATCACCTGACCCCCTCTCTGCTCTGTGGCCCACATTACAGGAGATCAAGACTGACGTCCCCAAACTGTCCAAGAAGAAACTGCGCCGCATGAACCGCCTCACTGTGGCTGAGCTCAAACAGGTAGCGTATACACACACACACACACACACACACACACACACACACACACTCAATCTCACACTCAATCTCACACTCACACTCACTCACAGATGTGCACCTGAACTCTGCTAAATTCACCTGAAAGAAAAATGATGGAGACAGTTCTCCCAACCACACTATCGGAGTGAGAAGTGGCCTTTTGCTTACCATAGAATGGCACACACACACACACACTCAGTCAGATGTGCAACACTGCTGTTTATGTACAAAAAAAATATGCTGATGTTTATCCCAGCCACTCTTATCAGACTGAAAAGCAACGTTTTGCTTACTAGAAATTCACACACACACACACACACACACACACACTCAAGCATAGCCGTGCTGCATTTCTAACTGAGCGATTATCTAAAAAAAATATGCTTGTGCGCATCACAGCCACTCTATCAGAGTGAAAAGCAGCGTTTTGCTTACCACAAATTCACACACACACACACACTCTTTCTGACCTCTGACCTTTGACCCCCCTTCTCAGCTGGTGGCGCGTCCTGACGTGGTGGAGATGCACGATGTGACAGCGCAGGAGCCCAAGCTGCTGGTGCACCTGAAGGCCACGAGGAACACGGTGCCCGTGCCGCGCCACTGGTGCTTCAAGCGCAAGTACCTGCAGGGAAAGAGGGGTATCGAGAAGCCGCCCTTCGAGCTGCCCGAATTCATCAAACGCACAGGCATCCAGGAGATGAGGGAAGCCCTGCAAGAGAAGGTACACAAACGCCATGCACACACACACACACACACACACACACACACACACACACACACACACACACACACACACACACACACACACACACACACACACACACACACACGAGGATGGGGACCCACATTCATTTATACCTAGATATGAAGCATGAAGGGACTTGCATATATGACAAGACATTGCCAGGGACTTTTATATTTACACACACACAGAGACAGACACACACACACACAGACAGACACAGAGGATGGGGAGCCACATACATTTATACCAAGATATGAAGTATGAAGGGACTTGCATATATGACAAGACATTGCCAGGGACTTGTATTCACACACACGCACACACACACACACACACACACACACAGATGGATAGACACACAAAGAAGCTTGGAAAGACGGGAGTAATCTGTCACATAAAGAAAGAGATTTTCTCCTGATATGAACACCCATGAGGTTGATGGATGATTTACAGTTACTACTTTGCATATCAGCTGTTTGTCTGCGCTGGCAAATTAATCACATTTTCTGATTCTGTGAAGATATTTTCTTATATTTGGATTCCTAAAGCCTTCAACTTTGAATCTCGTTTTCTTCCTGTAGGAAGATGCCAAGACCATGAAGACCAAGATGCGAGAGAAAGTTCGTCCCAAGATGGGCAAGATCGACATTGACTACCAGAAGCTGCACGACGCCTTCTTCAAGTGGCAAATCAAACCCAAGCTCACCATCCATGGAGATCTGTACTATGAGGTACCAGCCCTCATCTTCCTATTACCGTAATTTCCTGACTATTAGCCGTGGCTCACTGCAAATTACTGTACAGTCACTGGCCAATTGCTGCCGTCACTCATTTAGTTTGGTGCTAACTATTTGAAATACTTACATAAAAAAATACTAAAAGAAAATACACCACCTTTTTCTAGCATTATTAGTATGCACCATCTTATCTAGAGGTAGTAATTGCAATTTGGTTTTGGTAGATGCATTTTCCTAGTTATTAACTCAACTTGGCGTTGGAACACGGAGTATCCTAATAGCAGATAACCAGATAATTTTTTTTACACATACATAACTCCAGGTAAAGTGTTGAATAGTGCATTTTCATAAAATGGTTAGGCAATAGCCCTTACCAAATTCATTCTGTTTGTGAATGCTGTAATTAAGTTTCAGTGGTATTTGCTGATTGTGTGTAACCCAAATGTCCTCTGTGTGTGTTTCTCAGGGGAAGGAGTTTGAGACTCGTCTAAAGGAGAAGAAACCGGGAGATTTGTCCGACGAGCTGCGTATCGCTCTGGGCATGCCCACTGGACCTGTGAGAGACTTTCTTCTCTCTCTCTCTCTCTCTCTCTCTCTCTCTCTCTCTCTCTCTCCCTCCCTCCCTCCCTCCCTCCCTCTCTCTCTCTCTCTCTCTCTCTCTCTCTCCCTCCCTCCCTCCCTCCCTCCCTCCCTCTCTCTCTCTCTCTCTCTCTCTCTCTCTCTCTCTCTCTCTCTCTCTCTCTCTCTCTCTCCCTCTCTCCCTCTCTCCCTCTATCTCCTTCTCCATTTTTTTTCTCTACCTATCTTTTCTCTTTCACTCCTCTCCAACTGTAGGTTCGTCTGTCTGTCTCTCTGTGTGTCTGTCTCTGTCTGTCTGTCGCTCGCGTAGCTTTAGCCTCTTTCATTCTCCCTGATTTTTATGTCTCTAATGAGTTGTATACATGTAGTGTTCTCATTCCTTGCTCTTTGTCTCTTTCCTATCTCCGTGGTGTGTGTGTGTGTGTGTGTGTGTGTGTGTGTGTAGAACTCTCACAAGGTGCCCCCTCCATGGCTGATCGCCATGCAGAGGTACGGACCTCCTCCCTCCTACCCAAACTTGAAGATCCCTGGACTCAACGCCCCCATTCCTGACGTAAGTGGAAATACACACACACACACGCACAGACAATGTTGGACATACGTGGACACACACATAAGCAATTGTGACCTATTCAGACAGATTTAGTATTCCACAGTTAAATCGAAATGAATGGACATGTTGCCTCTAATATGTACTGAATAGCACCTTGATGGAAGTCCTAGGCCAGATAACCGACGTTGTATATCCTATTAATCTCTAGACTCTGGTTTCAGTCCTTTGTGGAAAATTAATTAGTTTATAAATGATAAAATTGGATAAAGCTAATATATGCGTTCAGACTTCTCTATCACCTGCCTTTTGTTCTTCATGCATATTGCTGTCCTGATATATTTGCAGTTCTGAGAGAGATTACAGGTCTGGCATATTAAAGGACACCTGGAATTGTATTCTTCTTCATCTGTCACTCATATCTAATCTCTGTAATAAATACCTTTCTGTCTGGCTCAACAAAAGAATAAAAAAAAAAAAAAAAATCAGGAGGCTTAATCTATTTCCTGTGAAGTCTCTTCTACAATTAAAATCTCTGTTTCTCCCTCTCTCACTCTCTCTCTCTCTCCCTCACATACACACACACACACTCTCTCTCTCTCTCTCTCTCTCTCTCTCAGGGTTGTTCTTTCGGTTACCACGCGGGTGGTTGGGGCAAACCTCCAGTGGACGAGACGGGCAAGCCTCTATACGGAGACGTGTTTGGGACGAACGCTATAGACTTCCAGGTGAGACCACAGTATTTAGAATAATATGAATTAGAATTGATATTTAATAGGGAGTTTTAATTGACTCCAAACGAAGTTGTAAAAATATATTTTGTATAATTATTCCTTCAAGAATAATCTTTTATCCTATTTGTTGCTTTTTTTGTAACCAAGTAAAGTGTCTGTTTACACTCGCCCTCTCTCCCTCTCCCTCTCTCCCTCTCCCTCTCCCTCTCTCTCTCTCTCTCTCCCCCCTCTCTCTCTCTCTCTCCTCTCTCTCTCATCACTCTCTCTCCCCTCTCTCCCTCTCCCTCTCCCTCTCTCCATCCCTCTCCCTCTCCCTCTCTCTCTCTCTCTCTCTCTCCATCACAGGCGAAGGCGGAAGAGGAGGAGGTGGACAGAACACCGTGGGGAGAGCTGGAGCCGTCAGATGAAGAGTCGTCTGAGGAAGAGGAGGAGGAGGAGAGCGATGAGGACAAGCCCGACGAGACGGGCTTCTTCACACCCGCCGACAGGTACACACACACACACACACACACACATCCATATACACCCACACACACACACACACACACACCCCCCATATTGACCTACACTTCACACTTAGACTATACGCCCCATTCCCCTTCATCACACATACACACACACACACACACACACTTTCTCACCCACTCAACTCATCCCGGAATCTTCTCAACCTCACACCTCTACACCCCCTCAGTCCCAGCTGTGTTTTGTTATTGATGAACCAGACAGACAGGACAGTGGACACACAGTCTTATAGAACTTGCATGAGTCCAATTGCATCTGTACTGTTTGTGTAGCTCAGTTATTGTAGCCTCAGGGCATACTCCGATTATACTGCGGAGGGAGGGCATTCACTTCTGGTATTGAAACAATTGGACAGCTCGTCCACTCAGCTTCGCGTTATCATGGCCGGTAGAACATCTCTATCTCAGATGTAAACATCGTCCCAGATGGCACCGTTACATTCCAGAGCCTATGGATATGGATGAACATTCGTATTATGGGCGGGCTATTGGGGATGCCATATTAGGCAAATGCAAGCACTGGAGACCAAAATGCTCTTACACTATGTAACTCAGAGTCAGGAGGTGAATAGCCAATTTCATTAGAGATGACTATTCCTTGGACAGGAGATGTCCAAAAGCCACTTCACTGGTGTAGTTTCTCAAAGTCAAGAAGGCTTCCTTAGTAGAACGCTCGCCTTGGAAGACTCGGAACAGTGCTTGGTGACACACAGTGACATGGAATACTCGGAAAGCAGCCTTCCAAGCATACTTCCTCCAGTTTGAGAAACAATCACTGTGTTTACATGGATGTTGTTATTGTTTCTTTTCTGTTTGGTTTGTCTGGTGGACATAATGTTGCCAACTCCCAATTGGTCAAACAAATTCAACTCCCAAATTATGGATTATAGATCTTAGGAATCTGACGTCAATCAACCTAGCATGCTAAGTAGAATCCGGTAAAATCGCCGACATTTTGTGAGGCCACGCTACCTGCTCTTATTTTGGAATCACAAAATGTTGTGCAAAATGCTTGATGTAACGGTGTTTCTTACTGGCTTCACGTCGCCACAGACATAATGTCTCTCCATCTGTAGTGTACAGGGGAAAGAACTTGTGACAACGACCCCATTTTCAGACGTTAATTTGCTCCGTGATATAAAGATGAGACAATAACAAACCACCATTTTCAATGTATTTTCACCGGTGAAGGCGTAAAGTGGCCTCACGTTATGGTAGCTGAAGAGTGGACAAATACTAGGAATGAACGCCCCCTTCCTAAGCTCTGGATCATATTGTGTTGCTTTGCTCTCTCGTCTCCTCAGCGGCCTGATCACGCCTGGAGGTTTCTCGTCTGTCCCGGCCGGCATGGAGACGCCAGAGCTCATCGAGCTGAGAAAGAAGAAGATCGAGGAGGCCATGGACGGGTACGATTGATTTTTTTGTGTGTGTGAGTGTGTGTGTGTGTGGTGTACCTTGATCATAGCCTGAATATTTGGCAGACCACGACTGAATATTGTGAGTGAAGACATGTTAGGTTTGTGACAGATTTGCTTTTGTGTCTGAATACTTCAACTCAAGAACCTGTAAGCAAAAATAGAGTATACCTTATTAAGTTCACTATGAATTTCATATTCTCTTCATATTCTTGAAATCTTATTTAAAGTAACGTCACTGCATTACCTCTTGTGTACTTTTATGGCATTTTTTCTTGAACCATGCATTTACGTGTGTGTGTGTGTGTGTGTGTGTGTGTGTGTGTGTGTGTGTGCAGAAACGAGACTCCTCAGCTTTTCACTGTACTACCGGAGAGGAGGACGGCATCTGTGGGTGCAGCCATGATGGCCTCGACACACATCTACGACGTCTCTGGGGTAAACACACACACACTCTCACATGCTCACACACACACGCAGACTCACACAATCAAACTCACACACACAGACTCACGCACACACACACAGACTCATGCACACACACACACACATACACACACATACACATACACACACAGAGACACACACACACACAGCTGCATTCTGATGTCGGCTGGTCTCTATCTCATTAAAGCTCTCTAAAGCACTGTCTGTTAGAGGTGCTATTTAAAGTCCCTCAGATTCAATCAAACTGATTCACATGCTACCTATTTCATTCAATTCCACTCTCTTTCCCCTCTCTTCACTTCACTTGTCTTAACTCCTCTCCCAACTACTCTTTCTTTCTTCACTCTTATTCTCTCTCTTCTCCCTCTTTCTCTCTTTCTCCTCTGTCCATCCTCCTCTCTTGGCACTCTCTTCTGTCATACTCTTATTCTCTCTCTCTCTCTCTCTCTCTCTCTCTCTCTCTCGTTCTCAGTACTCCCTCTTTCTCTCTTTTCTTTCGTCCCTCCCCCCTCTCCCTGCCTCCGTGGACTTCCTCTCCTCTCGTTGTGTGTCCCTCTCTCTCTCTCTCTCTCTCTCTCTCTCTCTCTCTCTCTCTCTCTCTCTCTCTCTCTCTCTCTCTCTCTCTCTCTCTCTCTCTCTCTCTCTCTCTCTCTCTCTCTCTCTCTCTCCTCCTTCTCTCTTTTCCTCGGTCCTCCTCCTCCCTCTCCCTTCCATCACACACACACACACACACACACACACACACTGTTCTCACACTTGACACATTTTTGTCTCCTCTCTTTTGCACTTTGTGCTCTTGTCTCATCTGGTCTCCTCTGGTGTTCTCCCAGGCGATGGCGGGCCGTAAGGCGGGCGGCGCGTCGGACAGCCAGGGCGTGGAGGTGGCTCTGGCGCCGGAGGAGCTGGAGCTGGACCCCATGGCCATGACGCAGAAGTACGAGGAGCACGTGCGCGAGCAGCAGGCCCAGGTGGAGAAGGAGGACTTCAGCGACATGGTGGCCGAGCACGCCGCCAAACAGAAGGTGAGAGACAGAGAGGGAGAGAGAGGCCTGGCACTCTCTCTCTTTGTGTGTGTGTGTGTGTGAGTGTGTGTGTGTGTGAGAGAGAGAGAGTGTTTGTGTGTGAGTGAGAGAGAGAGAGTGTTTGTGTGTGAGTGAGAGAGAGAGTGTGTTTGTGTGTGAGTGAGTGAGAGAGAGAGAGAGAGAGAGAGAGTGAGTGTGTGTGTGTGTGAGAGAGTGTGAGAGTTAGAGAAAGGTTGTTTTCGATGATGTTACAAGTAGACAAAGAGGACCTGACATGTTGGCCACTTAGCAAGACTGAGGGTTTGTGTGTGTATGAGATTTTTAATTTTTTTTTGTCTCATTTGTGGTTGGCTGAAATTAAAATGACGTGGTTAAGCAGGTCACCAAAAATGCAAAAGGTGTGTGTGTGTGTGTGTGTGTGTGTGTGTGTCTGTGTTTTGGGGGGTTGTTTGTGTTGCTGGCTGGTGATATGTTGGCCCAGCATGTGGCCAAACAGAAGGTGAGATTAAGGTGTGTGTGTGTGTGTGTGTGTGTGTGTGTGTGTGGGTCTGGCATGGACAGGGGAGTGTGTCTGTGATGCAGTGCCTGAACACACTGGTAAACAGGAGGTGAGGAAGTGTGTGTGTGTGTGTGTGTGTGTGTGTGTGTGTGTGCGCCAGAGAAGGACAACTTTGTGAATGTCGTGAGCACGACGGCTGTGGGAGAGTGGTGTGTTGCTGTTGTTGAAGTGCATGCTACTTAAGTTCACTGCAAAACAAGTTGTTTGGCACAAAACCTAACCACCTAACAGAAGGTGTATAGACAGGGGTGGGGCTGGGATATTTTTGACTATGACCACACAGGTGTGTGTGTGCGTGTGTGTGTGTGTGTGTGTGTGTGTGTGTGTGTGTGTGTGTGTGTCCGCCTGTTTGTGTGTGTGTGTGTGTGTGTATCCTGTAGCCTAACTTTTAAAGGTGCCTTTGTCTGCATTATATATCTGCAGATTTCAACATTGACTTATTTTTTATAGCTTTAACGTTAATGGATATAATATTATGTTATATAAAATAGTTTTATATAACATAAACATATTTTATATATTTTTCTTCAAACCTTAACCTGCACATATTTCCAAAATTTGAATAGTGTGTATTTTCAATTTAATTTTCTGTGCTGTACTTAGTACTGGACTTGTACTCAGGTTAACCAGCACTACTCAAGCCTGGGCCCGTCCGCCCATAGCTTACTTCCTGTCCATGCATGACCTTTTGGGATCAACTCAGTATGGCCAAAGGAGCCAATTTCCTCCTTTGAGCCCAGAAAGCCCAGAAAAATTAAGACCCAATGAGAACCAAGCAGGCTGAAGGAGGCAAGGATGACTCTGTCCAGCTCTGTCCCTTAACATTGATAGAAGTCTGATAGCATTTGATGGATTGTTTAAATGAATCCCGCTGGGAGTTCCCGGGCAATGCTAGCTTTACCAGACTACAGTTCATTTCTGAACGTGGTCACGTAAGCCTGGCTAGGCAGAGCCAAGCCTGCAGTGGGGTTTCTGTCTACTAAATCAAAATGACATTGATGAATTATGTGCACACATTCAGCCCACCACTCACAACTGCTAAAGCTGTCTGAACAGGCAGGCAAGGAGAGCTGATACTGTGTGTAGCCTAGCATGTACATCGTGTTTGAGTACGTATGTGTGCGTGTGTCTGTTCACTCACATGGTGTGTGTTTGTCGTGTGTGTGTGTGTGTGTGTTCAGTCACGTGTGTGAGTGTGAGTTGGTGATAGTGGCTTATTGCAGTCGTGCTGATAAACTTTTTGGGCGCCCCCACAAAGGTCACGTGAAACATGAACCGGCATGAATTCCAAACGCCATGAATTCTTTCTTTCTCTCTTTCTTTCTGGAACGGCCAAGTTGTCTTAGGATAATATAATAAATGAGGGTTTTGTATTTGTTGTTGTTTTGTGTGCTCTCTGTTTGGAACAGCCAAGTCGTCTTATAATATCTGAATTGAGTGTTTTGTATGTATTTTTTGTTGTTGTTGTTGTGTTCTAATATCTGAAATGAGTGTTTTGTTGTTAGTTGTTGCTAAGAGACACTGTTCTCACTGGTATTGTGTTTCCTGTGTGTTTGTCCCACAGCAAAAGAAGAGGAAGGCCCAACCCCAGGACACCAGAGGCGGAGCCAAGAAGTACAAGGAGTTCAAATTTTAGGGTCCCCAAAGGGGGGTGACGAGAGGGTGACGGAGAGAGTGTGTGGGGGGAGGGGGGCGGGGAGACATGCCTATTACACACACACACACACACACACACACACACACACACACACACACACACACACACACACCACACAAAAACACCCACATGCCCTTTTCTGGACTTAACTTTGAATCGTGGTCATACAGTAGCGCTTGTACATCTATGTGTGTGTTTTCTAAAGTCTCCTTTGAATGGATATGTGACTAGCATAGAGCAGAGACGTGACGCCACAGAGCACATAGACCAATCCAATCCAATCCAATCCATGCCATCCTCAGCCTGCTCAAGTAGTTGAGCTGCGCACGAGACGGCAGTGCATGTGTTCATGCCGCTAGTTTTTAAACATGTGACCCATGTAGAGGTTTCAGTCCATTCTTGTGCATTTACACACATGACATGTGGAGCAAACTGCGTTATAAAATGACTTGCAACTCTTTTTGTTTTGTTTTTTGTTTTGTTTTGTTTTGTTTTTCCTCTTTGATTTAATTGTTTTTAGTAAATTTTTGCCAGTCTGTACACACACTCTGGAGGTGTGTCTCACCCTGACAACAATACACCAAAAGAAAAAAAAAAAAATGTTTCTCATATGGATTTTCACTGTTTTTGTTTGTAAATAAAAGACCTGATCAGTCTGTATCCTTTTACAGTAGTGTCCTCAGAGCTTCTGTCCCTTCTATCCCTGTTATTTTCAGTAGTTCTACATTTTCATACCTTGTATATGGGTGGGGGTGTAAAAAAAAACAAACAACCAATGAAGAAACAGTCAATTTTATTATCGTTTCACTAACACGTGTTGACCTCTTTACTCCCATGGACAAGTCTATTTACTTAACTTCTGACTACCTTAAAAACATTGCGTTAGCTGAAAACATGGCGCCTCAGAATTGGCTAGGCTGCAGCTGTGTGTAATGTTATTTTGAGCGTGGTATTTTGGCACGCTTTCTGCGTCCCTTTTCCTGTTCTCCTTTTTCTGCAAATTCCCTGCCCGAGTTTCCTTGAACTTTCCTCCTCCGCTCACGGCCTGGAACTATTGGCCCACTAACACCATTTAAAAAAAAACACGCAATGACGTTTGCCCCCCACTAGGGGAGGCACTTCAACTTGTAATTTCAATGATTGCAGAAGAGGTCAGCTGACTTTCAAGGAATTCATGACCCAAAAACACTTTCTCATTTTTTTTTTCGTCCTCAAACAACAAATTTTCCCACTCCCAAACACATGCACACACAATAACTGTTTGTACAGTGACCGAAGGTGTCAAATAAACAGCTCTCCATCGTTAAAACAGTTTTGATAGCTCAGAAAGCCTGACATTCTTCAGTTGTGTTTTTCCATTGTGAGTGTATTTGAGTCTGTTGAGTCTGTCCAAAATAGTTGGGGTTGATGTTCAGTATCAGGATGCTTACATTTTTTCGAAGTCTTTTAAATCTCAAGGTGCATGTGGCCAAGGGGTCAGGACCAAGGGTCTTACCACCACCCCCCTGTCTAAAGTCAGTAGCAAAACTCCTGGGACGTTATGTTCTATTTCTCCAGTTTTTTCCTCCACATCCACAACAACCCAGCTGCACATTTCAAATAAACTGTTGCTCCATCAGGGTTTAAATCATGCCTAAAAATATCTGTCTCTCTGTCCAGTTTGAATGTCTAGCCTACTACTGAGCTCAGTCCGTGGCTTAAAATGTTCAACCATTTGTAGCCTTCACACACACAAGAGCTGATGACTAGTGAGCAAAAAGAAAACAGCGGTGTTGCCACTCCGTCTGCTCCACTCCGTCTGCTCCACTGACCCCTAGCCACTTGTTTTCAGATAAGAACTGAGGAAGGACACAAGACAATGAAGGGAAGTCATTAAAAAGTATTGAGAAAGTGTGTGGGAGAGGGAGAGAGTGGGGTCGAAGTGAAGATTTCTTATTGAAATTTATCATAGAAATGTACTATGCTGCTTCTGGGAATAGAGTCTGTAGCTTCCAAGAGGCCTACCAATATGGGCCCTTTTGGATATTAAAGTGCCACCTGGCTTCTTCATTTTTGGCCTGTTATTGGCGGTCGTATGTGATGCACATTTCACATATTGTGCGCATATTGTGTGGATTTTAACAAAATGGTTGATCTTAAACCAATGCAAATGGGCGTCTACTAAATAAAAGGTCTTCTGTAGGTCAACACTAGATGGTGACCTTCCTTTGCCTTCCTGTGCTGACGCGTGAAAAAGAATCGGATCACGGCAAGTGATCATACTCAAGAAATATTTATACACTCGGCTATTATAATCCTCATGATCCTAATCTCTCTCACTCTGCTATGTGGGCCGCAGGTCACGCGCAAAACACCGGGCGCGCACCAATCCAAATGGTCGCGCGCAGACCCTCTGAGTGTCAGTCATCTGTTGCTTGGCGACTGTAATGATCCGAAGTTCATGCAGATTTTATGCATAATTTATAATCAGAGGACGAAGCCATCAGAGCGCGTTAAAACAGAATTTGCAAGTCAAGTGCCCTCCTTGGTTCAAACTAGTATTTCAAACTGCGCATTGTATGTATTATCATAGGGTCACTTCAGACAGTGAAATCTCATAATATGCCATCAAAAAAGTTCGGTAAAAGACAGAGAAAAAGGAAACCATCTCAGCTGAGGTTTATTTTAAGTAAATGCAACCTCTGGTCCTGTCTTTCTTGATGGTCATTTGGGAGCGTGCGGATGCACAGACTCAATTATCTTTAATGATGACACTCTGCAGCCTCCCCTATAAACGTCTATCGCTATGTGACGCGCCTCAGTAAGCAAAATGATGGCAGCTCGGATGATTCTTATTGCACACATCCTTGCCGCCTTAATTCCCAAGAAAGCTGTTGCCACCTCACGCCAGCGAGTCACACGTTACCTGGCACAAACCCAAGAAAACCTGTTGTCTGAATGAATACCCAACGCCTTCATGAATTGTCAGAACTTGATGACTAAACCTAATTTGCCAGTAGCCTAATTCGTAGGCAGTCACATCATCATTTAGTTGAAGGTCACCAAGGTGCCAAAGTGATGTCATGTGTGTTGAACGTTTTCAGCATCTCAGCAGCCTCGGGCGCAGACATAGGCTTGGCTAGTATGACTCGCACAACAACTTTCAGTGCCGTATGGTCTGAGTCATGATCAGAGAAAGAACAGTACAATCAAGGTATCGCTCTCAATATACGGTTAGAAGGCACAATCCACCTGTCTTCCGCCCCCCAAAAAACATAATATGTATCCTGTATGGCATGACATGGCGATATTAGCCTACATGAGTCCAGCATGTCTTTTTTCCGAAGTGGTTTATGGTTTTTATGTTTGTCGGCATTTGATTAACTAGTTACGATATCAAATCGTGAACGAGTAGTCTTGGTAAGAAAGAGCAAGATATGTCGTTGGCAACATTATTGCGCAACGATTACAACGCCTCATAACGAAAATCGAAATTACAAACGTTTTCCTTCAACGTGTATACAACACTCCCTCTCTCTTCTCGTTTATTCTTTCTCTCATTCTGAAATCATTCACTCCCTCCACTCCTCTCCTCTCCCTCCCAGCTGGGCACGAGGTAAATCGAAGTGTACGTCTTTAACAAGAGGCGTAGCTCTTTCACTCGAGCTGTGTGTGTCTGTCGGAGGGGAGAAATTTCCGCTTCCTCCACCGACAAAACATCCACAGCAACTTGAGATAGGAATCCACCTCCTAGCCCTCTGTTAAAGCAGCAGTGCTGTGAACGTGAATCGCAAAACCACATAAAAGCTTGGAGTCAACGGGATTTTAACTTTCAATTCGTAGACGACTGGTTTCACTGGCGTTGGCTGAACAACGAGGTTTTTTAACCGAGATCCGGAGCATACGAGCACCGCTGGTTTAAAAAGACTCGCATACCTCCAGCATGGAGCGCGGGGAGCTCCCGAAGACTGGAGGTGTTCCGTCACCGCAACCCTCCAAGCCGGTCACGATCACCTCGAATCGTCCGGTGCAGATGAACCTGTACGCAACCTGGGAAGTGGACCGATCGTCACCGAGCTGCGTGCCGAGGTAAGTGTTGGAGTTTGGAGCATTGTTGTGATCGTGCCAGTGTGCAAGTTGACTGGGCAGAGTTGAATGAGCTGAAATTGTTGATTACAAGCATAGACTTGTTTACGTGTGACTTGAACAAGTCTTGTCAGGGTGATGATGAAAGCAGTGGTGCTCAACGTTAATTCCTCAATCGTGGGGAAGGAAGGAAAGAAGGGAGGAAGGAAACAGCACGGCTGTGGGCTATCTCTTGTGGCAGCCGTCGTTTCTGCTTTTCTGTAGGCTGCGCACGTTCTCACACAAGTTCGACAACAAAAGAGTGGCTTTGCCGCTGACTGATCCCTTGGTCCATGCTGCCCGACCGTCGCCAGCCAGTCAGAATTGATGTCTGCAATCCCTGGCGTAGC
Source organism: Sardinella longiceps (assembly GCA_027497455.2). Classification (NCBI taxonomy): domain Eukaryota; kingdom Metazoa; phylum Chordata; class Actinopteri; order Clupeiformes; family Clupeidae; genus Sardinella; species Sardinella longiceps. The sequence goes on along the minus strand of JAODXP020000028.1, from coordinate 28,901,175 downwards.
CTACCAGATCTTCTAAACAGACCGACAAAAGTGGAAACACTTGGCGACTGAAAGGGGTCGGATGTGCGTTTGATGTGTTTTGACAGGTGGATTTAATGTGCGCCTGTCTTTGTCAAAGATTGCGATGGCAAGGGCCTACCTGCACAATGCTACCTGCGTTTTACCGATACCCCAGTGCGCCATCACCACACACACACACACACACACACACACACACACACACACACACACACACACACACACACCCAAACACAGTTTTTACAGTTCTTGATCATGCATTAGATCACTTCCCTCGTAACGTTACGTTAGAGGCCTTCTTCTCCAGGGTGTCCCCTATGCAACGTGAGAATGCACAACTAGAGCTGTGAGGCGATTTGTTGGGATGTAAATGGAACAGCCTCGCGCTCTCTCTCATTATCTGAACCGCGCGAGGCGCTTGGCTGCACAGGTCTCTTGGCCTCGCGCCGTTTTTTAATAATTCAGTGTTGCTTTTTTGGACGCCTCATTTAAGGGTGCCACACACAACACACACACACTGACTCAGCGCGCCCGTGCCAAATGAAAATGCAAAACGCCAAAGGTTATCCCCAAGTCTCTCTCTCTCTCTCTCTCTCTCTCTCTCTCTCTCTCTCTCTCTCTCTCTCTCTCGCTCTGTGTGTGTGTGTGCCCTGTAGTGGCCCAAGTTTGAGAGGAAATAATGCCACTAAGAAAAAGTACAAATGATTAAGAAAGAAAGGGAGTGGCACACTAACCTCCTCTTATCAGGATTTTAACACTAAACCTGTGAGTGTGTGTGTGTGTGTGTGTGTGTGTGTGTGTGTGTGTGTGTGTGTGTGTGTGTTTGCGCACGCCAGATATGGTTGGACTATGATTAGTCTTGTTTGTCCTGATATAATGATGGCTGAATAACCAAGCACTCACTCATTGTGTTGCTGTCTGTCTCACCTCACTGTGTGTTGACTGTCTACTGTGTGTGTATGTTACTAATTCATGATTGGGTTAAAGGCAAAGACCAAATTTCCCACATGGGATCAAAAGAGGATAGATTATTATTATTACCTCCAACAAGGAGGTTATGTGTTCACCTGCGTCTGTCTTTCTGTGTGTGTGTGTGTGTGTGTGTGTGTGTGTGTGTGTGTGTGTGTGTGTGTCTGTGTACAACATAACTTGAAAAGTACTGCACAGACCTGGATGAAAATTTCGGACAACGTGTATATTGGGACGAATAAGAACTGATCTGTGTCTGTGACCACATTGCCTTGGCGGAGGTCTGTGCTCTCCGAGTACTTCTCTAGTTATTATTATTACACACACACACACACACACACACACACACACACACACACACACACACACACACACACTGCCTTTAACCTCTGTCAGGCTGCTTCTGAAAGTCCCT
>JAODXP020000028.1:28882414-28889673 GCA_027497455.2 Sardinella longiceps | reverse complement strand
ATGTGGAGAAACTGGTAGCAAAGCTTGCTACATTTACTGAGTAGCTTGCCCAACACTGAAGATAAGTACTTGTGAGATGCAGCCATTGGATGGTGATTTTGTCCAGCTTGTTTTTCTTTTTACATGTACGTAGCCCAAAATCTAAAACTACATTAAAACTGCTAAATTAGAAAATATGTAAAACCTAACATGTACACTAGCTGTCTTAAGAGCAGTGGACGGTAAACCATGCCTCCAGGTCTTTTTTTATTCTCTCCTATTTCATGTCATTTCAAGAAAACAAACACATAGATTGGGGGAAAAAGACAAAGTGTTGGAAGTGTTTACCTGTGTCATGAATGTGATGCCTTACCTGCCATGATGACCATGCAGCTGGCCAGTATGAGGGCTATCTTCAGAGACATTGTGAGAGGTATGAAGTTGGCAGTACAAATGAAAGAAATGAGGCACTACATGGTAACATGGATTATTTCAGTGGTATCATACTAGTGGGAGTGGTGTTGTGAAGAACATATTGCAACAGTATAACAGTATAGCTAACCACATCCGACCAACTTACAGAGAAGCCCACTTCCCCAAAACATCCTTATCGCTAAGTAGCCTAGTTCTTAACCAATTCCTTATAACCTCTCTCGATTCCTGACATGTTCGTACACTATATCTTCTGTAGGTCACACATACACAGTAGCCTACATGGTAACATGGGTTATTTGAGGAACATCACAGGAGTGGGAGTGTTGAAGTATTGTCATACATGAGTTTACACTGAGAGCATGTAAACTCATGTATGACATTAGCGGATGAGTTGGTGATGACAGACAGATAGACACACACAGGTGGGTCAATGAGAGGCGCCCAGCAGGGTTCAGTCCTACTGAACAACAGTGCTCCCTAGTGGAGGTTCTGAGGCATGACAACCTGCAGTAGTGCCACTGAATTGTGTTATTACTGTAGATTGCCATGCATTACAATGCAATCTCTTCATGTGTAAACAAAGGGGATAGTTTTGGGCAGTGCAGTTAAAATTTGTACAATTTTTAACTTCTGCCATATTTTCCACTGTTTGGCAACCAAAAATGTGTTTGTGAACATGTTGAGTATAAATCAATAACCTCCTGAGACCCAGAGGAAAAAAAGTTTGATATTATTGATATAGGTCACTTTTACCTCTTGTGCACTTTACTTGAAAATCTGCTGCTACTAAGTTTTGTACCCCTAACACAATTTTGTTGCCTTTTCTGACAATGGCAATAAACTCTTGAAATTGAAATTGAAATTAAAATGAAAAGTTCACTAATAGGGGGCACCGTAATTCAGAAGGTTAGTGTGTCATATCATAAATCCGGGAACAAGGGTTCGAGTCCGACCCGAGACCATTTCCCGATCCTCACCCATCTCTCTTTCCCACTTATTTCCTTTCACTCTCTCTACTATCCTATCAAATGAAAAGCAAAAATCCCTTTAAAAAATCTCTCTCTCTCTCAAAAAAAGAAGTCCACAGATAGACTCTGACTACAAGCACTTGAAAAGTGATTTACTGTATACAGTTGCATAACACAGGACTGACCCATTTGCTGCCAGCCCTGCCACTAGCCTGGGACTGTATACACTCATCCCCTCCCTCTCTCCCACTGGGGCAGAATGTCTCTGGTAGTTGTGATCTGCAAATGTCCCCTCTTCCGTGCACACACTATTGCATTATGTAACTGCGTCTGTAACTTCTGAAGTCCCTGTGAACACAGCCAGACCCTTCTCCTATAGCACAGCTGCTAATGAACATGGAGCTACTGTATGCATAGTGCATTTTAGGGGCTGAAGGTCTATCTATCTATCTATCTATCTATCTATCTATCTATCTATCTATCTATCTATCTATCTATCCATCCATTTTAGGAGCTGAAGGTCTATCTATTTATCCATCCATCCATCCATCCACCTATCTATCTATCTATCTATCTATCTATCATCCATCCATCCACCTTATCTATCTATCTATCCATCTATCTATCTATCCATCCATCCATCCACCTATCTATCTATCTATCTATCTATCTATCTATCATCCATCCATCCAGGCGCTGTAGTCTATCTATCTATCCATCTATCTATCCATCCATCCTATCTATCTATCTATCTATCTATCTATCTATCTATCTATCTATCCATCCATCCATCCATCCATCCATCCATCCATCCATCAGGTGGTATCTATCCATCTATCTATCATCCATCCATCTATCTATCTATCTATCTGATCCATCTATCTATCATCCATCCATCCACCTATCTATCTATCTATCTGATCTATCTATCTATCTATCTGATCTATCTATCCAATCTATCCATCTATCTATCATCACATCCATCCATCTATCCACCTATCTATCTATCTATCTATCTATCTATCTATCTAGTCTATCTATCTATCCATGCCATCGCATCCATCCATCCATCCATCCATCCATCCATCCATGTGGTGGTAACAGAAGTGGTGGGTAAAATAAATGTTGTGATCAGTGCAAAGAGGGCCGCAATATTGAAAATCAGATTTTTAAAACATGTAAAATATGTTTGGTTTGATGTTGGAAGATAATTGGTGTTGTATTCAATCTTAAATTAAGATATAAGATAAGATAAGATCAGACAAGACAAGACGAGATAAGATAAGATATCCCTTTATTAGTCTCACAATGGAGAAATTTACATTGTTACAGCATCCAAGACAGACAGAGGCAGCCATCAAACTTCATCCACCCATTCATCCATCTGACATACACACAGTACATATAGACAGAGGCAGCCATCAACTTCATCCACCCATTCATCCATCTGACATACAGTACACACAGACACACACATCAGTCTACCATGTCACTACACACACCACAGGATAATAACACTGCATACCTGAGTACCTGAGCAGTATACAATATCAGAGTAGTGTATTACTGTAACAATAGCTACTATGTCAACAGCCACAGATGACATGCAGTCATACATCACAACAGTCAGGTATAAATAATAAATGATATCAATCTAGGCAACAGGTCTAGCTCTACTGAAAAAGATGCTCTATTCTGGTGACACTTGTTGTAAAGTCTCACAGCAGTGGGGAGGAAAGACCGGCGATGTCTCTCGTTCACACACGCTGGATGAATCAGCCTACCACTAAAACAACTGGTATGTGCTGTCAGAGTGTTACACATTGGGTGGTTATCATCGTCCAACATAGAAGACAACTTCGCCACCATCCTTCTTTCCCCCACCACCTCCACTGGGTCAAGCTGACATCCCAGGACATTAGGATGCATTCATTTCTGAACATGGTCTCGCAAGCCAAGCTAGATCATAGTATATATAGAAACTTTTATAAAGAAAATTGTGATAAAGAAATGGGTTGTTTTCCAGACTCCATTGGTCATTATGGTAGACCCCGGTTCATTTTCCAAAGCCTACATTGGAAATTTGGAATGACATTTTGGTATGAAATTTGCTAAAAAAAACCACTCAACTTTTACTTTCACTTTACTATTTTGTAACAGAGGTTGATTTAGTTTGCATGTAATATTATACCATTCATTTTCAATAAATATCAGTATTAATGTTAACTTTAAGAATACATGGGCATTATATATTTTCATTTTTACTTTAATTATTTGGACTGACCTGTTTTACATGTAAATCTAACGTTGTTTACAGTATCTGTCACAGTAGGCTATTGCATTCAGTCTCAGTTCAAAATACAGCACATAGTGTGCCTATCTTTCCTGTCTTTTTGCCTTTCCTATCTTACATGTAATCCTCCCCTTCTCTGGAAATGGGAAAGCAATCTTGAGGTACGCCTTAGGCCTATATGACTCAGCTGAACAAACCATTCCTCCGAAATTCTGGAAGACGTAAATGCTGGGAATGATTATATTGTTTGGGACATATTGTTTTCATTCCGGTGCCAGTAAGCCTCACAATCTGTAATGTGTTTCACAGTTTGATGAATTGTTATGAATGGGAATGTGTATTGTCTTTTTGAAACAGCTCTGATACTGCTCTATCTGTATATCCCTGCGCATCACTAGGCATTGTCTTTGTTGCTTTTCATGTCACTTTACCTTTTTGCAGGAGAAGAAGAAGAAGAAGAAGAAGAAGAAGAAGAAGAAGAAGAAGAAGAAGAAGAAGAAAAAACATTTTACATAGGGTGAATGGGGACATGAATTTGCGTCAGATCCTTATGTGACACCAGCTGTATCGCAGTGACATCGGATCAGAAGGGCACAGACTGTTGTTCAAATGCAAAGCATGTGTACAATAACAGACATCCTCTAAGCCAATCACGATCCAGCTCATATCAAACATTTATATAGCCCCTTTAGATAAGCTAACGTACAGAATGTCAATGCACTATACCTGTCCTGGGCTAACCTACAGTATGTTTCTGTGCTTATAACATGATGGGACTTAATCAGGCTCTGGGCTCATCTGAAAGCATGGACACCAATAGCTTTGGCCATCCCCTTGGTACACTTTAGCTTCGTACAAGGGTCTGGCATTTCACCATTGACCAACGATTGCAAGCTGGAGGTGCACTGTAGAAGTTTGAAACAATTAAATCTGATTTCACCCAATCACTACTGTTATGCACCAGCTGTTATGCATAGTTTAGGCTAAGCTATGCTACAACAGAAACCCAACATTATCTCTCACAACTCCCGATCCTGCTTGCTTTTTAGCTCTGCAAATGATGCCAATGGCCGGAATGCCAGATGGAGTCATGGAGGAAAATGATTATGGAGCGTAGCTATGTAGGAAGGCAAAGCCAGGCCAGGACACCGATGAATGACTTCAAGAAGACATCAAGGTATCATCAAGATCAAACATACGACCCTCGGGCCAGGGTTTCTCCACTCATTTCCTGTCTTTCTCTACTGTCCTGTTGAATTACAGTAAAGCCCTTTAAATTCTCTTTAAAAAAAAAAGCTTGAGTAGAATAGCAGCCTACAGTAATGAAGTGGCCTGCAAAAATGATTACATTTCCACAGCACAATCCTGGCACCTCAGCATTCACTGTATGGCATGTCTCAATTAAACTCAACCATTAGGTGCATCAAGGAACTGCTTACCAACAGGAAAGGAATGAGTTTGACAACCCGGATTTAGACATAATAAATATATATGATTTCAATCTTTATTCTTAACCATGTGGGATACTCTTTCATTATTGTTTGTCCAGTCCAGTCCATCAAAAATAGGAATGGAAGAAACGTATAAAAACTCCACAACGCTAGTGCTGTTCATGTGTGCTGTTAACATCTAATAGTCTGCAGATCGACTTGACTCGTGGCCTGTGTAAATCGGTGCTGAGTCAAGCGTTTCCTTTGAACCGAGAGCATGCAAAGTGCCTTCCTAAGAACCAATTAGACACAGCTTCTCTGGACCTCATGCGAACTTGAACTGAATCAGCTGACAGGTTTATTTGTTTTGTTTTTTTTCCAAAGGCGAATGCCTTGAGGAATTTTTTGTATGGGAGAGGCCAGAAGCGGTATTCCTCTGAGCCTACGCAGTCTGTTGTCACCACATTCAGAGAACGCGTCGCTTCACTTCACAGCCCCCAGGCGTGAATGAGTTCAACTCCAGTTTGAGAAAATGCCTGAGAAGGTACACAAAGAATAGGACAAGGGAACAGGACACACAGATGATGGATAGAACAATAGAGAGATGAAGAGAGAGGGAGCGCTGAATTACGGCACAAAGAACAGTTAGAAGTGAACATTTGTTGTCCTCCCTCCACTACTGGAAAGTGTGTGTGTGTGTGTGTGTGTGTGTGTGTGTGTGTGTGTGTGTGTGCGCGCGCTCATATGCTCCTGAATATGTCTATGAATGTCTACATATCTGCACGCCTACATTCCTAAAGACCTGAGTGTGTTAGTGAATGCAATGGACCAAGAAAGAGAGTGACCAAACAAGAGTGAAAGAGAGCAAAACAGAGAGAGAGAGAGAGAGAGAGAGAGAGAGAGAGAGAGAGAGAGACTCTCATCGTGACTTATAAACAGCCATTTGTTCAGCTCGTTACTCTTAATATGAAACAGCACGTCCGCTAGGGTAGAGGAGGGGGGGAAAAAGCGAAAGCGTGCTGCTCTCCTTTAAATAGTTCATTGAATTTGCAACTTTCACGAGGTCCACGCAGCCTTCTGACAATCGAGTCCGTTGAGTTTGCCAGCTCCAGCTGTCAGGAGGCTTCTAATCAACCTGTTTGAAGCCCACCTCACACACACATGCCTTGGCCGGGGCGGAGGTCAGTGTGGCAGGATGGACGCGGCCCCTTCATCATCCCTCGTTAGCGACCCCCCCCCCACCACCACCTTCACCTTCTCCTCCTGTTGGAGAAAAATATGTGACCTTTGACCTTTCAAACTTTGTGACCTCATTCTTCTAGTGCTCTAAGTGTCGTCATGTGTGTTTGTGTGTGTGTTGGTCCCCACAGAAAAGTCTGACTCCAACAGCGCTTACACATGACCATCAGCCCTCTGAGATCCCTGTGATGTAAAGGGCATTACAAATAAAATGTATTATTATTATAATTATTATTATTACCATCATCAAAACGAACAACAGGTAAGTATGTATATCTAATAACTGAAATTAATAATATGAACAAAAAATAATGCAGGTTATTAAACTTATGAAACTAAATCAAACTAGTCAAACTCAAAGATGCATTGATTGCCTGAGGAGCCTATCACAGCCTGAGCCTGAGGTGGGTTCAACAATGTAATTACAAGTATTGTGTTATATGACACATCGCTTGGGAAATCTAATAACGCGCGTCGCTTCATACAGCATTTAGGAATCCAAAGCCTTGCCCTGCCTGAAGGGAAGAACATCTTAGAACAGCTTAGATTGTGTTTATGTTATTATGGCATATAAATGATTACATAAGTCAAGTCTCAACAACTCAAACATTCTTTAGGCCTACTGCATCATGGTGTTTGTTTATTAACAGGTGTCTAATACAGTAAGACATGTGCTTTACTGAACAATGCTGAACACATTTCTGCATGCCGGATTTTCGTATTTGAACAACATGCCATTATGTTTTTAACAAATAAAATTATATTTTTAAATAATGTCAAATATATAATTAATATTGGTATAAATTAATTGATTAAAATTAACTATAAAAAAAATACATTTTTCAAAGGATCAACACTTTAGTGAAACGTTGTTTCATTTCCCTACACTACACCAGTGTCCAGTGTGTGTTTGAT
>JAODXP020000028.1:28844914-28879914 GCA_027497455.2 Sardinella longiceps | reverse complement strand
ACACACACACACACTCAGCATGCACACGCCCCTGCGATCAGACCTCTGACACACCCCAGTACCTAAGGGGATGTGCGGCCACATGCCACATGCCAGCCAACAACACAAGCGCCTGTTACGGTAACACCTAACCTACTTCTGCCCAATGACAGGACACAGCCAAGGTTCACTGTCTACTGAACACCATAGACACACATTCCCAAAGAGTAAACTCTTTTTGGAAGTACATATTTTGGCCTTTTGCCCTAATTTATTTGGACAGTTGCGATGAAGAGGGGGCGGGGAGAGGATGACACCTGTGTGTGTGTGTGTGTGTGTGTGTGTGTGTGCAGTACAAGCATGACACGCACACTTTCATACACACACACGCGCACACACACACACACACACACACACACACACACACACACACACACACACACACACATCAGGGTCCTGCAGCAAAAGCTGATATACCGGTAATGGTTCCGTTTTTATAATGTGCTTGAGACATTGCATTTGTATTGCATTGCATGCATTTTAGGACGTTTTAATGACCTACTGTACCTGCATGACCTACGTGCATGACCTACCTGTTGCTTTTGAATGAAACAACTCCGATGCTCAAACTTTTTTTTTTTTTTTTACTTGCGTGCCTTATGCTGAAACACCCAAGCTGCCAAGGACCAATGCAAAATAAAGAGCCTTAAATTTCACCCAAATACAAGTGAAGTATTCCTGATATTAAAGGAACGTTCCGGAGTGAATTCAAACCTCCGGCTAAATGTACTAGTTAGCGAATGGAACAAAATAACGTGGAACGGCATAGACCGAACATGAGCACTTTGCTCTGCCACTTTTCAATGGCAACTGATTATTCGTAACAGAAGATAAGATCTGAGGTACCGTTGACTCAATGTAAAGTGCTTCGCGTTTGCGTTCGGTCAATGCTGTTCCAAAATATTTCATGATTGAAATATTTCTATGCTTGAATTCACTCCAGAGTTTTCCTTTAATACTAGAGTACAGTTTGGTCTTAAGTCTAGATTTGAAACTGCCAGCACTAAGTCATTTTTTATTTCTTCTGGAAGTTGGTTTCAAAGTTGCAATGCATTGTAGGAGAAAGCTGCTCCACTACTATGTTTTGACAAAAGCTTTTTTTCCCAGCAAATTTGTATTCAGTGACCTGAGAGACCTGAGTGACGTGTGCTGCTGACACATGTCATGTTTGAAATGTTAACGGGTCCAAATGGGTCTAAAACAATCAGTGTTGCGTAATTAAGGCTGGGAATTCCATTATTGCATTCTAGGCATAGACAAACGAGGCGGCTGCCTAGGGCACCAAATATCAGAGGGCAATCACAATACATTTCTTACTTTTTGTGTTCAGTTTTTCTCTTGTATTTTTTAGAAAAGGGGGGGGGGGGCAAAACTAAAATCTGGCCTAGGGCACCAAAAAGGATAGAGCCGGCCCTGCTTGATGAGATGTACAGCAGGCTACCAGTGCTCAGTGCCAGTCATGCCAGCTGTAAACATACATTCAGTGAACATACTGACATTTGATGTTCAATATTACCAGACCAATTATGAGGACAAAGTGTTTTCTCCCATATTTATGCACTACTGCAGGGTAGCATGGAGAGCAAACCAGCCATGAATTATGTAATACACTCAGATTAGATTGGGTCATTCCTTTTTTTTTAATTATCATGTAAATGGTCTTTGTCCTGTTCGTTTTAAGGGACACTAAGGGACACCAATTTTCACCACTGTTTTAGGTATTCTTTTTTATCAGAGAATGAATGAAGGCTTGATAAATGCAAGTTTCGTTCCCATCAGCCATCTAGGATATGCACTGTGTAGATATGGGTGGGTGGTAGGAAACTCTAGTTACAACAATTTCTGTATGTATGTATGTATGTATGTATGTATGTATTTATTTATTTATCTATTTATTTATTTTGTTATGAGGCATCATTAGCATGTTGTAGTAGTGCAAGAAAGACTCTGAAAAATGTTTGTATGCCTTTTACTGTATGTATAGATAGTTCACTAGCTTTACAGCAAAAAATGCATGGTGTCCCTTTAAAAACATAAATGACTGGTGTCCCTTAAAAATGTAAATGACTGATGAATAGATGACTAGAACAATATAGTAAAAACAAATATATAAAAAAAGAATAAAAATATAGAAAAAATAGTCTGTCTATTTTATTTTGAGACATCAATCTGTTGGACTACATCCACAATCACATTGCTTCTTCACACTCTGCTGTCTTCAGTGCAAGGTTTGACAGACGCAAAAGTCTTTTTCCCTCTTTTTAAAACGGATATAAAGGGGAGCAAACTACTCAGCTTTGATCTCTTGGCTGCACACAGTGTCCTATGTCCTGCGCTTCAGAGTCAGCCATGGGTAAACATTGCAGTGGATGTGACGGTGTCAAACACTCAACACCCACACACACAAGTACACATTCACTCTCTCTCTCACACACACACACACACACACACACTCAGACAAACTGAGACAAACTGATACACAGACCCACATATACATGCACACACACACACACACACACACACACACATACACACACACTCACACAAAATGAGACGAACATATACACACACCCACATATACATGTACATGCATACACACACACACACACATATACATGCATACACTCACACATACTAAGACAAACTGATATACACTCACCCACACACAGACAAAATAAGACAACCTGTTACACACACACACACACACACACACACACACACACACACACACACACACACACACACACACACACACACACACACACAGACAAACTAAGACAAACTGATACACAATCACCCACACTCAAACTGAGACAACCTGTTACTGTTTATTACATAACATTATGTTTCAACGCAATGCAACCTGACTTATAACACACAGACAGAGAAACACATACACACACACACACACACACACACACACACACACACACACACACACACACACACACACACACACACACACACACACACACACACACACACACACACACACACACACACTCAGCATGCACACATACCAATGCTGCTGCCTCTATTACATAATATTATGTTTCAGGAATCCAAGTTCTCCACAGGTTTTCTTTCCAGGAATGTAAATACAATGTATTTGTAAAGCTTGCCTTGCAATTTGACTCATCACTAACCCAAGCAGAAACCCACACACAGACACACCTATGCTAAATAGTCAAAACTATTCACACACACAGAGAGAAAGAGAGAGAGAGAGAGAGAGAGAGAGAGAGAGAGAGAGAGAGAGAGAGAGAGAGAGAGAGAGAGAGAGAGGTTTAACACCCTATTGAATCTGTCCTTGAACCTTGGAGCAAAAGAGTTTCTGCATCCCAGTTGCATTCTAGGCCGTTACTATAAGTCTCTGTTTAGATACAGTACAGCACAGACAAGTTATCCAAATTAACATCTGAGGCCTACGGTAAATATACTGTATACATATAATTCATTTAGCTATTGTTTGTATTCAGGGACACAGTGTCTGAGTTGAGTTTACATACAAACAGTACAACACAATGAAAATAAAGAAAACGTTTACACACACATACACACACACACACACATACATATGCAGTATATGGGGCCTTGAAATAGCATAGCCTGATCTTATAAGAATAAATGTGCTTCCCATGACTCAGCCTTGTGACTTTATCTGCTGATACGGCTCCCAGTTGCAGCCTCCTCACGTGAATAAAATCTTCATCAGGGCATCAGAAAATAAGATTTTACAGCCTCAGAGCAGTCAAGGACTCACATGCCATCTCTCTCTCTCTCTCTCTCTCTCTCTCTCTCTCTCTCTCTCTCTCTCTCTCTCTCTGAGTCCATTCACTGGCATGTGAAGTGATGTTTGACTATACAGCATGTCAAACGTGGCCCCCGTGGACTGTCACACACTCTTGGGAATGCATACAGTACTTTGCTATGCTTGTTAAGACAAAGTGGAAGAAGAAAAAGAAGAAGAAAAAGAAGAAGAAGAAGTAGAAGAAGAGGAAGAAGAAGAAGAAGAAGAAGAAGAAGAAGAAGAAATGGAGTGACTATCATGGGAAGAAATCGAGAGACTGAATCTTGAGATTTTTAAAAGAAGAAAAAGGGTTTATTAGAGAACGTAAAATGCAAAAAATAGATGAAATAGGCAAAATAGAGCAAGAGAATAGAAGTGGGGAAATCTGAAGAAGAAGAAGAAGAAGAAGAAGAAGAAGAAGAAGAAGGAGGAGGAGGAGGAGGAAGAGGAGGAGGAGGAGGAAGAATAGGAAGACAAAGAGACGCGGAGAGGCAGACAATAACAATAAAGGGACTAAAATGAAGCAGCATGACTGAAGAGGGGTCGACAATCATGCTGCTTGTGTGTGCACAACTGTGTGTGTGTGTGTGTGTGTGTGTGTGTGTGTGTGTGTGTGTGCGCGCTGATAAGAGGGTAGTGCAGTTCAAAAGAGAACTCTGTCCCATGCACTCTTTCTTGCTTTCTCAGACACTTGGCACACATTTGCCTGTTCCATAAGTGACACTTACCTGCACTCTGTCTTAACAGTTACAGCCCGCCATAAACTTTAACTCTGATTTGCGCCTTTGTGCATGTGTGTGTATGTGTGTAGGTATTGTTGCAGGAACATTTTTATTGATTTTTATTGGGCAGCAAACATGGGCCAAACAAGTCGAACAGGTGACACTGTGACATCACACCTGTACGGCTTATCCCCATTGGCTGGGATGTAGGCGTGACAAAGGCACTTCCCAGAATGTTCATGACACGGAATGGCAACAGTCGCTGTGGATACTGGGTCATTGTCGTTGGTGACCTGTGCTATGACGGCCAGTAGAAATGCAGTGTTGACATGGAACATGGGGAAAACATTTCAAAAGTTATGGTGGATGAAAGCTAGGCCATGTTTACCAGACTTTGTACAATAACAGTTTGTATGCGTGTGAGAGAGGGAGAGAAAGAAAGAGAGAGAGAGAGAGAGAGAGAGAGAGAGAGAGAGAGAGAGAGAGGTTTGTGTGTGTGTCTGCAAGTAAAGTGCACATTTGAAAGTGCAAACCTATTGATAAACCCTTTAAACAACCCTAGTGTAAACATTTGACACAGTATGACAGACAGTACAACATTTTAGAGGCTGCATACTGTAGGTCATTTGTCATTTGGGGGGGGGGGGGGCAGCAAAGCAAAGCAAAGCATGCAGCAAAGCAAAAAGCATAATGACATTATGCAGCAATGCAAAAACCACACACACTATGTCACTATGGTTACTGTAGTTAATTAAGTAAATAAATAAATAAACATAAACATAAACAATCACCTTTATTACCTCTGCCAAGGAGGTTATGTTTTCGGTCTCGTTGGTTTGTCTGTCTGTCTGTTTGTCTGTTTGTTTGTCAGCAGGATAACTCGAAAAGTACTGCACGGATTTGGATGAAATTTTTGGACAATGAGTATATTGGGACAAGCAAGAGCTGATTACATTTTGGTGGCGATTGGTGATCCAGAACATGATCTGGAATGTATATTGTGTCTGTGACCACATTGCCTTGGCGGAGGTCTGTGCTCTCTGAGCGCTTTTTTTAGTGTTGTTATTGTTATTATTATTATTACCTCCGTCAAGGAGGTTATGTTTTCAGTCGTGTTGGTTTGTCTGTCTGTCTGTTTGTTTGTTTGTTTGTCTGTTTGTCAACAGGATAACTCGAAAAGTACTGTACGGATTTGGATGAAATTTTCAGACAACGTGTGTATTAGGACAAGGAAGAACTGATTCGATTTGGGTGACGATCGGTGACCCAGAACACCATCTGTGACCACATTGTCTTGGCGGATATCTGCGCTCTTTGAGCGCTTTTCGAGTTGTTGTTGTTTTTATTGGCTACATTGCTTCAACCAGACGTTTTCAACGGGTTCAGTCCAAGACCCACCATTCTGACGAAGATGTAATAGGTAGCCCCCCATCGTGAACAGAGATGACTTACAAAAAGAGATTTCAGCCAGTAACCACCACAATAACCCAACTATGCAGATAGAGGAGTGATGGACATTTTATAAAACACCTGAAAGTACAGCTGTAAAATGATTTCTTGTTTCTCAAAATCAGGTATTCAGAAATCAATTTCAAATACACTAAATTGAAACTGGAACTCATGTCAGCAAATGAAATTCTGCTTAGGCTCCCTCTGCTAAAGGCGTGGGCTGGCCCTGATAAACATGTTAATAAAAACCTTAAGATGTCTGTATGAATGTCATTGTGCTAAGACAATTTTAATAAAACAAATTTGAAACAACATGTTAATAGGCCTAATGTAGCCGGTGGCGGTTCGCACTGCACACAGGTCTCGAACCCGCCACCCCGCAAGCTACAACCTCCCGGTGTGGAAGTGGGACGCTCTAACCAACTGAGCTAAAAGCCCAAGCTTCTAACCCAGCCGTTAGAAGCGCCCAAGGAATTGGGTGATGAGGATTTACACATGGCCTCCGTTACACTGACACAAAGACCTCTGAGGAGGATGTACTGTAGCACACACACATCAAAACGTTAGCCATTGTTTTGCACCATTTAATAAAAAGTTAAAAACTAAAAGTCAGGGGCGCCGCAAGGAGGGGAAGAGTTACAGTAGGATGGTTGTAAGGGCCTGCCACTGGTAGGGGAGCCCAGATAAAGTTTTAATATTAAAATCAATATTTGAGGGGCCCAAAATGTTTGCTTGTCATAGGGCCCAAAATTTCTAGCAGCCCCCCTGCCGACGCTCTCTCTTTCACACTCAAGTTAATATATAGGCCTATTTGGTTTTCCTTGTTGTGTCACATGCATCAGGCCTAGCTAGCAATTGATAGGAGCGATACTGATGCCACAGCTTACTGGTCCAATTCTTTATCAATTTTCTTATCATCTCCTTAGTAGTATATGGTTTCCAGTATCAACACACAAACCTATTACCTGTGCTCCTCCAGCGGTCCTCACAGCTCATTAGAATGAGATAAACCAGGTAGAACTGTACTGTCTATTTCTATTTTCACTCTGAGACACCAGCGGCCCATGATCTCAAAAACATGCTGACATTGCTGACATGCTGGCGGATATGAGGAGACATGTTTCCATTAAAATTGAAGCACTAGACTGCATAGAATTTTCAGAAATCCTCTGTTTACATGTTGTTTTTCAGCAGTGGATCTTTGAGTTGCTTTTCTTTGATTTATTACATGATACAACTTAATTGAGGTTGGACAAATAATTGCTGTAATATGCAATTAGAAAAAAAAATCTACTGAATATTATTTTGTAAACATTGATTAATCACTTTGGAACCAAACTATTCAATTATAGCCCCTTCAATAGAAAATACTGATCAATAGTAATTTCACTCACTGACATAATTTGACAACTACCAAGGTCTGTTGTGGAAAGTTCTGAGTTCACTTCCATCAATTACTTTTGCGGATTGCCAAATAGAGTGTTCTTGCCATGTGAATATTACAGTGTTCTGTAATGTGCTTGGTTTCACAATGATGACAATATAAACAACGCCTGCTAGGCTTATAATCAACTTAATAGCACCAATAAAATACGCATCAGATTGCATTCTTTCAAACATTTCTATTAACAGCCTATGATAACAGGATGTACACTAGATAATGATCCTTTTCCTTGAATAATAAACTGTGTTTACTTTTTTTTCAGACAGTGACAATGCAAATCTCAAATAAGATAAAGAATCATAAACATCAAAAATGTTCCATGGGTAATTATTAATTAGCTACAACTAGGAAACGTTTTTGGAAATGTTTTTGTTTTGCGGTAAAAGAAAGACGCCCATTACCCGAAACAGGTGGTTTTTTTCCTCCCCTGTCATAAAAACTATTCCATAATAATTACCGGTGATGACTTTCTGAACACCTCTGCGCAATTTTGTGTGTGTAGGTGTGTGTGGCAGGAAGCAGGCATTGGTGTAGTGGGGATTGTTTGGCAAAGTCTAAACTGATTTGTTTATTTTTCCAAACGTTATCATTTTGTTCCCCTTCATTTACCCCTTCGGCTACTTCACTGAGCCACAGATCTCTGCCACACTGCGCTTACGTCAAGGGAGGTGTGTGCACCCATCCAAAAAGGGCAAGTGTGTCCCTTTGCGTAACAGAGGGGTGGGACCGTCATAGCACAATGGGTCTATAAATTAACCGGCTTCACTCAGATTTTGTTAAGATTTCAAAGACTTGTCAACCAAGACTGCTTGTAAGAACTGCTTTTTTCTACGATTTTAAAAGGTTTTTATTATTCATCTCGAACCGCGGTTACTTCCTTACATTTTTGTTTCTACGAGGTCCTTGTCCGCTACAAGAACAAACTTTTGAGGTCTACAGTTTAAAACTGGTTTTGAGTTCTTTTCTCTTTGAGGATTTTTAGAAGTGAAGAATGCATCCCGAAAATAACACTGGGTAAGTAAACCTTGAAAGAGAGAAAAAAGTTTTAAAGGTTTTTCTTAACTGATATCTCATTGGGTTCATTGAGGAGACTGACATTTGGGGTTCACGGTTGCATCATTCCGCGTGTCTCCGCCACAGCCTCGCTCTGCCTTCCGTCTACAAGAAGTAGTAGAGCAGCACATGGGGAGACCGGATATGCCGGTAGATGGGCACGATCTGTAATGATAACCCTGGGCTTTAGTTAAGCCAGGTCACCGACTTCTAAATGAATGCGTGCCGAGGATAATAGTTTGTCTTGGTTACATGAGCTCAGGCCATAGGCTATGTTGTTATATCATTGTGGGCGCTGCATGCTGTAGGCTATGCATGCGCTTTTCAACCTTAACGCGTCCTTATCTATTGTAGGCTGTTAAATCTTAGATTGCGAGTTTCCCAACAGGCTGATTACACATTTCTAGTAATGCAGGCCTGCTGTAAGTCATGTTAAGGGTCGGATACGTGTCATTTCAGACACCTGAAATGCCATATGTCATACCTTGACCATTACTATATTCGCCTGTCACTTTGCTGGCATTCAGCTTGGGAGTCTGACCTTAGCTCGTGTTACAGTGTTGCCAATTTAGGGAACCCACGTTCATGGGCGGTTCGAGGATACCATTGGGATAAAATCAAAAATCATAAACTTCTGCTGACAAGCTGCATGAGAATATTTCTGAACGTTGCGCAAAAACTTAAGTTGAACTGTAAAAGTCTGAACTGAGGATAATCAGGCAAGTTATCTAAAACGCCATAGAACTGTGGAATCCCTATCAGTCCATGTGTGTGTGCATTTTGACCTTTCTGCAAAGTGATTTGACATTTGACCGTATGGAGTCTGCCTTCTCGCCATCATTCCAAAAACGAACCAGTGAATGAATGAATTAATGAATGAATGGGTGACTTTTCCTCACAGGTACAGCTATGAGGAGTGCCGTGCCACCGCTGACTGGCTTCTGGCCCAGATGGACGTGCGCCCCCTGGTGGGGATCGTATGCGGCTCTGGACTTGGAGGACTCGCCGAGATGCTGAAGGACCAGGTGGCCTTCAACTACAAAGACATCCCCAACTTTCCCCAGAGCACAGGTTAGTGTGTGATGATCTGCAGATGAAGTGGGTGAAAAGACTCTGAGTGATGGCTTGTGTGTGCATACTTTAGTGTCTGTTGGTGTGTGTGACTGTGAGCTGGTTATGATTTTTATTATGTTTTGACTGTATGCTGTGTTATCTGTGTCCTAGTTCATGGCCATGCTGGGCGATTGGTGTTTGGGACTCTCAAGGGAAAGGCATGTGTGTGCATGCAGGGCCGCTTCCATCTCTATGAAGGCTACCCCATACAGAAGGTGAGGAGGAACACACACACACACACACACA
This sequence comes from Sardinella longiceps, assembly GCA_027497455.2. Taxonomy (NCBI): domain Eukaryota; kingdom Metazoa; phylum Chordata; class Actinopteri; order Clupeiformes; family Clupeidae; genus Sardinella; species Sardinella longiceps. The sequence continues at coordinate 28,870,058 of JAODXP020000028.1, read as the reverse complement.
CACACACACACACACACACACACACACACACACACACACAGTGTTTTCAGATAAGCCTTTATTACTACTAATACTACAGTACTACTACTAATAGTAATTATAATAATAATAATAATAATAATAATACAATTGTGACAGTCAGTTTTGTTCACTCTCTCCTTTGTCCTGTTTTCCTCAGATCACTTTGCCAATGCGGATCTTCAAGATGCTGGGTGTTGAGACTGTGATTCTTACAAATGCGGCTGGTGGACTCAATCAGGACTACCAAGTGGGCGACATTATGATCCTCAAAGACCACATCAACATGCCAGGCTTCGCCGGCAACAACCCACTGGCCGGGCCCAACGATGACCGGTAAGAGACCCACGGATAGGCTCAGTGCCAGGAGAGTTATATAATAAGCATGGAGTCAGGGCTGTTCAGGGCAGTCAAAAAATGCAGCCAGCGCTGTTCAGACATGGCTAACCCATCCAGAGGGCTTTTAAAACCAGAACAGGAAAAGTTTGGGGAGGGGAGGTACCCTGTCTCACGGGTGAATCCATAATATTTTGGCTTGCGGCCCCTTTTCAAGGTCTTACGAGAGGGAAGAATGTCCTCAGAATGCATGTGCTGACTAATGCCGACTGTTGCCCAGGTGTCTAAGGGGGTGGGGGGGCTGAGAGGGGGCTCGGTACTTTTCCACGCCAGCCGTGTAATTCCCATCCTGATGCCTATAGGCCTTTATTGAGTTAACCACAATCTCAAGGTCTCCAATATCAGTTCCGAGGTGCTTGCCATTAAGCAAGGATGAATCTAACTGTTAAAATAAATTTAGATGGCAAGACCAGTGATGCTTGTAAGGGGATTGGGGATGTTGTGGCATAGGAATTCTAGAATCTGTGCCAAGAGTCTAATGAGGAACATTGGCAGCCAGATTCCGCCAGAATTGTTGGGCATCATCCATTAAAAATTTAAATTCTGAGAAAGATCCCATGACTTGGTTAATTAGCGTTAGAGTGTGTGCAGTGCATTACGTGTGTGTTAGCCCTCAAGCAAAAACACCTAGCATACTTCAACTCATTCATACAGTACTACATACAGTACTGCACTTCAAGCTGTAGGCAAAACGTTGAGCCCTCCCATTCTTTGGCTACCTCTCTTGTTGCATAATGTGTTACATAATTTGAAGAGATGAGAAATGGAATGTATAGAAGCAGTCTTTCCCAGAGCTGAACCCACCCTTACCCTGCAAACTTCTAGTGAGACCTGAACCCTTGACTGCCAATGTGAATCTACTTCATCAGTGTCAGATTTTATGCCAGCAAAGTCTTACAAAGTCTAGGGATTAAGGTTCAGAGATTTCAAGGCTCAGAGATTAAGGGTTGTTGGAATTCAACTAGTGACAGAGCAGGTGTCATGACTATTTTCTATCTCTTTCTTTTTTAAAGATATTTTTAGGGCTTTTTTGCTTATAATTTGATTCATGGTATGGTGCACTAGCTTGCTGAGCCGCAGTGCCCTCTTGCTATCTCTTTCTTAGTAGCTGGATTGGGTATCACTGAGAAAGTGAACTATTAAGACTGTTACACAGATATAAGTCGCTCTTTGTTTCATTCTCTTTCTTTCTTTACCTTTCTTAGGTTTGGCGTGCGTTTCCCTTGCATGTCTGACGCTTACGACCGCGACCTTCAGCAGCTGGCATTTGATGTTGGAGCCGAGCTTGGCTACAGCGACTTCCTGCGAAAGGGCGTGTATTGCGTGCTGGGTGGCCCATCGTTCGAGACCATCGCAGAATGCCGCATGCTGTACAAGCTTGGCGCCGATGCCGTCGGTGAGTCTCTATCTTCATCACCATGCATTCTTCCTCATTATACATTAACCCAGTAGAGCTTGGGCCAGAACCAGACAAGCTATTTAATGGCAACAAGCCCAGTATTAGTGTAGTATAGTTTGGCTGAGAGTGATTTCAAGCAATAGGGCAGCAATAATCTGAAATTATATGTTCTGCACATATATTCTGTAAATACTGTAAATAATAGTTATGTACCAAACATTCATATTTCAAATAAACAAAAAATTATGGCAAAAATGTAGTACGGCAGCACTGGTTAACTCTCTAAAATATTTGGTTTAACTTACTGTTATGTCTACCCCTCTTTTCCTGACAGGCATGAGCACAGTTCATGAGGTCATCGTCGCCCGTCACTGCGGCATGCGTTGCTTCGCCCTGTCACTCATCACCAACCAGTCAGTAATGGACTACGAGAGCGAGGAGAAGGCCAACCACGAGGAGGTGCTTGAAACCGGCAAACTTCGCGCAGAGCAGCTTGAACGTCTTGTCGCCAACATGGTCATGCGCATTGAACAGAACAACAACAATGATGACATCAACTTGTATTAAGCTGAGAGCGTATGGCTTACAGCCCCGTTCCCAGCTTGACTTTTCTTGTACAGAGACCATTCACCCACCCCCCCCCCCCTACGCCTATCCCGTCCCCCACCTCCCAAAACCCCACCCCACCCCACCCTTCACTATTTTAATAATGGAGGGTTAAGTTATCCTGGGGTCGTTTGGGCAAGTCAAAGGTCAGATATGACATCTGTTATGCTCGACTTTCCACAAAGTCATATCGCTGGACACATACAGTAATGCATGATTTCCCCTGAAATGTCTTTGGTTTTCTATTCAGCCTTGCTCTTTTCCCAGCGATCCAGTACATTCCTGCGTTATTCAGAGCAGGTGACTGTTCGACTGTTTTTAACTTAATAATTGTTTATTTGTTTATGGTTACGTTCTTCTGTGTTTAACTTAGAGACATGGTCGAGATGTGTGGCTGCTGGATTTATATGTTTATGTTGTCAAAAGTCTTTTTCTTTTTTTCCTTTAACATAAATATTGTTACGTAAGTTACTATTTATTGAGTAAAATAGTGTATTAGTGAAGATACACCGATTTCTGAGAGCCGGAGTATAGGGTAACACTGGAAACACTGCATGCCTGTGTGCGTGCATTGTTTGTTTGGTGAACTTTTTAGATTGTTGTTTAGTACTTTTTTATCCTGGATCTGTCAATTGTATTGAACAGTAAGAGAAACTCTGTAAAAATGTGTAAATAAAATTATTGAATAAAACTGAAAGTTAGTTTGCGTCTTCATAATGGAGAGAGATGAAGAGAGATGCGAAATTGTGGCCCTGTCAAGTCAAATCAAGTAAGGCCTCCTCAGTTGACTGGTTCAAAAAATGAATGCACAAATGAAGAGATAACAGAGTTGTATAAAGTACTGGAGTAGAGTCATACCATGAATCTGGGGGATTCAGGTTTGTGTCAGGCCCAAAGTCATTTCCCGATTCTTACCCATCTCACTCTCCCGCACTCATTTCCAGTCCATCTCAATACTGTCTTATCGAATAAGTGACAAAAAGCCCTATAAAATTACTAGAAACCCCCCAAAACTCTTGCAATTCTGAAATACTATTTTGCAATCTTGAGTTACAATCTTACAATTCTGAGATTGTATCATTATTTTAAGAACAGGGACATGTGGCGGTGCACATTACACTGTAGTTTCTGTTTTGCTGTTCATACATGTAGTCTATACGCCAAACATATACATAACAGCCCAAACATATACACAACATCCCAAAACTGACATGAACACAGATAGTCACTTTCGAGTTCATGTTTTCCAGTTTCTAGTTCAAGTTCATTATATAGTCACGACACAGCTACTGTATATCTGACCTTGGTATGTTGGGGAGGCCCTTTTTCAAAGCTCTCATGTGTAAACAGATCAAACAACACAAGGCAGGAATTTTACTCAGAATCCCTGCATGTCACAATACGAGGAAGTAGTTACTCTAAAGATAATAAAAATGTAGTTCTATAATCACCTGACAGCAAACCTAACCCTCTTCAAAAGGATATCTTAAAATGGATAACCTGTGGAGGCCGTTTACAGTTGTTTTTCTTACAGCAATTGTGCAATTCTGCGGGGAATAACACAAAAAGACGAGACGGGTCAAATAGAACTACTCTCTACGTCTCTAGAACAACGCTGGAAGCTGTCTTATCAGAGGGTGGCGTGAATATTTGAGTTTGGTCGTATTTTCTGCCCCAGGTCATGATAACCCCTGACCTGCCATTGACTTTAGTGATATGAGGCTCAGCTATCAGTGACATTCTGCGAAAGGGCATGTATTATTGAGCGATGGGCGGCCCATCGTTCGAGTGTTGCATGCTGTACATGCTTTTTTTCCCTTTGTTTTTAAAAAAGATATTTATTAGGGTTTTTTTTGCCTTTAATTCGATAGGACAGTGAAGAGTGTGACAGGAGATGAGTGGGAGAGAGAGAAGGGTAAGGATCGGGAAATGACCTCGGGTCGGATTCGAACCCGGGTCCCCGGATTTGCGGTATGACGCACTAGCCCGCTGAGCTATGCCGTCCCCAACATGCTGTACATGCCTGATGCTGATGCCGTCAATAAGTATTCATCACCATGCACTCTTCCTCACCATACAATACCCAGCAGAGAGCTTTGAAGCGGAGTCAGTATAGGTTATTCCGTGATCTTTGATACCCAGTGTCCTGGAAGCCTTGTCCAGCACCATATCCCTGTCACTCAGAGGAAAGTGGGTTGGCCAAAGGTGCCAGGATTTTCTATTTTAGAGACAACTGAAAATGTTTATTTTTTATATAAATTATTTTATTGTAGTGCAAATGTTGACAGTTTAACGCTAGAATGAAATAAACACATACCTTATGGCACAATATGATGCAAAGGTGAACAAAACCAATGAAACTGAAACTTTGGCATTAGTCTCATGAAAGTATGAGTGAAGTTATTTACAAAAACTCACAAACAAAAACATACAGACTGATGGGACGCATCTAAAGAGCTCCCGTAGCTTGTGTCCAATGTCAAAACTAATTCCACAGCTAGCAGCACGTCCCAGGCTTATACCTGACTAAAGAATGCAGACAGCATTGTTGAGCAACCATAATGACAGTCTCCATACCATAAGTCTCCATACCATCAAACAATTGGAGCTGTTCAACAAGTCTGTCAAACAGTCAGACATGATTACAAACATCTCCCTCAAGACTGAATGTGGCAGAGGTGAGGCCATCAGCTACAGGATGCTTGACTGAAGAAAGCTGCCGGCAATGTTGATCAACTGTAACAGATGCCAGCTGGGTCATTCCGTGTGAAATCAACCAGTGACGGACCGGTCACCCTCTCTGAAAAATCTGAAAAAAATTACAGTTGTTTGTATGCTCAACCTATGGCTGAATCTGAAATAGTAAGTCTGTATCACTAATGGTTGCAAAAGTACAGCCATTTGAAATTTCAAGTATTTTTAAGCATTTTGGTGAACAAGTCTTTTGTTCAACTTCCAACATTGCTGGCTCTTTCAGTATTTCATACACAATTGTGAAACCATGTGAATAGAAACACATTTTCCTGTAGAATTCAAAAATCAGCTCAGATCAGATGTATCTGGTTTTATTTTCCCCCTCCAAAGCTTTGAAAATGGCAATAAATTCTATACTTGTTTGGACACCTCCACCTTTCAGGGCTTCTTGTGCAAAAACTAAGTGAGACAAATTTATCGGAGTATTTTTCCTATTCACATATGGATTTTGCAGTCCTGTTTGTGCATTAACTTTTGTTGATATTGTTATCATACTGTCAGAGCATTTTTTTAAAAACAGGTATGATTTTTACAAAGGCCATATTCATCCTCTCATTTCACCACGTGGACAGTTAGCAAGATTTCTTTAAATTTTACTATGAGTCATTCAGTATCTGAGGAACACCTATCCAAAATTTGGTGTTGTTGCTGAGTCTCTTTATTTAGATATGATTTTTTGAAAATATTGTCAGTAAATCCACTGAATTAAAGGAGAAATCCTACCCAACAACTTACTTTCATTTCTATTTAACTCTGCCCCATTCACTCAGCATTAGTTTGTTTGTTATTTGGTCTATAATCAATTTTTATGTTCTTTTTCTGAAAGACAGCATTCAGGTAACTGGAACAATGGGCCTATTGGCTTTATGCTGGATTTCTCCTTGCTTATCTGCAGTACCACATTGCGCCATATGTGGTGCACTTTCAATACAATGGAAGTCAATGTAAATCAGTGGAGTTACTGACAATATTTTCAAAAAATCATATCACAATAACGAGAGTCAGCAACAACACAAAATTTTGGACAGCTGTTCCTCAGATACTGAATGAGCCATGGTAAAATTTAAAAAAATCTTGCAAACTGTCCACATGGTAAAATAAGAGGATGAAAACAGCATTTTCCAAAATTGGAACCATCTTTGAAGAAATGCTCTGACAGTATGATAACATTATCAACAAAAGTTAATGCATAAACAGGACCGCAAAATCCATATTTGAGTGGGAAAAATAATGGGATAAATTTGTCTCACTTCCTTTTTGAACAAGAAGCCCTGAAAGGTGGTGGTGTGAAATCACACATAGAATTTACAGCCATCTTCAGAGCTCTGGAGAGGGGAAACTACACAAGATACATCTGATCTGAGTAGATTTTTGAACTCTACAGGAAAATGTGTTTCTATGCACATGGTTTCATCATTGTGTGTGAAATACTAAAAGAGCCAGTTATGTTGGAAGTTGGACAAAAGGCTTGTTCACCAAAATGCTTAAAATTACTTGAACTTTCAAATGGCTGTACTTTTGCAACCATTAGTGATACAGACTTACTATTTCAGATTCAAGCATAGGTTGAGTATACAAACAACTGTAATTTTTTTCAGATTTTTCAGAGAGGGTGACCGGTCCGTCACTGGTTGATTTCACACGGAATGACCCAGCTAGCCTGGGCCGGGCTGGTGGCAGTACTGTATGTGTAAATCCTCACCACAAGTTGGGAGCCTGGGCTTTTCAACTCAGTGGTTAGAACGTTCGCCTCCCATTCTGTGGGTTTGTTCTAACTGCAGGATGGCAGGTTTTAATACCCGAAGGGCCTCGCCGACGCAACCATCAAGGCAATAATTGTCTCTATAACATTAGATAAACCCTATGTGGGACTTCATATGAACAGCTTCAAAACGCTTGTGACGCGGCAATTATTTTTCTATGAGGAGGCTTCAAAAGCTGCTGCTTCGGTCTCAGCGTAACGTTGTGGCCGGCGGCGGTGTTGTTGACGCAACGCTCAAAGTTCACATTAGTTGAACTTTGACCCTTTTGACGCTGACCTTTCAGAATTGCTGTAGTGTTTTTAGCATTAACAATCTAGCAGGCTATTTCATCTACTGTATGTAACAGCTCTCCTGGCCTCCGGTATATTAGTCAAGTGCAGAATCAACATTTTGGATCAAGCGTCTCCTCTCAGCTGAGCTTTTCACCGCTAGTCATGGGAAAGCCACTAAGGGCGTGTTCTTGCCATAGCTCTCCCTGCCTCAGGCTTTCCATGTGTGTTCACAGATGGGCAGGGAGTTCCCCAGAACAGAGTCATACTCTACCACCAAAGACTTGCATTTACCGCTTCTCATTCTTTGATTAAAAAGTGGTCCTGAAAGAATTGCAGTTGTTTAAGAAGTCTTTCAGGAAAAGCATCATGTTGGCTTCCATGCTTCCCTACACCACAGATTTCACAGATTCTTATGGTCTCTCAGGCTAACTCATGGTATATAGCTCTTCAGTTGTATGAGGAAGCCAGGGTTGGGGCAGATGGAGGGCCGGGCTGCTTTCACCGTATCGAACGCTTCTTGGAAAGAGAGTGCATCCTGGGACATTAGGTATGCTATCGCCACCGATGCTGAGCGTGACACTCCAGCGTTGCAGTGGACTAACGCCACACCTCCCTGCACAAACAAAGGCTCATTCAGATACCGATTCATATTATAGGCTAGCTGTTGAGAGACAAATACTGAGTCAATTCAAAACACATTTGCAAATGCATGTCCATTTATGCTTCTATAATAATAAGACAACATACACTAAATCAACTAAAGATTATTTTCACTATGCCTATGAAAATTCACAGGCCACACAGAATTAGGCTATTCATAAATCCACATATCACTCACTATCCATAGTTTACCTGATCTCTGGCCTGATCTATGAAGGCAAAGCACTCTGGGAAATAAGAAGTGATGTCTGTCTCTGGGAGATCAAGCACAGTCACAGTTTTGCAGTGGAATTGGTCAGGAAAGGCATTCTCCACTCCAAAAGCCACATTCAGAATATGTGTCACCTAATAAGGGAGAGAAACAAGACAGCTCATAAGCTCAGAAACATGCATACCGGTAGTTATAATTCTATTTCTATTTTATCTATTTATTTGACTTGGCCTGAGTGATCTAAATCGCAGTCTTGCTGTTGTTAATTTGCCTGAAGTGAAATGTTTAACGTTACTCCAAAGCTGTAGCCTGGCAGGTCATCCAATATCGATCCTATTGAAATGTATCGTATTTTGGAACACAAACATAGTAAACTGCTTGAAATTATAGCCTAAATTTCTGTATTTTTTTTTTTTGCAAAGTCTTGTAGCCTATAGGCTAAAATTGGCAGCAGTTTAACGTTAGACAGATTTTAGGCTAGAGTAGAGCGTAAAGGTGTTTGTAAACAGACAATTGACATGGGGTCCTCCAAATTTACAGGGACAGGGTTATCTTATTATTGACCTTGTAGCCTAACTAAATAATGTAATGTAGCTATGCCTACGATCACAAGCAGTTTCTCACGACATGCACGTGATCCTCTTTGACAAGAAATGTCACCCGGGCGCCAGGCATGCAATGCTGGATTGTTAGATGTAAGATTGGAATGTGCAGCTGCGCATGACTATCAAGTGAGCGCATGTTATAGCCTAAGGTTAGGCTGTAGGATGGTGAGCCATTGAACAGACAGCCTAGACATAACGTTAGCTTTTTATGAAAGTTACAGAAGTCATAAGGCACAGGCACTGTCTATTACTATTACCTAAGGCCTTTTTTTCTGCGGAAAAGATGGCATAACATTCTTAACGTGAACGTCACCTTGTGTTTTTTCAACGTCTCAATATCCTGAGCAGCATCTTGGGAAGCTGAAAAAAGGGACATCGTTTGTTATGGTAACGTTATTGGTTATGCACGTACACAAAGTGCAAGTTGTCTGATTTGTTTGAACGTAATATCTTACAGAGCAAAAGAAAGGGTTTGATAACCCCAATTTGTAGGTCCAAACTGAAGTCCTGAACGAATCCGCAGGATGTGGTGGTGGTAGGGTCTGTGGAGCATTCTGTCACCTCCACTGTTGTGCCTCTACGAGTTTCTATTATTTGTCTTCCGGTTAGTGTTGTCACCCTTGTGGATTGTTTCTTCAGGTGCGACTTAGAGAACCCTTTAATTTCATTAGATAATGAATTCATTATTTCTCTCGTATCTCGGCATACACACTAACCTAGCCTACCCACACGAATACTGAATGTGAAATAGAAAACCACTTCCGGTTTGTGAGAGTAACACATGACTTAAAAGTCCCCTAGTGGTGTGAACTTGGAAGCGTTCAGGTCTCAGCATACCCTTTTAGGGAATGCAATTTAGTCATGAAAGTGCATGCAGTGTAGGCTAGTCGATGTGCTGATGCACTGTGTAATATGTAGCCTGCTTCAGTGTTATATATATACAGTATATATATAAAAAATAGGCCTAAGCAATATTTAAGTTTCAGAAATTAGGGACAAAATGATTTTCTTTAGGCCTAGGTCTATTTGACAGACCACAAAAATCAGGGGAGTGTCACCATACAATGCATTTTCAAAGTAGTCCTGGGCCTAGCCTACATACACTGGCCTTTTGCAGAGTTGCCACACACTTGTCTAGTGGTCAGACTTTTAAAACACAAAAAAAGGGCCTGCAGTACAGTTTGTGTTGTGTGAAATTGAAGGCTTGAGGGAAAGGGTGGGTTGTGTTTTAAGTGTGAAAGACTGATTCTGTTGCTGGTTAAAGAATGAAGCCCATCCTCACCACAATTTACAAATATTTTTATTGAACAATGTTGACAGAAAAAAAGAGTAGATTGTGTAAACAATTCAGTGATTGAAGGCTATAGGAAAGTCGGCAAGCAAAGTTTCACAACTGAGCAAGTATGGTTTGTACATGATGCGAGTAACTAACATGTTACATATTTTTGTATTTTGGCGGTTGTCCTCGTACAAGGCATAATGTCAACACACCCTTGCACATAACAACCAACACACTCTCCATTATGGTGGCTTTCCCTTTTTGGCATCATTTATCTACATTAGGCCTACAGGTGTTGCTGTTCCCATTCCATGTTGATCCCATACTGACATTACGCAATCTTGGCATGCAATATGGATTATTTTGCAAGAGAGTGCCAAACAAGACAGCTGAAAAAAACAAGGAAGTATAGACCTGTAGTCATATTTGATGGGTTATTAAAAGTAATTACGAACTGCCACTTCCAACATGTCTGAACGATTATGTCATCCCATTTGCCCTCAATGTTCCTTATGTATAAAACCTTACATGCAATGCAGTGTAACAAATATAAGTAGGCTACTGTGTGTATGTTTCACAAATCCTCCATTTGGTTTCCATGCAGAACACATCACCTGGCTGGGGTGTGACCTCTGACCTGTGACCTGTGACCTGGCCTGGGGGGTATTCTAAGAAGGTGGTTACATGTAAAGACATCCGCACACCGGCTCCGCCAGTATTGTGGAGCACTTTCGAATCCGACAATTTTGCCTAGCACCTAGCACAGTAGCATGTGAAATTAACAATGGATGTCAATGTAATGGGCGGCTCCAACAAAATAGACTTGAATCGAAATTCACAATCGACGGCGGAAGAGTTCGGCGCTGGTGTGTGAGGTTGCATTGAAAACAATGGAATGGTATTTTGGAAGAGGAGTGGTCAGCACTGTGTTGGAGCCGGTGTGCGTGCGGTGGCCAAGTGGCAAACCTGATAATAGAAGAGCCTGTGTCCTCATTTTTCTGATTTACTCAAAGTCATCAGGCTTCTCTATTAGCAGGATAACAGCTTTCTCTGGGTTAACTTAACTTAGGTTTAGCACTTAACCATCATCTTGGTATACAACCCTGATATTATATGTTTGTGATTATTGGCCACAGAGAGACAATGAGCCAGAGGTTTATGATGCATTTTCAGAGAGTAGTTCTCTAAACACACTAGACTTCACTGACTGGATCCTAAAGGCCTACTGCCGTCCAGTATGGGATACCTTGAGCAAAGAAATGGCTGAGTTAAACAGAAAACTTTAAAAAGGAAGACAGTTAAAAATACACTTTAGTTTATGATGGATGTAGACATCCTCTCGTTAATGGAGAAGTCCGGTATAGCCTAGTTGCAACAGGTCAAATAGGGGGAAAAAACAAAAGAATGTAATAGACCAAAGGACACTAACTGCCACTTCACATTACTATAACCGGTAACGGCATTGTAACTTACTTTCAACTTACTTCTCTTGTAAATTTAATTTTCACTCAATTCAGTTAACCTCTGTGTTGTTATATCAGTTTTTTTTGTTCTTCTCCCTATTGATAACAGTCAGTGACCTGGAACAAAAGGGACACCGGATTTCTCTAAATTGAACCCACTAAATCTTACAGAGGCCTTGGGTCTTTGAGGGCTCTTGCATAGTATGCATGAGTCTGCATGCATAAACATTTCCTATTCATACCCACTGACCAAATACCTCACAAATGTTACATATAACCCTAAACTACAATCAAATAATTAATACAAGATCACCCCCCCCCCTCACCCCACCCCCACCCCATGGGATTCAATGTAATGGTTCCACGAGTGATGCAAAATGTAAACAGACATTTGGCAGTCATTGATTAATAGGGAAGTTCCCATGAATCAGCATATAAGCAATATCTGTGATTGTTGTTTTGTACACCATTGCACTTCTATGGCCTGTTTATCAACATAAATTTGGCATTAGCCTGAGAGAAACTCATCTGCTTTTTGGTGTTGATAATACCTTACAGACAGCACAGAATAAAAGATAATAAGTATTCCAAAAATCCTCAAGCCATTGGCAGACACAATTTTGCAAAGTCAACAATGCTTGATATGGTACATCAATTGGTTTTAGACAGTAATGATATCTATTTGTTTGTTTGCCATGCAATGCAAACACCAAATTTCTTTTTTTTTTCATTTAAGGTATTGTTTTAGGCTAAAAGTGGACTAGCCTATGCACTTAATCCACAGAGTAGTCTCACAGAAACAGTGCTTAAGTCCTTCCTACTGTATGTCAAATGTCAAAGGCTGATTATCTCAGTAATAATCAGCATGAATGTTGTTGGCACACATCCTATGGGGCCATCCTTGTAAACATGAAGCCACTGTGGAGAGGGAGTAAAAACAGTCTGGCCCAAGGACAAGGACAAGGACAAGGTCCGACCTCTGCATGTTTGTAAGGCACCGCTGGTGTGAGGGTTAGTTGGGGGTAGTCGCAGTGCTGGACTGGGGCATTGGCTGGGTAGCACCGGATCTTCAGCCAGCATGCAGCCTCTTTAGGCAAACATAGTGAGGGAGATCCACTGCAGAGAGTCAATGGAGAAGAGAAAGAGAGAGAGAGAGAGAGAGAGAGAGAGAGAGAGAGAGAGAGAGAGAGAGGGGGGGATAGGGGGAGATAGAGAAACGGAAAACCATGACATACAGACGTATTAACCTTGCATTTATTTGGTTAGCAGGTGTTGATTCATGAAGTGAATCATGACCGAATAGTTTTGAGTCCACATTCTTAATTCTGATTCTGAAATCTAAACTCCAACAGATAGATTAACAGAGAATACGAACCCAGTGAATTAGGTAGGGCTGGGCGATTTATCAAAAATGATCCAAAAGTGACATTCACTAGGATCAATTTGTCCATGTAATCTTGCACAATTGTTGAATGCAAAAAAGAAACCAGCTGGCTTTCTGTACCATGCAGTGGGACTGCTTGATAGTCATCTGCTTGGGTGCAGTTTGGGGCCTTGGCTAAGCAAGAGTGGACAAGAGTTCACTGAGTCTGCCCCTCAGTATGGGATGGGTCATGTTTGTCTACTGCTGTGCAATGACTAGTTGTGCCGTCAGCACTGACTGGAAGGATCACTAGTTCACAATCGATTGGTCTTTGGGGCATTTGGACACAAATGTGTGTTATTACGTATTCCCTCTGGCTGTACTGAACAAAGACACATGGGTCACATTTTATGTGGCAGCGGCGGTCCATCTGCTTTTAAAAGTTGAGACTGCTTCTTTAGAGAGATTGAGTCAATAAAACTGCTTCCTGCAGGTGTGGGATAAGCCTTACCATAGGACAGGTGTGAAAACATCTCTGTCTGGGAACACAGCTACTAATTATGCTAACACTTTGAGTGCCGTTATTAAATATAACTTGTAAACTACAGAAAGGCACAGAATAACCCCATACTTCGAGTATAGTATAATGACAGCTCCAACATTTAAAACTAGGCATTGAAAACTTAGTAACTTCTTAACCACCCAGCTGGGTGCCCCTGGAAGCTATAACTAGCAAGTGGTCTTCTCTGGCCTGCATGAGTGTGTCAAAATTCTGCTCCCCTTCCAATCTTTTATGATGTTGCAACATACTTAAGGTCTTTATCACACCAAGCTTCTCCTTTACATGTAAGTCCTGTGTGAAGTCAACCCACTCATCTCAGTGATCATTTGGGGAGCTATGCCACCTGCTGGTGCTGATGTTACTGTGTTTACCAAGTCCAAGGTCAGCATATCTGACAACAGGAAATGTACAACTACAGTTTCATGCTTCCTTCCACTCATCCAAACTTTATGATGTTGATTTCATTTCCCAGCAGGACTTGGGCCCAAGCCATACTCTAAAATGTATTTCATATCTGGTCTAATAGCCATATAATTACTCAGCTTGATTGGCCAGCTAACTCACCTGATTTGAACCCCATAATCTAATAGTAATGTCAAGAGGAAGAAGACAATAACAATGCAGATAAGATGAAGGTCACTATTCAAGTCTAGCTGGGAACCGTGTAGTTCTGGTGAGAAACTAGAGCTTAGCTATCTAAAGGCACAACAAACTTCCAAACGTTTCCCAAAACAGTTATTGGCACTGTTAAAGTTTGGTGCTTGATAGAAATGCAGTGAACTTAAGATGGAATTTTTTTTTTTTTTTTGGTTCCTACAAATCCTGGATGGCTAGTGGGAAAAAATACTTGTATCTTTCCAATGACTACATGCCATCCATGTTACATGTAATATGGAGAATATGGATTAGATATCTCAAATAGTAATGAAAAGTTAGAAAGTATTGCTTTGACAATCAGTAGACCTGGGCTTGACTGGGCTGGATCATACTGGATGGAGCTCCAGTATACTTTTCACAAGGCCAGCATTTCTGAATTATGAATCCATTTTTCTAGGGGCCTAACTTTGCTGACCTTCAGCAGACCTTCAGCTTGGCTAATTCAAAAAGAACACAAAAGAGGATTTAAGTGTGCAGACATTTTTCTTTCTATTTTGCACAGTTTTTGTTTATGTTTGGCACCTTTTAATCAAGAGTGCGGTGTGATCCAGGTTAAATAGGGGCCTAACTTTAACATTTTCAGAGGCAATTTCAAAACGCTCATTCTGGGTTTTTTTTTACCAGCTGGAAGTCACATAATCGTTAAAATATTTGGGTATCCCCAGACACGAAAGACTATGAACTCACCTGGAAGAAGTTGAGTTGAATGACCCCGTCAGAGTCTGTGTCCATTGTCTTAAATGTTTCTGCAGAAGACAGATTGAGAGTGAGGATCATGTGTTGTTTTATGCCATATTATAGTCACATGCATATTATAAAGACATTAGAAAGTCACACACACACACACACACACACACACACACACACACACACACACACACATACACGTGTGCATGTGTATGTACATGTATGTATTTCACATACTAAGATGACTACACCTACAGTGTATATTTGCATTTCAGATGTGTTTATAGTGTGTGTGTGCGTGTGTGTGTGTGTGTGTGTGTGTGTGTGTGTGTATGTGTACAGTATGTGTGTGCACAACATACAGTATGTATTTCCCATCTTTTTCGACCAAAGTGTCTTCAACCTTTTGGAGCATTGCGCTAGCGCGAAGAAGAACACCAAATCGTTCAGGGACCACCCACCCACAAAGTCAACTACACTGTAGACTTCAGACGGTGCGCCATAGATCACAAAAACAGGGCCCTCAGTGTGTGTGCATGTGGGTAGCACTGCAACGTGGGAGGACCACTTGGGCTATGTATCCCAGTGAGTAGGCCATGTGTGTGTGTCTTGTGTGTTTTCATTGTGCACTGCACACACACATACACACATACACACACACACACACACACACACACACACACACACACACACAGGTGTGTATGCACTAGGCTGGAGCAAACATGAACTCCCACGAGTCTAAGGGCAGTTTAGACTCACTGAACATGGTCTCCAGGCGGACCAAGCAGGTGACAAAGTTGTCAAAGTCGACTGAGAGGTCCTCCTCTGTGTAGCGGAGGATGATCAGCTGGAACAGGTGATTGGTCAGCTTGAAGCCTAAAAACAAACAGACACGCCAATCAAACATAATAACACTAGTAACATTAATTGGGAGTTTTGGAGAGTTTAGAGAATGGGAATGTATGTCATGATTTGCATAACCATATGTATTAAATCTTTGTGACCTCTTTATGGTTCAGCTCCAGCTGTCTTTCCTCATATGACATTTATTTCCTTATGATACTGTTCCCGTCTTTACAGATAAGGTGGAATAATACTGTATGTTCTTGTTGTGTTTCACCATCTCTGCACAGCCTGGGGTCAAACCCCTCTGAGTTATCTGCCCTGGCTGGCATACAGCACCAGGTTGGCACTATTGCATTCATGGGCTGATTCAGCACTGTCTACGTCAACCTGGAGTTGCACTTCAAATCAGGCCGTTTAGCTGTGTAATTTAGGGCAACTGTTGGAACATTATGTGAAGTATAATGTTTCTCTCTTGATTGCGTATCACTGTAAATAATCTGTTCCTGATTTTTCTAACCGTTGCCCGACTTGGTCTCCATTCATTTCACTCTGCAAAGCAGCATGGTGACCATGGACGATTTTCTCACCTGCTTTTGCCTGCTTTAGGTGTCCAATCACAGAACAAAAAGGTATGAGCACGGCGCTCGATTGCATGTTACGACACGTAATGGCTCTGGTGTTGGTTCTGACCTAGTACAGACGCTATGGTAGACATTTATAGCGCCCAATAAACGGCTATGGACAATCGTAGCTTTCACTATGAGAAAAGCAATAGGTGGGTCTCCAGCCTAAATATCACTAGTGATTATTTCGTTTGCGCGATAGCCAGGCTAGGTGATGATGCTATGAGTTGAACAAAAGAGGTGGTAGATGTACAGTATACAGAGAGAGTATGTTGACAGAGAGAGCATGTGAATGAAGGAGTACCTGCAGATTCCAGAGCCATGCGCATCTCATAGGAGTTCATGGTGCCCGACTTATCCAGGTCAAACTGTCTGAACACCGTCTGATTGGGTAAGGAGAGAGAGAGAGAGGGGGGAATGGGGCGTGAAGGGAGGGGTGGGGGGAGGTGAGTGGGTTTGATTTGGTGGGGAGAGAACACATAAACAGCAAACTTGCTTATGTAAAAAAATAAAAAACAACAGATTTATTTGTCAGCATGCAAATTTATGTGTGTGCCTGAAACTAAACATAATTGTTTTGTTAGCAATACTTAGTAGCACTTACTAATATGTAATGATTTTAGCACAATCACACCCACTGTGTCATTGTTAATCACAGTGTTTCCGTTTCTCACTGTATTATTTTGTTGATTCATGCCTGCGTGTTCTTGGACATTCTGTTCTTGCATACTGTTGTACCATGGTCACATGGGGCTTGGTTATCAGCGCAGTATTCTCCTTGTACACGTGTGTGTGTGTGTGTATGTGTGCGTGTGTGTGAGAGAGAGAGTGTGTGTGTGCACATGTACGTGTGTGAGTGTGTGTGTGTGTGAGTGTGTGTATGTGCCTGCGTGTGTGTTTGAGTGTGTGTATGTTTGCTTGTGTGTGTGTGTGCGTGCATGTGTGTGTTTGTGCGTGAGTGCGTCCATGTGAGTGTGTGTGTGTGTGCATGTGCTGTATGTCTCACCAGGTAGCGTTTGATCTTCTCCCACAGCACATGGAACTCAGTCAAGCCCAACTTCCCACTGCCATCAGTCTGCATAGGTAGGTCAAGGACACGCTACACTGTACACACTCTCAGAATGACGTTAAACACACCCACACACACACACACACCACCCCCCTCCTACACACACACACACACACACACACACACACACACACACACACACACACACACAAACACTGTGCTGTACCACATTTACAGAATTACGTCAAACACACACACTTAGTTAAAAACACCCCCCCCCCCAACACACACATACACACACAAACACTGACTGTACTGTAGCAAACCTATACACAAATGCATTTGTACAGACCAGATGTCTACAACATGGTAATAAACAAATCTCTTCTTGTTTGTTTCTTTCATAAATACCCCCCGCCCCCCCACACACACACACACACAAAAGCACACGTTCAAACACACAATAAATGGCATTCAACATGTGTATATCTTTTTTTCATTGTCTGTCTCTCTCTCTCTTATACACACACACACACACACACACTCAGCTGAAGGATACATCCATGAGGTTGATCATACTGCGACAGGCCTCTTCAGTGAAACCATCAGTCTTGAGGTCTTTATCTGCGTAAGAGAAGGAGGTAAAGACTGAAGTCAGTTAAAGAATATAAAACACATTTCAGCCCAGTCATCAACTTGTTTTGACTGTATTGGACTGTAAAACACACATAAAAAAAAGACATAAGGTGCCCTCTAGGGACAGAGAGAGGTAATGCAACTTGAGTGAGCGAGTTTGTGTGTGTGTGTGTGTGTGTGTGTGTGTGTGTCTGAGTGAGAGTGTGAGTGTGTGTGTGAGTGAGTGACTGAGTGTGTGTGTGTGTGAGTGAGTGTGTATTTGCATCCTTACGTTTGGCAATGATACGGTTGAGAATGGTCTTCAGTTCTGTGACACTTATTTCCATGTCCTTAAACAACAGAGAAAGAAAGATGTTATAAGAGTTTGTAGTTGGGTAGCATGAAGAGAATGAGGTTTGTGTCTGAACACCATATGCAAATTTCATTATTCTTACATGTAACTTATTTTACTTCAATTCTAGCAGACACTCTTTTTTGCCCTCACCGGCGCCTTCCAGGCAGCACTGACATTACCCCACTACCCTAATCTAGGGTAGGGTTAGGATGAGAGTTAAGGGGGTCAGGGTTAGGCTCAGTGGTGTTTTTTGCCCCCAACGGCACCTTCCAGGCAGCACAGCCTAAAAGGCACTACCTTTACCCTATTCCTAACCCTAACCCCTCAACCTTCATCCTAACCCTAAACTGAGTGGAATAGTGCCTTGAAGGCAGAGCTGCCTGGAAGGCACTGTTGAGGGCAAAAAATACTAAAGACCTAGGGCTAGGGTGAGGGTTAAGTTAAGTTAACTGATGCTTGGAAGGTGCTGTTGAGGGCAAAAAATACCATCAAGCGCTTTTAATCTAAAGCCATCCCAACTTTGTGAATCAGTCAGGTAAGGAATAATGTGATATTGATCATTATGGGAAAATGTTAAATAAGTTCTCTTTTTAATATTAATTCAAGTGGATCTCTTACCGCACCAGCAAGCTGTCTGAACAAACTCTTGAATCCGGAATCAATCTGACTCTCATCCAGCTTGGTCTAGAGAGAGAGAGAGAGAGAGAGAGAGAGAGAGAGAGAGAGAGAGAGAGAGAGAGAGAGAGAGAGAGAGAGAGAGAGAGAGAGAGAGAGAGAGAGAGAGAGAGTGAGAGAGAGAGAAAGAGGGAGAGGGAGAAGGAGAGAGTTTAGGAAAAAGAGATAGAAAAGGGGGTAAAAAAGAGGAAGTTAGTTGGTGGCCATGGTTACCAGGCAGGTTTTTTTTTGTAATTGTCTGTCAGTCGTACAGTACATACCTCTGTGGGAAGATCTGCTGTAACGTTGTCATCCAGCTCCCTAGGGAAAAAGAAACAGGAAATAATATTGAAATACAATACTGAAAAACATTCACTTTTCTTGGAATGTTTCTTGGAATGTACAATATCTACATTTGTATGACTGACTCTTATCTAAACACACACACACACACACACACACACACACACACACACACACACACACACACACACACACACACACACACAGACATACAGTACACCCAACAAACACACAAAATACAACTGCACACACACACACACACACACACACACTGTCCATACTTCAGACCACTCACTCTGAGTTGGCGGGTTTCTCGGAGAAGACCCTAAGGGTGAAGTCAGCCTCCTTGTTGGGCTCAAAGGTAGACGGCACGATGATGTACTCGCCCGCGGGGAGGCGGCAGCGTGAGCTCACCTCACGAAGGTTGATAAAGAGCTCAGAGCGGGCACTGGATGCGTGCGTCAGAAAGAAGTCACGCTTCAGGTGAACCCCAGAGCGACCACGGTACTGTCGTCCAGGAGGTGGAGGAGAGAGAGACAGTTTAGGTCATCTTTAAGATTTAAATTTTGTCCTGACCAATGTCTAAATTTGGGTAAGGCATATTGCGACATAAATGTATAGAAAAGTATATATAGAATATATAAAAGTATTGTATTGTATTTATTAATATCAATTATGACTTTTGAATTATGCAAAAACAAAAAATCAAGTTCTCTGGCAAAAATGGGTGCGGATTGAGCCCAGTTTGTGTAAAACGATGATGCAAACCTCTTCATCCCATCACATCCATCAGTCTCTCCAGGATACTTACCTCATTTGGAATCTGTGAAAGAACACACAAAGAAAAAATAAGGACACTGAATATCTGTACAAGAAAAATACAACATAGAAGAATCAGACAGACATGTGAATGCAGACAGACTATATATAATTATTTGTTGACCTCATAGACAGCGAATCCAATGGTCTCCATGTCCTTGCCCTCTCTCCTCTTCTTACGGCGATCCTTCTGCATGAGGGCCACCAGGAAACTGCAGTCGGAGTTGCCAGCAACGTCCGGATGCTGCAGAGCCACCTTGAACTGGGGGTTGATCCAGAAGGTGGCTGTGGAGGGAAATATATTGTATGTATTGCTGATACTGGATCTGTAATGAGCAAAGGCGGCCGGGCTACTTCTTTCAGACTACACCCAGGGATGACTGGAGCACTCAGAACATCTTTTAAAAAAATCTTTATTTAGGTGCAACATAGACTGACGTTTCGATGCTGTGCGTCTTCCTCAGAGTCAGAGTACTGGATCTGTAATTCCATGGAATCGGAGTGTTGTGGCTCATTGTTCATCATGGAGAAGATCTTCTTACACAGGTCTGGGCTCTGAGCATTAGTTAAGCAAGCAGCAGGATCCTCATGATCTTATATGGATGTTCCAGCCTGATAACTATGTATACTACTATGTAATATGTTTTCATTCATTTTCTACTATATTATTTGACAGGTAGTATTTGCTCCCTTATTTGTTTGATAGACACTGTCTGTGAAGCCTTTAGGTAGCTACAGTCCAAAGATCCACAACAAGACTGGCTGCGTCGTTCTAAAACTAAGAAACTATGATTTGATATTTTAAATATTCCTAAAAAAAAATCCTTGTCTCTCCCATTACTGGTTGCACACCTGTGATGTCCGAGTTCTGGGAAATTCCCAATTTCTACCATACAGTATACCTGGCCCCTCACCTCCAATGTCTGAGGTCTCACTTGGGAGGTTCCCAGTATCTCCCATATCTGCCACCACCACACCTGTGATGTGTGAGGTAAGGTCTTACTCCACCACACCTATGATGTGTGAGGTAAGGTCTCACCTGGGAAGTTCCCAGTATCTCCCATATCTGGTCCCACCACACCTGTGCTGTGTGAGGTACAGGTAAGGTCTCACCTGGGAAGTTCCTGCATCCTCCAGCGGTGCTGCCTCTCCTCCACTCGCCCTGATAGAGAGACGTGCTCCACTTCTTCAGGTTACTCGTCTGCAGCGCATCCGCCGTCAGGTTGCAGATCTCCAGACGGGTGAACTCACGCAGGAAATCACTGAATGACATCCTTCATCATGACAACACACACACACACACACACACACACACACACACACACACACACACACACAATACATAAACAACATTTATTGAGTTCTTAAGCCGTTCGCACACCAGTTCCGACAGCATTGCTCTGTAACTAATGTACCCCATTCCTATTAGAATTCCCTGAATCAGAATTAATTCCCTTAAGGGTATTTAACTATTCATATTTGCTTATGAAAACCTGCCACACACATATTAAAATGCATGGAAACAACACACACAATAGGGAACCGAAGTCACGCTTCCAGATTAGCATAGGGACCTATCGAAAAAAAAGTGAATGGACAAATAAACGTGACTTTTTGGTCCACTTTGATTTGTAACTTGAGTCACACATATGTTGCATGTGAATTTAAATGATAACCATTCATGCCAATCAAGACTATGTTTGTTGTTTTATGTAACATAATTTTTGAAGTTCGTCTACAATCAATTTATTTTTTACGTTTGTGAAGCTCAGAATGTAAGTTTAAACATTATAAACATTACATGTGAAACCCACGACGCATACCAAAGCGGACCAGAAGTTATAGGTATCTATTCGTTCATTTTAATAGGCTCCATAGGACCCTATGCTAACGCGGAAGAGGCCGTGACTTCAGCTCCCTATACAGTACAATCATTCCAGATACAAGAATATAATTTTCAGCACAAACCACACAGTTTTCTTACCAGAACTCCCCATCTTCACTGCGGTTCTGCAGGCGACCCCTGACTGAGCGATCCACACTCTCCCACTCCCTTGAGCTGCAGACAATTACACACATGTTGATTGTGGTGGCCATGGTGGCCCATTGCAACATCAACACATCATCAGCATACAGTGAATGTCCTTAGCTTAGATTACTCATGACCATGACTATGGGGTATTTGAACTTTACTTTGCACAAAGCAGGACACATTGATGGATAGATGGATGTGATGCATATGATTACACAGGTCATAGTTGATGCCATAGTTAACATTCCATACATATCACATTGCAACATCAGCACATCATCCATATGATCCACATCTATCCTATATGAACTCAATAGAATATACTGTAGGACACTTGTGTCTTACTTGTCACTCCAGGCTCCTGTCCACTCCACTTCTCCCCATGGGTTACGAATCCGCACCAGTTTAGTCATATTGCCCCTATACACCACCTAGTGGACAACACACCACATTACATAAACACAGCACACTACTGTTCATTATGCACACTGAGGTACTGTATATGTGCTGTTCATGAATCATTACAGCACACACAAAATAATTTTACTGTTCTTCATTATGTTGGAAGGTAGTCCACAAATAATTTCCTTAACATTAAAGCTGTATTCGGCAACTCATTTCAAGTCAAATTTCATACAATTGTCAAGTTATTCTGGAAGCAGTACATGAAAAAGGCTAAACAGACTTCTCTGGCTCCATCTAAATCCTGATATCCTTCTTACTAACCTAACCAACCTATGATTTGAAAAAAAATGACAAGATGAAGCGTTTGAGACCCAAAAGCAGACAGTGAATTTCTTCAGTCCGCTTTTAACAATGTCTCAATATATCACTTGTAAGCAAACACTTAATCAACACGCTTAACACCATTCTGGCCCTTACTCACCTCATCCACAGCGGTCACTGAGTAGGCATGACCTTTGACCAGCTTCTTGAAGGTCACAGCCTCCATGTCCCGACTGCTGGTGATCTGCACAGGAGAATCAGGAGGAGAGAATAGATTAGGGGACGGGGTTAAAAAAGACATGAACTTTGAACTTTGGGCCTAATGGTGGAGATCCAGACATCAAGTTCAACACTTGGGCAACTTTGGCAACTTTGTTGGTTGCAGTGCAATTTCCCACCACCAACCAACTAAGCAGCTAACTGGCTAACTATGTTTTTGGGGAGCGTGTCTATTTTCCCACAGCCCTATGTTCCTCAGAGTCCTAACCCTAACCAATATTCTAAACCTGACTCTAAACCTAAAGCTAACTAAATTCCTAACCCTAAAGGGTAATTCAGACTGAAAATCTGCAATGAGACGAAACGGTTTTAGAACAGAGTTGCGGCGGTGTGAATGAATCGTCGCACGTTGTTGCAGACAGTTGCAAGCAGTCGCAAAAGATTTAACATGTCAAATCGCAGTTTTGGAGTTTTAGAACGTCCAGGTTTTTAGAACGTCGCAGCCCGTTTCGTCACGGATCTTTGGTCTGCAGGCACCTTAACACAGCCCTATGTTCTAACCAGCCCTATGTTCTAACCCTGACCAAAATACAAACCCAAGCCCTAACCAAAACCCTACAAGAAATTTGTGAACATACAGTAGGGCTGTGGGAACAGAGGTTTACTAGGGAACATACAGCATATTGAATTGAGTTGAGTAGAGACATACCGTACTGTACCGTTCTGGTACCATGCAATCGAAAAGGAGCCTATAGGTGGTACCACAAATGGACTACCATGTACCATGTGGATTTTGTAGCGATAGCATCAGCGACTAGTGGATCACTAGTGTGGGCCAGACATGTTTGGTTGAGGTGGCCAGGTTTGAGGGAGAGACTCACGTCTATGTTGAGGTTCCTGGTGAGAGAGAGAGAGAGAGCAGCCAGAGAGAGAGAGAGAGAGAGAGAGAGAGAGAGAGAGAGAGAGAGAGAGAGAGAGAGAGAGAGAGAGAGAGAGAGAGAGAGAGAGAGAGAGAGAGAGAGAGAGAGAGAGACAGACAGACATGCTTGCTGAGGTGGCAGCTGAGAGGGAGAGACTCACGTCTATGGAGCAGCCGAGGAGAGAGCCTCTCTCTATGGCCCGGCCCATGATGCTGAAGAGATCCGACGGAGCCTTGCGCAGCTCGAACATCTCCGTCACACCGCCTGTGAAATCTTCAAAGCCCTCCGACGTGCTGCCGCCCGACAGCGCCTCATAGCAGCCATTCAGTCTGAAGGACACACACACACACAGATGTCAACACACACAAACACAAATGCACACACACATGGCCATTCAATCTACAGAGCACATACTGTACAAATGTCAACAAACATGTATAAACATACACAAACACATGCACACACACACACACACACACACACACGCACACACACACACACACACACACTTACATAGGAACACTGCACATGTCACTATGTCTGCCTCATGGTGTTGGTAGGGGTGTGTAATTTGATTTTTTCCCCCTTGAATTTCCTTTGGAATGAATAATGTACTATCTTATCTAATTTGATCTTATATGAGTGATAAGCGTGTGATAAGACTCTTACTGTAAAATTCTCTATTTCTGGCCTACTGTCCTTTTTTCCTGTTCCACTCCTTTTCAAAGTTATTCTATTGATCTTTCTCCTTTACTTTTCTTCTATCCTTTCATCCTTTCTATTCAATATCTATATATAGGGACAAAGAGCAGCCTAACACACATATCGGGACACCTCATTGGCTGTTATCCCACTTATTACCCGGTTACAACTAATGCATATGAACAACAAGCATAAAATATAAGACACACATCGTTCAATTTTAAAAGAAGCTAATCAGTTTGATTGCTGTACTATTGTTTTATGTGGAAGTAGATCCACAAGGCTGCTTGCTGTTTTTATAGTTACCATTCTCAAGAGCATTGATATGGAGATGTGCTTAAACTTTTTTTTTTTTTTTTTAAACCAAATTCAACACGAGAGGTATCCAACTATCAGGGAATAACAGACACCCTGTCAGCCAATCAGAAAGCAGTATTTCATTTCTCAGGGTGACAATGGTGATGCTAGGGTTAATTCATGCTTTTACCCAAAGCACCAAAGACTCAGGAAAAAAGACCAGGTCATTCAATTGTCAGTCGAATGACACAACTGCTGAGTTTAATGCTACCCTTCCAAATCCATATCTCCCCCACACACACACACACACACACACACTCTTCCTCTCG
>JAODXP020000028.1:28814914-28834914 GCA_027497455.2 Sardinella longiceps | reverse complement strand
TTTACTCCCTCCCTCCCTCCCTCCCTCCCTCCTATCCCCCCATCACCCTTCCCCCTACTCACATTCCCCTGTTTTATTTAAACATCTTCTCCTGTCTGTGGCGCCAAAAAACACTGATTTCTTTCTCTGACTTTGACTTTGGGTTCAAGCCCCACGGCACAGAGTACACCCTGGCATTGATGCAGACCTTTAATCATTTAGTAGACATGTTGAACTTTGCAAATTCTTTCTTTTGCCCCCAGTAACTTGACTGGAAGATAACCCACATTGTTATGAGTGCTGTTAAAAATTTAGAAAGGTTGGCTGTACACAGGGAAGAAACAGCTAACAACCTCAATCTGGATTATTTGGAGGCTTCCGTTCCCAGAGTGTTGAGCCATGCTTTAACAAGGTTGCTCGATCTCAAGAAGCATGGGGTCAAAGTTCATATCTATTCAAAATGCCAAAAAGTACATTTTGTCCTTCTTTAACATTTATGTATTCTGTCACCTGCAGCTAAATTTGTGTTTGGGGACTTCAAATTGGAGAGGAGGGAGGGAGAGCCTAAAAAATTCATGTTGTGGTAAAAGTGCAATCTTCTCCTCTTAAGAGATATGTATGTCCAATATCAGCACGGACCACACAGACCGAGAGAGGAGAGCAAACCACACACAGCACACACAACATGAATGCAAAGCACTTTGCTTCTGACAGTTCATTTCTTTAGGTTCAAGTGATTTTCATTACCAAAGGCAAATCGTCTTCACCTTGTATAATTTGGCCATACAGTACATATTTTGATTTAAAAATGATCACACTTCATCTTGCACATCCTCTTACAAACAGGTCTGTTGGAGGTACATCCACACCAAGATGACTGAGAGCGCACCCTAACAATAAACATCACCAACTAAACAATGGATTACCATTATTATCAATGGATAACAGATCTTTATCTATTCAACATTTAATTGAAAATATTGAGGCATTGTCAATGATTTCTCTAGCAAAAGGCAGAGAAGACACACAGTGCTGGGGAGATAGTGGGTGTTAGAAAGACTCCAAGGGAGACAGAGGGATGCTAACCCAGACAAAAGGGAGGGAGTCTGGGTGTTTGTGTGGAGGAGAGAGCAAATTGACGATGAGCAGGTTAGACAGTGAGACACAGGCATTTCACTCCCCAAGGGGATGCCTAGCCTAGGCTGGTGTCGTGCCAAAATCAGCCACCTCCCACCGCTACTACTGCTACAGCTACTGCTACTACTGCTACTGCTACTGCCTCATTACTAAACCATGCAGACCTGTCTCCATAGATGAGTCCAGTCCAGCCAATGAGAGTTGGCCAAAAAGACAACAATAATAAATCCATCTGGGGCAGGAAGAGATTGCTATCGCCATGGTACCAATGCGTGCGGTTAGAAGCCTCTGGTAGGATGAGCTTCAACATCCTCATTCTACTTTAACTCTGTAACTACTGGTACTGTACAGAAAATAGCTACTATAATTGAGAAAAGGACCATTTTATGTGTTTGTTTGTTTGTTTGTTTTAAAGCTCTTTATTTTACTCTATATTCAGGATCTCTGGTCTATGAAACTTCATTAGGTCTCCTTCACTTCAAATATTATGCAAATTTCCTGTTCAAAGACTAGAATCCCAAAACAAAAGCAAATCCTGCAGGGAGCAGGAAGAGATTGCTATCAGCATGCTCCCCCTTTGCTAATATTATTATCTGCCGCCTCTTATATGCTGTCCTTTTACAGCCATGAACCTCTTATCTTGGCCAACACAATGCTGAGTGATTTAAAAAATAAATAATAAATACATGAATAAAAAAAAAAAAAAGATTAGCCTAAGGTGATTAAGCCAGCTGCTCAAAAAGCTCTTGTTTGACGGTCTGAAAGCTCACTGAGTTCAGTACACTATAGCTTGCGGCCACGTGCTGGATTCTGTAAGGCCTGTGACAAATGAAATGTTTCAAAAGGCCTAGTAATGTACTGTAGGTGTCCTCAGACTGGATAAAGGGCCTCTCTGTCCTTTTAGACTGCTTTGCACTCAGGGTCGGGGCAAAACATTGTGCACTATTAGCATATTTTTCAAATGGCAAATGCATGACTCACTTGTTGTGTGGCCCTGTTTTCACTCACTGTCCTGAGCTTGTAACTGCTTCTAGACTGAGCTTGCCAAACAGTGGCTCATTTTATAACCACTCTAAATATGTTTTTTTTTTTTTTTTTTTTTTTTTACATATTTGTAATTGACTCACTCATTCATGTGAAAATATGACTACTGCCAGAACTGCGCAATGCGTCTTTTAAAAATGTGGAATCATGAATGTTTTATGATAGTATATATACAGTATCTGAAATCAGTGTTGATATTCATGCTTTCTTTAGTATGGAATCATGGGTGTTGTATGACAGTGTGTATATCTGAAATCAGCATTGATATTAATTGTTTTATGTGGAATCATGACTCTTTAAAAACAGTGTGTATATCTGAAATCAGTGTTGATCCTCACCGTTGGTCTCATCCACCGTGTGCCGTGGGTTTTGGAGGAGCGTGGCCCCAACTCGTCGAAGCCCAGGGAGGATGCCTGCGTGGGGAAGAGCGGGTCCTCAAACAGCGCCCCCGATTGGAGACAGCGGTTACGCAGGGACTCAAAGTCCTGTCCGTGGAACTTGACAGCGTTATGGTTCTGACCGAGACCCTGGTCACGGTCCCAGCGGCTGCGCAGCTTGGCAGCCATCCCCATGGCGTACGGCGCCTCCATCTCTCTCTTCAATTAGTGATGCGTAACCACGGTAACGGCAATATCCCCTCCCAACCACCACCACCACCCACTGTAAACAAAACCCTGACCCCGAAGCCCGCCCGGCAACTATGCCAATCCAAGTGGTCCGTGCCCACCGCAGGAACCAATCAGAGAGCAGCCCACCACAGGTTTAACCAATCCAGATGCAGATGATCCCGACAGGATTCCAGACAGAGGTGAAGCAGGGATATATTTAGATGCGGGTGCAAATGAGATGAAGATGTCTGGAAGGAGAGCAAGGAGAGGAGGGGGTTGTCTGGCAGAGGTGAGAGCTCAGGTCGTGTGGAGGAAAAGACACTTTTGTCACCGGATGGATGATCCAAAGTCCAACTGCTCCTAGATAGATAAAAAGATAAAGGGAGTGAGAAAGAGAAAGAGAGTGAGTACAGAGATAATTGATTTCAACAGACAAACCACCACAGACACCACACCTAGCTTCTTAAGGAAATGAAACTCAGTGACGTGATTGAGAACACGTATGGGTGGTCGCATCTGTAAGGGACAGGAACTCTAGAAATTTACCCATAGCTTTAGCATGGTCCACTTTTCCAAAATCCTTGTATCCATATAGATAGAGGTACTGTAAATTAGCATAAAATAACAAGGAGGCAGACAGAGATGCTTCTCGTATAGAATGATAGTCAAACACACAGCACAATGCCGTCAAAAAGCAGAAAGGTTAATCCAGGCCCTCCAAACAGTGAAAAAGAAGCCTTTGTTTTAAGCTTGACTTGACTTGTTTGTTGACAAGTACAAAGCATTAAAAGGTATATATTTTAATGCTTTAAATCATTAAAAAGGTATATATATATAAATAGGTCAATAAATATGTATTGAAAACCTACAGTAGTACATCATGTCAAAAATAAAAGACAATAAAACTCAGAGAGCTTGTTTTCATTGTGGTCCTTAAACATGAAACCTTGCTGAACCTTTCATGTTTAAAAGCTAACAGCTAACATGTTTCAACCCATCACGAGATCTTCACAGGGCTTAAGCCGGCCGCACACCGGTTCAGACAGCATTGCGGAGCACTTTCGAATCCGACAATTTCGCCAAGCACCTAGCCCCGTAGCATGAGAAATAACAATGGATGTCAATGGACGCCTCCGACAAAATAGACTTGAATCGTAATTCACAATCGACGGCGGAAGAGTTCGGCGCTGGTGTGCGGGGTTGCATTGAAAACAATGGAATAGAATTTTTGGAAGAGGAGTGCTCAGCACTGTGTCAGAGCCGGTGTGTGTGCGGTGGGCTTTAGAGTAGTATGTACAGTAGAAGAGTGTACAGCTAAGTAGTGCTTGAGTATGCTTGGCTCCTTCAAGGGCGGATGAAGACCTATAGTATAGTATTGGATTGTGCTTTAGAGTAGTATGTAGGCTACAGTAGTAGAGTGTACAGATAGTATGCTTAGTATGCTGGCCCTTAAGGGGGGATGAAGACCTATAGTATTGGATTGTGGCTTATAGTAGCATGTACAGTAGTATGCTTAGTATGCTGGCCCTTAAGGGCAGATGAAGACCTATAGTGTTGGGTTGGGGGTGAAGACACGTCAGCCTCTGTTCTCCAGCTTTGTGTATATCATTCACCTTAACAATAAGCACAGTCACAATAATTGGATTAGTTTCAAGTCGCTGATCCTGGCGCTAAAAATAGCAACATTCCTGCTTCAGCTGAAGAGAAGCAGCAGTGCTACTGTACCTATAGTATGCACTGTCTGCAGTATGGCCCAGCCAAGCCAAGTACAGCAGGGCCACAACACCACCCAGTTTCAAAGTGATAGTTCTGCATCAGTCAATCATTCAATCATTCAATAAAACTAGAAAAGTACTCAGAGAATGCACACCTCTGCCAAAGTAATGTGGTCACAGCCAAGTTATAAATTCTAGATGGTGTTCTGGATCATGATCAGCACTATAATTGCATCAGTTTTTACTTGTCCCGATACACACGTTGTCCGAAAATGTCATCCTAATCCGTGCAGTACTTTTCGAGTTATGCTGTACACAGACACACAGACAGACGCCAGCGAAAACATAACTTCCATGGTGGAGGTAAGGAGGTAAAAATGCATTGAGTCAATGGTATCACCAATCTTACTTTCAGGATTTTGGTGCCGTTGACTCAATCTAAACTGCATTTTTTCGCTCTATCCCATTCCAAATTCTTTCACTATCTACAGCAGTCAGCAAACTTGTAAAACAGGTCTATGAGTGGAACCGAACTATCACTTTAAGTTGCATTAAAGTAGAGTGATAGTAAATGTCTGCATAGCAGGAGGAATTCTTCTTGAAAAGACTAAACGCAGGAAGAACTGGAGCAAACTGGGTACTTATGGACTAAAGGAGGACTTAAAGGAGAAAGCCGGCGTGAATCAACACGTAGTCCTATGTTTTGCAGTGCCCAAGCGCTATTGTTAGCCACCTCAATCACTGGATTTCATGCAAGGCAGACTGAGATAGCGAAATGGCAGCTAACGTTAACAGAATGGGGCATTTCAAAACGAAAGCAAATCGATTAGGTTTCGTTTTTGACATGCCTCATTCACTTAGTGTTAGCTGCCGTTTCGCAAACTCGGTCTACGATGCACAAAATTTTATCATTGAGGTGGCTTTCAGTAGCGCTTAGCAGTATAAAACAGCAGGGCTAGGTGTTGATTCACACCGGATTATAGCTTTAAGGACTAATGTTTCAACGCACAGCATCTTCCTCAGAGTCTAACAAAGTTTACCTGAACTTGAAGAACCTGCTGTTGATCCTGCTATACTGCCCAGGCTTAAGTGAAAGCGGACCCCTGTCTAAATAATGGGTAAACTATTTGTACCAGCATAATCTAAATATGACCCAAACACACATAACATGATGTTTCACTTTTCGTTTGCTTGCTGTAGAACAATGGACATGAAATTATAATCAAAACAGCTGGAGTACACCACATGCATTCTAGACACACACACACACACACACACACACACACACACACACACACACACACACACACACACACACACACACACACACACACACACACACACACACACACACACACACACACACACACACACACACACACACACACACACACACACACACACACACACACACACTCTCTCTCACACACACACACACACACACACACACACACACACACACACACACACACACACACACACACACACACACACACACACTACATAAACAAGTGGGAAAGACAGCATAGCACTCCTGTGTCTGTGCATTAGAAGTAGGTCAGAGCTTGTTAGTGAAGTCTGCTGGCAAGTCTTCAAGTTGGGACTTGAAATTATGCAAGAGACACACCCTCTCTTTCTCTCTCTTTCTCCCTCTCTCCGATATTACCCATAACTCTCTGCCAGCTAAATAAACAATTCCACTTTCACTCTGCATATTTTCTCCCAGGACAAGAAAAAACCCAATGGACTAATTACTAGACTGTATCTTTTCCAGCACCTCACACACACAACACAAATGATATAAAACCCAGTAAAAATAAACAAACGTAACAGCATACTGTAGCACCCTGCATGCTAACTGACCGAATTGACTCACTCTCACACACTATCTCTGTCACGCCCTGGCTAATTGTCCCCTACAGCCCTACTGTGGGTTAGGTCTGCTCGAGTGGACGTCAATTGCACCAGCATGCTACGATAACGGGCCACAACGGCGCATGACCTCATTCATGATAACGCCGTCTTTATTGTGTACAAGCAAACAAAACCAGAGAGACTGCATGGCACACACAGAGTTAAACAGATTCCCCTTTCAAACATTAGTGTTGTGCTTTGTGTTTTCCATTCTGGTCACTGTTAAATCCTATACAGTTTTTTTTTTGTGACACTTTACTTCTAATTGTAGAAAGACAGAATAGAACGACATCGGGAATTCCTTCAGTGTTGAAATGCAGAATCCGTTAAGTGTCTCTTAGTCCATTAACTGTAAATAACTCTGTGTGTAACATATGACTGGTGATTAAATCTTTGGCACGCCCCACAGTCATGCATCATACTGGTATACAAAACACAGATCATATTACTTCCCTGCACAGTAACTGTAGCCTGTCCAGATTCCAAATGACATATGTGGGTTTGTTCATGGACGGGAGATGGTTCTCTGACCAGACAAATGGGTGAGGTGTATAATTTTGGAAAGTGCTGGCTTGAAGAAGGCCTCGACTGGGAGTGGGAGAGTGGGAGAGCTGCCTGAGGAGGAGAAACTAGTGTAACTGAATTAGGAACCTCTGACTCAACAAGTTTTAATGATTAGAAGACCAAAACGTTTATCTCTGAGGATAAACAGGCGTGATCTCTCTCTCTCTCTCTCTCTCTCTCTCTCTCTCTCTCTCTCTCTCTCTCTCTCTCTCCTTCTCAAGTCAAGTCAAACAGTGCTTTATTGGCATGACAAAACAGAATTTGCATTGCTAAAGCAGTAATACAGGATAGTATATAGAAAAGCGTTACAATTACATCCTAAAGTTATCTCTCTCTCTCTCTCTCTCTCTCTCTCTCTCTCTCTCTCTCTCTCTCTCTCTCTCTCTCTCTCTCTTGTCTGCCTCTTTCATTCTTTCTCTCTTTCACAATCATTGTAATCAATACTAAACAGCTTCAAATCTCAGGTGCATACAGCATATCGCCACTGATGAAAAGCAAAATCAATTTCCCTCCCTAGTGCACTTGACTTCATTGCCGTAACCGTTTGTCTTTATTGAGTCAACAAATGTTCTGCCTCAAGGTCTCCTTACTTACTACACGTCCTTCCCTCTCTG
Source organism: Sardinella longiceps (assembly GCA_027497455.2). Taxonomy (NCBI): domain Eukaryota; kingdom Metazoa; phylum Chordata; class Actinopteri; order Clupeiformes; family Clupeidae; genus Sardinella; species Sardinella longiceps. The sequence continues at coordinate 28,827,339 of JAODXP020000028.1, read as the reverse complement.
CCACACCGAGGAAGTATTTCTCAAGCGTGCCATAAACAGTGTCTCAAGCACCATCTGACACACCTCTGACATCTCAAGGCAGGCATTCCGATCCGTGAGCGACCACGGAGAAGTCACGCAAGCTGGGAAGCTGGGACTACACACTGATGGATGGCTCCCACTCCGTGCTTTTACCCAGAATGCAATGCCCATGAGACACCCCCCCCCCTCCCTCCCTCCGCGCTGCCCGCATTACTAACCACACAGTTCACCACACAGTCATTCCTCTTTCATCAGCACCCCTCCCTCTATCCTTTCTTTCTTTCTTTCTTTCTTTCTTTCTTTCTTTCTATCCTCACCAACATTCTCTTGCTCCTGCCACTGATCTCAAAAGAATATTTTTTTATACAGATCAATGGTTCAGGGATAAATAAAAAACAGCCTTTTTTTGTTCCCTTTGTGTTTGTTTGTTTTTCTCCAGAAAAAAACATAGTTTAGATTTACAGAATGACATACAGTATTTACAATAAATATTTTGTAATTGCAATGGCCCTATTATCCATAATATCATGAAACTGTAACGTTTCTTTATTTTTTTCTCACTCTTGCCTATACATTACAGTATACACCTCCCACTCTCCTACTCTCTTGTTCTCCAATACTGTGGCTAAGCCCGACACTGCATACAGTACGGCCATGCCCGGAGAATTAGTCACTGTTTGCTCATAAGTCATTAGAAGGACAGTTTACACTGCAGAGCTGCACTGTTGAGCCACACCTGAAAACATTTCAATCGACAGACTTTCCCTCGTGACCTTCAAGCCAACACATGCTGTGGAAACCTGCCATTAAAATACAATACAACAGTCCATACAACAAATGGTCCCGTACTGGGTGAATATATGAGCATACAGTACATCTAGCCAGACCATCATAGAAGGTTTAAAGTCACGTCTATCTGGTTTCCTGTATATGAGCATACACCTAGCCAGACCATCATAGTAGGTTTACAGTCACGTCTATCTGGTTTAGTGGTTGTCTTTTCTAGCACAATGTGTGGATATATGGGACAGGATGGTCTGAATAGGACAGAGAATGTGTTGCACACACCTTGGGTATACCTGTAGTATACTTTATATTTTTTATTTATCCAATAAAACATATTGTTGCATCAACTGTTTGGGTATGCAAGTTCAATTCTTTTGATTGACAGATATATGAGCATACATGTACATCTAGCCACACCATCATAGTAGGTATACAGCCACGTGTATCTGCTTTAGACGCTATCTTCTCTTGCACATGACTGACAGGTAATTTCCTGTTTCACACCATACACGTTTTTTTTTTTTTGTAATTTGACTTCCCTTAGATGAGAAATTACCAGCTTACTGCATGATTGTGCAAATTCTTATCTCTGTTTTGAGTAAAAAAAAAGCTCTACTGGCTTACTCTTTAATGCAAGAAACATGAACTACCTCTGTCTGACACGACAAAGACAAAATCTTTCAGCACCTTTAAAGCAATGTAAAGTAGCCAGATAGCAACTCTTTGGCAACATTACGTTCCAGCACATATGCTAAGCTAAAGCTAAAATTGTGGTTGCCAACTAGGAAAATGCATACACTGAGACCAAAATGCTTTTAACCACATACAGTATACAGTATGTAACTCCAGGTAAGACTGTAAATAACCCCATTTCATAAAAAGGTGGAATATTCCTTTAAGAAACATACTGTACATTCACCTCCCAGGTGCTCAACCTGCAGATATGATGGCATACAATATCCTGTCTAACATTGTTCGCAGGACAGAGTGACTGGATGGAAACACTGAGGGGTCAGTCCAGGTCGTTAGGACGGGACGTTGGAGGAGGCTATGGGCAGGGTGTGGTCTCATCTTGAACTTGCGCTAGGAACAAGTGAGAGCAAGAGGAATGCCCAGGGCTGGAACAAGAGACTTACTTAACAAGGCCACATGGAGGGAGGGAAAGAGAGAGAGAGAGAGAGAGAGAGAGAGAGAGAGAGAGAGAGAGAGAGAGAGAGAGAGGCCAAACAGAGGGAGGAGAGATACGCAGTGGCTCGGAGTCAACCATCGTTTAGCTTTCATCTAATCTACACAAGGCAGGACATCTAGGGTTTTAGCTCAGTGTGGATGTTGTCTATACATAGGGACACTCACTCTATAGTACATGCCGGCTTTCGTGAGTCTTGTTTTCTTTTGTCTTCTTTTTTCTTACTCCCTCTCTTTCTCTCGCTAAACTTTGTTTCCTGCTCAGCCCTGCCTGCAGAGACGCCTGTTTCTTATTGGTGGAGAGTTGATGTTGCTAAATCCTCTGGCCCCTGTAGCAGAATACGCTCACACCCACTGAATGCTTGTCATGTGGCCAAAAAAAGATTGTTCCCATGCTGATGCCATTATATGTTCACTGACCTTGTTTTTCACTGTAAAACATGCCCATGAGTCCATGAAACAAAAATTAAACAAACAAACAAGAAAAGACACAATCATTGAAGTAGAAAGGTAAAAAAAAACTTTGATGAATATTTGAACATGTCTTCTAAGGGGTGGGATCCCTCTTCACGTTTCAGTTATGCTTGTGATAAGTTTAAGCTTAACTTTCACTTTCACAAAATAACATACAGAATAAGCATGTACTGTATAAGTTCTTCCCACTTTCCAATGTTATACAAACCACTTCCTTTTTGAAGCGTGGTCAGGGAATATATCATAAAAGACCAATTTGATTTAGAAGGTTTAAGTTTCTGTCAAGAGTTCTATAGGCCTACACTAGACTAATGGACATCAGGATAGTCCCCTCTGGGAGTTGCCCAGGTTAATGTTTTACCATGAGGTGTGGCAGTTTACAATAGTACTGTAGTCACAACAGTTGCTTCCCACCTAGGGTTAGGGTTAGGGTTGCTTCCCACCCAAATCAACTGCAGCGTAACAGGTAAACAGTAGCTTACCCTTGTGCACACAATGCCCTAAACTAAAGGACACAGCAAATCATTCAAAGATGGCCAAGTGTCTACATAAACTGCATTTTGTTTACCCTTATTCCATCTGTTTGTCATTACGAAATACAAATAATAAAACATACATTATCAGTTTATTGTGAGATTTTAGACATTTAGAGTTTGCACTTTGCAGGCTTGTGTGGATATGGTCTCTGGTTAAACAGTGCAGCGTTGCCATTGAACATGAAAGTGGCGCATAGGGAAAACTGGAGTTGGCTTGTGCGTTATTTTTTGCTATATCAAGAAAAACTATGGCTTCTCAAGTCTTTGGTTAAAGTGTCAATTACTTTCCCCTGTCCATTTACAAAAGAGAAAGTGAAAATTCCCAAACAGCAACAATGCTGTGGGGTAGCCTACGAGTGGGCCTACTCTAGTCTACTGCCTGTCAGGGCAAGACGCCAACGAGTTGAAACAGCTGTACGCGCAAGATAGCCTAGCAGATCTTGTATCGTAGAAGTCATCCTTTTGACTTTTGAGGAAGTGGTCGCATTTATTTGGGCAATTCATCTAACGTTAGTCCTGAAGCATTCTTGAGGAAGTTCAAATCTCACAAACTAGAGTAGGATAGATAGGTTACCCAAAACAACACAGCAGACTGGCGAGTGCCAACGATCAAAATAAAATCAGTTATCAGTTCAAGATAGTTAAACAATGACTCTGCGAGCATAGGCTATTCCAGATGTTTCTTGTCCAGCATTTAGGTGAAGATGGCCAGACTTGCATTCAGAGTTTTTAGTTGTTGTTTTTTCCATCTCGCACAACAACCCAAAAGCACGCGAAGACGCGTGCCATTCGTAAGTCTGGCTACATTCCCGAGAAAGAAGTTGATATAGCTTACCGTTCCTCTGTTCCTCTTCACAGTCGATGAGTATGGGCAGGGGGTTGGGAATTTCGTCAATTTTTTTGCATCCGACTTCCCTTAGGTTACTGTAGCGGACACTCGGAGGCACCCAAACTCACTGAAAAGCAAGCAGTTCTCAGTACGCCCCTCTGTTCTGTTCACGCCCCATTGCATGCCCCAGTGACAGCGAACTCGCTCACAGTGCAGTAGCAGAGCCTATAGCATGAATGAGCCTATATGAAGAATGGCGGGCATTTAAAGCCTATGATATGACTGAGTAAGCCTACATATATTTCGCTTTTTTCTCATATTTTATCGTATGCAAGAAAGTAAAATACACTACATTGCGCAACTTGATTGCCACATTGGTGAAATCATACCCAACACTGCCTCTTGGTGGCACATCATATCAACCACTACCACACACACACACACACACACACACACACACACACACACACACACACACACACACACTATAGGACCATAAGGACCATAACTCAAGAGCCTCCTGCAATTGCATCAAAACTAACTTTATAGACTAAGTGCAACAACGCAAATTCAACAGTTTAAACAGAAAACAGAAAATAAATAGGCCTAAGTAAATCACAAAAATAGAACATAAATAAATAAATGATAAAAAGAGAAGAATCTGAGTGATTTACAAAAAATGCCTTTACTTCCAATTTTATACAGGGGCCACTTGAGCTCCAAATTTTCAATAGATTTCTTTATAAACACAGCATCATCCTCATTGGTGCAAACATGTAGGGGCCTATGCCATTGAAACTTGATTGTAAGACTAATACTGTTCTGACAAAAGTGGGTCAAAATCTCATCCAAGTAATCTAGGCAGTGGGAACTACGTAATACAGCCATTTAAGTGCCAGTGATAGGCCTATCTATCCCTCTGACTGGATTAGGCTGACTCAGGCATGGACTGGCCATTGGGCATACAGTACAGGGCAATGCCTGGCACGCCGATGGTCATTTTTGGGCCATTTTCTTGAAGGATATTGGGCTGGTCAAATTAAATCTCTCACGTTCATGCAATGTCTCCAATTTACAGTGTTAGCCTATTTTAAAAATCCATGAAGTTATTAAATCATGAATCAATAAAATCATGTCTGACAAATAAAGTATCATATAATATGTCATATATCATGGGCTGTCATCATCAAAAATGCAATCATGTTTGCCAACTTTCCCAGTCCAGCCCTGATTGAACTGGCATACATTACAGTAGGCCAAGGCTATAGTAGCCTACCACTCATCTCACTATATTGCAGGCCTATATGACTGAAATGACAGTAAAATCCACTTTACTTGACTTTCTTGATAATAACCTAAGATTAATAAGATGAAGTCAGAAAGGTAAGGGTAGTTCAATCATGATCAATAGAATTAGAAATTAAAACTCATGATGTTGGGCATCCAATACAGTAGGTGGCGATAGAGCGTTTCCTGCTCATGCTCAAAGGGAAGTGGGGAGCGAATGAAAATCTTCCCATGAGCCTCTCTGCACTTTCTCGCTCGTGTGCGTTGTTTTCGGAGGAGCGACTGAATGAACCAAAGTTAAAATGGCTAGCGACGGACCACCGGGAACAGACGCCAACCCGTCCGACCTGGGTGGTGCTGTGGCGTCCCTGAACACATGGAGCATCCCCGAGCTGCAAGGAAAACTGGCGGAGATCGGAGCTCCAGTAATGGGTAAAAATCCACCGACCCATTTTCATAATTTGGAGGCGCAAGTGTCTGCCTAACGTTACCTACATTCCTAGCTAGCGGGCTAACGTTAGCTAGCTGTCTCTTTCCATAGGTACAACTTAAGGCCTCGGGACATATAATGCAACGTAGCCACATAAATTAACTAGAAACTTTATTGCAGAATTACTAGAATCTTGGACGTTTTCTTTGCATTTTTGATTATACTTCCCACTGTCAATATTCAGAGTTATACGATAGAACTTCCTGAAATCTTAGCATGCCTTTGCGCTAGCTGACGTTAGCCCAACGTTAGAAGGCAGCTAAATGATGAGATGGATTAGCTGTTACTCAACTTGACTAACTTGATCAGGAGGTTCTTGGATTGAATTAGATATCGCTGGTAACGTTATAATGAATGTTGTAAAGAAAGGTGCGCTTTGCACACCGTTACTACATTGTGCTTGCCTATCAACATGAATGAGGCCATCGCAGTTGTTACAAGTAAACAGTTTCATGTAAACAGTCAAAAGCTAACATTTGCCTGCCTTGGCGATGTGTTTTTTTCGGCTGGCCCCCTTGGCCAAACAGAACTTAGTATTTACCGGTAAGCACTGCTGTTATAAAGACTTTGCAGCTCTCTTGCAGCTAAGGTAGTGTTTATTTGGAATGCGTGGCGCATAGTGTTACCGCCATTAACAGAAATGCACTCTCTCCATCAGGCCCGAGAGAAGAATTGATTGACAGACTCAAAGGATACATGATGCAGGTATGCACCCCCCCCCCCAAACAACGATTATCTTTTCCAATAAATTTCTAAATTCTGTCTAAGAAAAATGTGTAGGTGTTTAATAATGGTAGTTTGACCCTTCATGCAAATGTTATGCCATTTTGTTATTGTCTCTTGTTTCTGTGTGCATGCGTTCTTCCTTTATTTACAGTATTTTTTATTTGTTTGCAGACTGGCATGATTTTGAGCAAACCCAACATGCAAGGTGGAGATGACAAGCCAATGACGCAGGTGAGACATGATGTGCTTTCTTCATTGACACAATATGTTTGAAACTTTGACGGTGTCCTTAAAATGAACTAGGCAAAGTAACTGAAGTAAGCTAATTGTTCTTCCTAAAATGTTTCCATGAAAATCGTAAAATTCCCTCATCTTTGATTGCCAATGCCACACCGTCAATTGCATCAATAAGCAAATGATTCTATTGACAAGGTCTTAATAAACGCTCCTCTCTTCCCCTAGATGCCAGGCCTCCCACCCATGCCTCCCATCCCCCCAATGCCGATGCCCCCAGGTATGCTACAGGCCATGGGCATGATGGGCGGACCCCCTCCCCCTGGCATGCACATGGGCATGGAGCCACCGGGCATGGGCCAGGACCCAATGAAGATGGCACAGCGGGGTGCCATGGTAAGGGTGTGTTAATGCTTTTATTCATTTATTTATTTATTGGGTTATTTGGTTAGGACCATGCATATTTATGAACATTGTTGTATTAAGAATACACCCATGTAAATATGCCATATTTAGTCAAATACTTTCCATCTGCAGTCCCCTGGCAGGTGACATATAAACATGTACATGAGTATGCTTTGAAAGGTATTATTTGATTATAATTTGATTTCATTGATAACTATCAGATACAAGAACTCGTTCAGGACTCATTTTATCATAAAACATGGAGAAACCTGAATCCTGACAGTTCGAAGTACTGACCGATTTTTTTTGCATCTGCTGCTAAAATAATAGCTTTCCTTCAGATAAATGAAATGGGCAGAGGGCCAGTATTAAGCACGTGCTTTACCTGAAAGTAATTTTCAGAAATCCAACGTCTATCAGTCATTAAACAAGTCGGGCACTTTTAGAAAGCTGAGTAGCATAGAGTCTGTGTTCTTTTTGAAAGCGTTTCTGTGTCTGATAAACTATATTGAGGGCTGAAAATCATAGCTGTGTGTGTGTGTGTGTCTGTGTGTGTGTGTGCTCCCAGGGTGAATCTCGGGCCATGGAGGAGCAGATGAAAGAACAGGAGCTCCTGGAACAGCAGAAGAGGGTGAGTGAGCGTACAGGAGCTCAACAGTTTCTGACTCGAATTACAGAAATGAACGACTTCACTGTCAGCTTATCTGTGTTCTTCCTATCTGCATTCATTTTTATTCACACACACACACTCTCTCTCCCTCTCTCTCTCTCTCTGACACACACACATTCACACACAAAATCAAATGTGCTTTATTGGCATGAGTCAAGTCACTTTTATTTATCTAGCACATTTCAGAACATTAGTGTTGCTAAAGCTTAAGCAATATATACAATATGTATTTTAGGATTAAACTTAGAACTGGCACAAAGCTTGCTAGGAAGCTAAAAGAAAGACATATAATTGAATATTATTGATCATTTCCATGTAGCCAGGTATAAAGGAAAGTTATACATGTACTCTGAATGTGAATAGACTAAGCTTATTTGAAGCCAATAATATCTCTAGTAAGTGTCACACGTGTGATTCTTGTCTCAGGCTGCAGTGCTGCTGGAACAGGAGCGTCAGCAGGAGATGGTGGTGAAGATGCAGCACGGCCCCCCAGGAGTGAGGATGCCCGACTCCACCCCCCACGCCACCCTCATCCCCATGTCCAGTCTACCTCCCATGAGAGGTATGAGAGGTGACTATACACACCTCTCACTCTCTCACACACACACACACACACACACACACACACACACACACACACACACACACTCCGCTCTCTCCACTCCCTACGCCACCCTCATCCCCATGTCCAGTCTACCTCCCATGAGAGGTATGAGAGGTGACTATACACACCTCTCACTCTCTCACACACACACACACACACACACACACACACACACACACACACTCCTCTCTCTCCACTCCCCACGCCACCCTCATCCCCATGTCCAGTCTACCTCCCATGAGAGGTATGAGAGGTGATTCACACACACACACACATCTTTCTCTCTCTCTCTCTCTCTCTCTCTCTCTCTCTCTCTCTCTCTCTCTCTCTCTCTCTCTCTCCACTCCCCACGCTACCCTCATCCCCATGTCCAGCCTGCCCCCCATGAGAGGTGACTCTTCATAAACACTCTCTCTCTCTCTCTCTCTCTCTCTCTCTCTCTCTCTCTCTCTCTCTCTCTCTCTCTCTGACTCTTTCTTTCTCTCTCTCTCTCTCTCTCTCTCTCTCTCTCTCTCTCTCTCTCTCTCTCTGATGCACGGCAACGCTAACAGCTGAGAGTAACCACACCACATGAAATGGCATGTTTTAGCAGTAGCAAGTGGATGGGTGGATAGGCTAAAGAATTATGGCTATAAGGATGTGCTGTAGTGTTCTGACTCCTCCTGTTGTCTCAGGCCCACCCCCTCCTGGTGTGTCCATGATGGCCCAGTCCAACCAGAAGCAGCGGGTGCCCCCACCACCTGGAGAAGACGGCAGAGAGGTACTGCTAAGCCGACAACACACACACACACACACACACACACACACACACACACACACACACACACACACACACACACACACACACACACACACAGTCGAAGCTCCCTATCGATGCTGGCTATAAACAGGGTGCTGATCAGGGAAAACAATGCATCTGGAAACTATTCACAACCGTTTTAATGCTGTACTTTAAAATAAAAATATGAATAGGGCTGTGAATACTGTCCGTATGATGAACTGTAACTAAATCCTCAAATGAAGAAGAAAAACATTGACACTGATTCTGCTTTTACAAATCATGTCTTTCTCTAACATCATTGTCTTACCCTCTCTCTCTCCTCCTCTCTTCTACTCTCCTCTCTTCTGTTCTCTCCTCCTCCTCTCTCTCTCTCTCTCTTCTCTCCTCTCTGCAACCCTGTCCCCTTCCTCTTCCTCTCCTCTTCCTCCTCAGTCTTGGCAGGGAGAGGAGGTGGGTATCGGCCCTAAGATCCCTCAGGCCTTGGAGAAGATTCTGCAGCTGAAGGACATGAGACAGGAGCAGCTCAGTACTGCCCTCACAGGTTAGGAGGGTTCCTGCATTTTCACAAATCACAACTTTCCCTTCAACTACTTGGAATGCTGTAATAGATAGTGATTTGTTGTGAGCTGATAGAATTCCTAAATAGATTGTGATTTGTTGTGAGCTGATATAAATTTGTTGAAATTAATTCAAAACAAATGTGTGTTTTTGTACAGTGGACGACGATAACGAGGGTGCAGACTCTGAAATGAACAACTCTTCCCTCGGCCTGTCTGAGACTGAGGAGGACGACTCTGGCCTCTCCAAAAAAGAGGTGAGAATGAAGGAGCTCACCTTACTGTATCTTGTGCCTTGGCTTGCTCTATGACTGTGTGTTGGCACTACTGCTTCCTATAGTTTGGAGGTGACAAATCGAACATTACTCTGTATGTTTGGATATCTCGGTTATGTTGTCTATACTGTATATTTTCATGAAGAATTTGGCTGATATTGCTGTATTATCCCTTAGTTTATAGCTACATGAAAGTACCAAGTTCACTCCAATAAAGGCGGCACTACCAAAACTGTATGACACCTTTTTGTGTGAGAATAATAAAAATAATATAAAGTTTTGTCTGTGGTTGTTATTTGCGTCCTCAGAAGAACCGTCGTCGTCGGAACAGGAAGAAGAAGAAGAAGAAGCAGCAGCGTGAGCAGGAGCCGCAGAAGGAGTCGGAGGAGGGCGTAGCGGCGAAGGGAGACAAGGACAAGGAGAAGGAGAAAGACAAGGAGCCGGAGGTGGAGATCGAGTACATCACAGAGGAGCCCGAGATCTACGACCCCAACTTCATCTTCTTCAAGAGGATCTTTGAAGCCTTCAAGGTCAGACATCTTGAACTTTTTTAGACGGTCTCACAGCAGTGGTTACAAACACTGACATGATGTTCTATCAGGAGGATGACTTCACGTATTGAAATTGTGAGCGAGAGTGTTGATCTTTTATGGGACAGTCTCCTGCAGTAGTCTCCTGTAATAGTCTGTAGTCAAAGTTGTGAATGTGGAAGTCATCCCTTGTGGCATAGCAGTGGAGATGCTTTTTTTCTGTAGAACATGGGGGTCTCCAAACAGGGGAACAGGGGTGTCCTAAGAAGTGTAAAGTTGTGTCTAAATGTGTTGATAAGTGTGATATGGATGTTACTTGATGGTGCTTAATCTCTCTCTCTCTCTCCCTGCCCCCCCCTCTCTTTCCATCACCCTCTCTCTCTCCTTCTCTTGTGCTCCCTTCCCCTCTCTCTCTGCCTCTCCTTCTCTCTCCCTGCTTTTCCTTCTCTCTCTCTCACTCCCCCTCACTCCCTCTCTCTCTCTCCTCTCTCTCACAGCTAACAGATGACGTGAAGAAGGAAAAGGAGAAGGAGCCGGAGAAGACGGAGAAGCCAGAGGCCACCACCATCCGTAAGAAAGGATTTGAGGAGGAGAAGAAGGATAGTGACGACAGCGATGATGACGTAAGAGAACATCTTGGGCACTAGATGGCCCAGTTGATCAACATCTCTTTCAATGTTGAGCTTTGCTGTTTTATCATAAAGCTCAGAGCACATTCTAGCGATAACACACAAATTAGACAATTTAATTTCACATTCTTTATTAAATCAGGAAATCAAATTTTAGAATCTGAAGCAGTAGAGCCATTTTTTTGTGAACTGAAGTGTGGGTACGGGCATTCACTTTATAGTATATTTCTGTAACGTAACGCATAACTTTTATCTTGGTGGTATGGACCCTGTTCTGAGTTTGTAATAAAAATGGAGTAGAACTTAGACAGGGTGGGTTAAATAGAATGTTGGTGGGTAAAACCCCCAGATGTTCTAGTACTTGATGCCAGTTCTGCAATGTAATTCCACATTCTTTATTAAATCAGGAACTTACATTTTTGAGTAGTACAACAATTTTTTTGTGAAGTGTGGGTACTCGCAATCTTACTGTGCGCTCAGACCGAGACCGATTCAGGCGACATGGGCGATGGAAGTAATTGACTTTGAATGGAGACGGGCGATTTGGGTGACAAAGGTGGCAGGCGACTTAGGCGACGAAACTTTGGCGATTTGGGCAATAAAATCAAGTGAAACTTCAGTTAACTTGTAATGAGCTATGATGTGGTTGGGCGATTACCAATCAGAATGTCGATTTACTGGTGAGATGCCTGTAGAGAAGCAGGATCGAACGTTTGAATGTTAACGTCATGGGCAAATTTGCCGTTTTGGTTGCTGTGCTCAAGCAATGTTTCTTGGGAGTCTTCGGCGACTCTTGGCAATTTATCGCTTGCGGTCTGAACGTACAGTTAGTATACAGTATAGTATTGGCCAAATCGAATGTTGGTGGATAAAACCAACCCCCAGATGTTATAGCAGCTTATGCCGGTTCTGCGTGTGTTCTATGAGAACAACCTTATTGCATCACCTGACCCCCTCTCTGCTCTGTGGCCACATCAGGAGATCAAGACTGACATCCCCAAACTGTCCAAGAAGAAACTGCGCCGCATGAACCGCCTCACTGTGGCTGAGCTCAAACAGGTAGCGTATACACACACACACTCTGTCACACACACACACACACACACACACACACACTCAATCTCACACTCACTCACAGATGTGCACCTGAACTCTGCTAAATTCACCTGAAAGAAAAATGATGGAGACAGTTCTCCCAACCACACTATCGGAGTGAGAAGTGGCCTTTTGCTTACCATAGAATGGCACACACACACACACACACACACACACACACACACACACACACACACCCTCTCTCACTCAATCACTCAGTCAGATGTGCAACACTGCTGTTTATGTACAAAAAAAATATGCTGATGTTTATCCCAGCCACTCTTATCAGACTGAAAAGCAACGTTTTGCTT
>JAODXP020000028.1:28797414-28809914 GCA_027497455.2 Sardinella longiceps | reverse complement strand
TGAAGACATGTTAGGTTTGTGACAGATTTGCTTTTGTGTCTGAATACTTAAACTCAAGAACCTGTAAGCAAAAATAGAGTATACCTTATTAAGTTCACTATGAATTTCATATTCTCTTCATATTCTTGAAATCTTATTTAAAGTAACGTCACTGCATTACCTCTTGTGTACTTTTATGGCATTTTTTCTTGAACCATGCATTTACCGTGTGTGTGTGTGTGTGTGTGTGTGTGTGCAGAAACGAGACTCCTCAGCTTTTCACTGTACTACCGGAGAGGAGGACGGCATCTGTGGGTGCAGCCATGATGGCCTCGACACACATCTACGACGTCTCTGGGGTAAACACACACACACTCTCACATGCTCACACACACACGCAGACTCACACAATCAAACTCACACACACAGACTCACGCACACACACACAGACTCATGCACACACACACACACATACACACACATACACATACACATACACACACAGAGACACACACACACACAGCTGCATTCTGATGTCGGCTGGTCTCTATCTCATTAAAGCTCTCTAAAGCACTGTCTGTTAGAGGTGCTATTTAAAGTCCCTCAGATTCAATCAAACTGATTCACATGCTACCTATTTCATTCAATTCCACTCTCTTTCCCCTCTCTTCACTTCACTTGTCTTAACTCCTCTCCCAACTACTCTTTCTTTCTCACTCTTATTCTCTCTCTTCTCCCTCTTTCTCTCTTTCTCCTCTGTCCATCCTCCTCTCTTGGCACTCTCTTCTGTCATACTCTTATTCTCTCTTTGTCTCTCTCTCTCTGTTTTGTTCTCTGTACTCCTCTTTCTCTCTTTTCTTCCATCTTCTTCCCTCCCTGCCTCTGTGGTCTTCCTTTCCTCTTGTTGTGTCCTCTCTCTCTCTCTCTCTCTCTCTCTCTCTCTCTCTCTCTCTCTCTCTCTCTCTCTCTCTCTCTCTCTCTCTCTCTCTCTCTCTCTCTCTCTCTCTCTCTCTCTCTCTCTCTCTCTACTCCTCCTTCTCTCTTTTCCTCGGTCCTCCTCCTCCCTCTCCATCACACACACACACACACACACACACACACACACACACACTGTTCTCACACTTGACACATTTTTGTCTCCTCTCTTTTGCACTTTGTGCTCTTGTCTCATCTGGTCTCCTCTGGTGTTCTCCCAGGCGATGGCGGGCCGTAAGGCGGGCGGCGCGTCGGACAGCCAGGGCGTGGAGGTGGCTCTGGCGCCGGAGGAGCTGGAGCTGGACCCCATGGCCATGACGCAGAAGTACGAGGAGCACGTGCGCGAGCAGCAGGCCCAGGTGGAGAAGGAGGACTTCAGCGACATGGTGGCCGAGCACGCCGCCAAACAGAAGGTGAGAGACAGAGAGGGAGAGAGAGAGGCCTGGCACTCTCTCTCTTTTGTGTGTGTGTGAGTGTGTGTGTGTGTGTGTGTGAGAGAGAGTGTTTGTGTGTGAGTGAGAGAGAGAGAGTGTTTGTGTGTGAGTGAGAGAGAGAGAGTGTTTGTGTGTGAGTGAGAGAGAGAGTGAGAGTGAGTGAGTGAGAGAGAGAGAGAGAGTGTGTGTGTGTGTGTGTGTGTGTGAGAGAGTGTGAGAGTTAGAGAAAGGTTGTTTTCGATGATGTTACAAGTAGACAAAGAGGACCTGACATGTTGGCCAAGTACTTAGCAAGACTGAGGGTTTGTGTGTGTATGAGATTTTTAATTTTTTTTTTGTCTCATTTGTGGTTGGCTGAAATTAAAATGACGTGGTTAAGCAGGTCACCAAAAATGCAAAAGGTGTGTGTGTGTGTGTGTGTGTGTGTGTCTGTGTGTCTGTGTTTTGGGGGGTTGTTTGTGTTGCTGGCTGGTGATATGTTGGCCCAGCATGTGGCCAAACAGAAGGTGAGATTAAGGTGTGTGTGTGTGTGTGTGTGTGTGTGTGTGTGTGTGTGTCTGGCATGGACAGGGGAGTGTGTCTGTGATGCAGTGCCTGAACACACTGGTAAACAGGAGGTGAGGAAGTGTGTGTGTGTGTGTGTGTGTGTGTGTGTGTGTGCGCCAGAGAAGGACAACTTTGTGAATGTCGTGAGCACGACGGCTGTGGGAGAGTGGTGTGTTGCTGTTGTTGAAGTGCATGCTACTTAAGTTCACTGCAAAACAAGTTGTTTGGCACGAAACCTAACCACCTAACAGAAGGTGTATAGACAGGGGTGGGGCTGGGTTATTTTTGACTATGACCACACAGGTGTGTGTGTGTGTGTGTGTGTGTGTGTGTGTGTGTGTGTGTGTGTGTGTGTGTGTGTCCGCCTGTTTGTGTGTGTGTGTGTGTGTGTGTATCCTGTAGCCTAACTTTTAAAGGTGCCTTTGTCTGCATTATATATCTGCAGATTTCAACATTGACTTATTTTTTCATAGCTTTAACGTTAATGGATGTATGTTATATAAAATGGTTTTATATAGCATAAACATATTTTATATATTTTTCTTCAAACCTTAACCTGCACATATTTCCAAAATTTGAATAGTGTGTATTTTCAATTTAATTTTCTGTGCTGTACTTAGTACTGGACTTGTACTCAGGTTAACCAGCACTACTCAAGCCTGGGCCCGTCCGCCCATAGCTTACTTCCTGTCCATGCATGACCTTTTGGGATCAACTCAGTATGGCCAAAGGAGCCAATTTCCTCCTTTGAGCCCAGAAAGCCCAGAAAAATTAAGACCCAATGAGAACCAAGCAGGCTGAAGGAGGCAAGGATGACTCTGTCCAGCTCTGTCCCTTAACATTGATAGAAGTCTGATAGCATTTGATGGATTGTTTAAATGAATCCCGCTGGGAGTTCCCGGGCAATGCTAGCTTTGCCAGACTACAGTTCATTTCTGAACGTGGTCACGTAAGCCTGGCTAGGCAGACCCAAGCCTGCAGTGGGGTTTCTGTCTACTAAATCAAAATGACATTGATGAATTATGTGCACACATTCAGCCCACCACTCACAACTGCTAAAGCTGTCTGAACAGGCAGGCAAGGAGAGCTGATACTGTGTGTAGCCTACATGTACATGTCGTGTTTGAGTACGTATGTGTGCGTGTGTCTGTTCACTCACATGGTGTGTGTTTGTCGTGTGTTTGTGTGTGTGTGTGTGTGTGTGTGTGTGTGTGTTCAGTCACGTGTGTGAGTGTGAGTTGGTGATAGTGGCTTATTGCAGTCGTGCTGATAAACTTTTTGGGCGCCCCCACAAAGGTCACGTGAAACATGAACCGGCATGAATTCCAAACGCTTCTTTCTTTCTTTCTTTCTGGAACGGCCAAGTTGTCTTAGGATAATATATTAAATGAGGGTTTTGTATTTGTTGTTGTTTTGTGTGCTCTCTGTTTGGAACAGCCAAGCTGTCTTATAATATCTGAATTGAGTGTTTTGTATGTATTTTTTGTTGTTGTTGTTGTGTTCTAATATCTGAAATGAGTGTTTTGTTGTTAGTTGTTGCTAAGAGACACTGTTCTCACTGGTATTGTGTTTCCTGTGTGTTTGTCCCACAGCAAAAGAAGAGGAAGGCCCAACCCCAGGACACCAGAGGCGGAGCCAAGAAGTACAAGGAGTTCAAATTTTAGGGTCCCCAAAGGGGGGTGATGAGAGGGTGACGGAGAGAGTGTGTGGGGTTTGGGGGGAGGGGGCGGGGAGACATGCCTATTACACACACACACACACACACACACACACACACACACACACACACACACACACCACACCCACACAAAAACACCCACATGCCCTTTTCTGGACTTAACTTTGAATGGTGGTCATACAGTAGCGCTTGTACATCTATGTGTGTGTTTTCTAAAGTCTCCTTTGAATGGATATGTGACTAGCATAGAGCAGAGACGTGACGCCACAGAGCACATAGACCAATCCAATCCAATCCATGCCATCCTCAGCCTGCTCAAGTAGTTGAGCTGCGCACGAGACGGCAGTGCATGTGTTCATGCCGCTAGTTTTTAAACATGTGACCCATGTAGAGGTTTCAGTCCATTCTTGTGCATTTACACACATGACATGTGGAGCAAACTGCGTTATAAAATGACTTGCAACTCTTTTTGTTTTGTTTTTTGTTTTGTTTTGTTTTGTTTTTCCTCTTTGATTTAATTGTTTTTAGTAAATTTTTGCCAGTCTGTACACACACTCTGGAGGTGTGTCTCACCCTGACAACAATACACCAAAAGAAAAAAAAAATGTTTCTCATATGGATTTTCACTGTTTTTGTTTGTAAATAAAAGACCTGATCAGTCTGTATCCTTTTACAGTAGTGTCCTCAGAGCTTCTGTCCCTTCTATCCCTGTTATTTTCAGTAGTTCTACATTTTCATACCTTGTATATGGGTGGGGGTGTAAAAAAAAACAAACAACCAATGAAGAAACAGTCAATTTTATTATCGTTTCACTAACACGTGTTGACCTCTTTACTCCCATGGACAAGTCTATTTACTTAACTTCTGACTACCTTAAAAACATTGCGTTAGCTGAAAACATGGCGCCTCAGAATTGGCTAGGCTGCAGCTGTGTGTAATGTTATTTTGAGCGTGGTATTTTGGCACGCTTTCTGCGTCCCTTTTCCTGTTCTCCTTTTTCTGCAAATTCCCTGCCCGAGTTTCCTTGAACTTTCCTCCTCCGCTCACGGCCTGGAACTATTGGCCCACTAACACCATTTAAAAAAAAACACGCAATGACGTTTGCCCCCCACTAGGGGAGGCACTTCAACTTGTAATTTCAATGATTGCAGAAGAGGTCAGCTGACTTTCAAGGAATTCATGACCCAAAAACACTTTCTCATTTTTTTTTTCGTCCTCAAACAACAAATTTTCCCACTCCCAAACACATGCACACACAATAACTGTTTGTACAGTGACCGAAGGTGTCAAATAAACAGCTCTCCATCGTTAAAACAGTTTTGATAGCTCAGAAAGCCTGACATTCTTCAGTTGTGTTTTTCCATTGTGAGCGTATTTGAGTCTGTTGAGTATGTCCAAAATAGTTGGGGTTGATGTTCAGTATCAGGATGCTTACATTTTTTCTCAAGTCTTTTAAATCTCAAGGTGCATGTGACCAAGGGGTCAGGACCAAGGTCTTGCCACCATCCCCCTGTCTAAAGTCAGTAGCAAAACTCCTGGGACGTTATGTTCTATTTCTCCAGTTTTTTTTCCCCCACATCCACAACAACCCAGCTGCACATTTCAAATAAACTGTTGCTCCACCAGGGTTTAAATCATGCCTAAAAAAATCTGTCTCTCTGTCCAGTTTGAATGTCTAGCCTACTACTGAGCTCAGTCCGTGGCTTAAAATGTTCAACCATTTGTAGCCTTCACACACACACAGAGCTGATGACTAGTGAGCAAAAAGAAAACAGCGGTGTTGCCACTCCGTCTGCTCCACTCCGTCTGCTCCACTGACCCCTATCCACTTGTTTTCAGATAAGAACTGAGGAAGGACACAAGACAATGAAGGGAAGTCATTAAAAAGTATTGAGAAAGTGTGTGGGAGAGGGAGAGAGTGGGGTCGAAGTGAAGATTTCTTATTGAAATTTATCATAGAAATGTACTATGCTGCTTCTGGGAATAGAGTCTGTAGCTTCCAAGAGGCCTACCAATATGGGCCCTTTTGGATATTAAAGTGCCACCTGGCTTCTTCATTTTTGGCCTGTTATTGGCGGTCGTATGTGATGCACATTTCACATATTGTGCGCATATTGTGTGGATTTTAACAAAATGGTTGATCTTAAACCAATGCAAATGGGCGTCTACTAAATAAAAGGTCTTCTGTAGGTCAACACTAGATGGTGACCTTCCTTTGCCTTCCCGTGCTGACGCGTGAAAAAGAATCGGATCACGGCAAGTGATCATACTCAAGAAATATTTATACACTCGGCTATTATAATCCTCATGATCCTAATCTCTCTCACTCTGCTATGTGGGCCGCAGGTCACGCGCAAAACACCGGGCGCGCACCAATCCAAATGGTCGCGCGCAGACCCTCTGAGTGTCAGTCATCTGTTGCTTGGCGACTGTAATGATCCGAAGTTCATGCAGATTTTATGCATAATTTATAATCAGAGGACGAAGCCATCAGAGCGCGTTAAAACAGAATTTGCAAGTCAAGTGCCCTCCTTGGTTCAAACTAGTATTTCAAACTGCGCATTGTATGTATTATCATAGGGTCACTTCAGACAGTGAAATCTCATAATATGCCATCAAAAAAGTTCGGTAAAAGACAGAGAAAAAGGAAACCATCTCAGCTGAGGTTTATTTTAAGTAAATGCAACCTCTGGTCCTGTCTTTCTTGATGGTCATTTGGGAGCGTGCGGATGCACAGACTCAATTATCTTTAATGATGACACTCTGCAGCCTCCCCTATAAACGTCTATCGCTATGTGACGCGCCTCAGTAAGCAAAATGATGGCAGCTCGGATGATTCTTATTGCACACATCCTTGCCGCCTTAATTCCCAAGAAAGCTGTTGCCACCTCACGCCAGCGAGTCACACGTTACCTGGCACAAACCCAAGAAAACCTGTTGTCTGAATGAATACCCAACGCCTTCATGAATTGTCAGAACTTGATGACTAAACCTAATTTGCCAGTAGCCTAATTCGTAGGCAGTCACATCATCATTTAGTTGAAGGTCACCAAGGTGCCAAAGTGATGTCATGTGTGTTGAACGTTTTCAGCATCTCAGCAGCCTCGGGCGCAGACATAGGCTTGGCTAGTATGACTCGCACAACAACTTTCAGTGCCGTATGGTCTGAGTCATGATCAGAGAAAGAACAGTACAATCAAGGTATCGCTCTCAATATACGGTTAGAAGGCACAATCCACCTGTCTTCCGCCCCCCAAAAAACATAATATGTATCCTGTATGGCATGACATGGCGATATTAGCCTACATGAGTCCAGCATGTCTTTTTTCCGAAGTGGTTTATGGTTTTTATGTTTGTCGGCATTTGATTAACTAGTTACGATATCAAATCGTGAACGAGTAGTCTTGGTAAGAAAGAGCAAGATATGTCGTTGGCAACATTATTGCGCAACGATTACAACGCCTCATAACGAAAATCGAAATTACAAACGTTTTCCTTCAACGTGTATACAACACTCCCTCTCTCTTCTCGTTTATTCTTTCTCTCATTCTGAAATCATTCACTCCCTCCACTCCTCTCCTCTCCCTCCCAGCTGGGCACGAGGTAAATCGAAGTGTACGTCTTTAACAAGAGGCGTAGCTCTTTCACTCGAGCTGTGTGTGTCTGTCGGAGGGAGAAATTTCCGCTTCCTCCACCGACAAAACATCCACAGCAACTTGAGATAGGAATCCACCTCCGAGCCCTCTGTTAAAGCAGCAGTGCTGTGAACGTGAATCGCAAAACCACATAAAAGCTTGGAGTCAACGGGATTTTAACTTTCAATTCGTAGACGACTGGTTTCACTGGCGTTGGCTGAACAACGAGGTTTTTTAACCGAGATCCGGAGCATACGAGCACCGCTGGTTTAAAAAGACTCGCATACCTCCAGCATGGAGCGCGGGGGGCTCCCGAAGACTGGAGGTGTTCCGTCACCGCAACCCTCCAAGCCGGTCACGATCACCTCGAATCGTCCGGTGCAGATGAACCTGTACGCAACCTGGGAAGTGGACCGATCGTCACCGAGCTGCGTGCCGAGGTAAGTGTTGGAGTTTGGAGCATTGTTGTGATCGTGCCAGTGTGCAAGTTGACTGGGCAGAGTTGAATGAGCTGGAATTGTTGATTACAAGCATAGACTTGTTTACGTGTGACTTGAACAAGTCTTGTCAGGGTGATGATGAAAGCAGTGGTGCTCAACGTTAATTCCTCAATCGTGGGGAAGGAAGGAAAGAAGGGAGGAAGGAAACAGCACGGCTGTGGGCTATCTCTTGTGGCAGCCGTCGTTTCTGCTTTTCTGTAGGCTGCGCACGTTCTCACACAAGTTCGACAACAAAGAGTGGCTTTGCCGCTGACTGATCCCTTGGTCCATGCTGCCCGACCGTCGCCAGCCAGTCAGAATTGATGTCTGCAATCCCTGGCGTAGCCTACCAGATCTTCTAAACAGACCGACAAAAGTGGAAACACTTGGCGACTGAAAGGGGTCGGATGTGCGTTTGATGTGTTTTGACAGGTGGATTTAATGTGCGCCTGTCTTTGTCAAAGATTGCGATGGCAAGGGCCTACCTGCACAATGCTACCTGCGTTTTACCGATACCCCAGTGCGCCATCACCAAACACACACACACACACACACACACACACACACACACACACACACACACACACACACACAAACACAGTTTTTACAGTTCTTGATCATGCATTAGATCACTTCCCTCGTAACGTTACGTTAGAGGCCTTCTTCTCCAGGGTGTCCCCTATGCAACGTGAGAATGCACAACTAGAGCTGTGAGGCGATTTGTTGGGATGTAAATGGAACAGCCTCGCGCTCTCTCTCATTATCTGAACCGCGCGAGGCGCTTGGCTGCACAGGTCTCTTGGCCTCGCGCCGTTTTTTAATAATTCAGTGTTGCTTTTTTGGACGCCTCATTTAAGGGTGCCACACACACACACACACACTGACTCAGCGCGCCCGTGCCAAATGAAAATGCAAAACGCCAAAGGTTATCCCCAAGTCTCTCTCTCTCTCTCTCTCTCTCTCTCTCTCTCTCTCTCTCTCTCTCTCTCTCTCTCTCTCTGTGTGTGTGTGCCCTGTAGTGGCCCAAGTTTGAGAGGAAATAATGCCACTAAGAAAAAGTACTAATGATCAAGAAAGAAAGGGAGTGGCACACTAACCTCCTCTTATCAGGATTTTAACACTAAACCTGTGAGTGTGTGTGTGTGTGTGTGTGTGTGTGTGTGTGTGTGTTTGTTTGGCGCACGCCAGATATGGTTGGACTATGATTAGTCTTGTTTGTCCTGATATAATGATGGCTGAATAACCAAGCACTCACTCATTGTTTTGCTGTCTGTCTCACCTCACTGTGTGTTGACTGTCTACTGTGTGTGTATGTTACTAATTCATGATTGGGTTAAAGGCAAAGACCAAATTTCCCACATGGGATCAAAACAGGATAGATTATTATTATTACCTCCAACAAGGAGGTTATGTGTTCACCTGCGTCTGTCTTTCTGTGTGTGTGTGTCTGTGTGTGTGTGTGTGTGTGTGTGTGTGTGTGCTGTGTACAACATAACTTAAAAAGTTACTGCACAGACCTGGATGAAAATTTCGGACAACGTGTATATTGGGACGAGTAAGAACTGATCTGTGTATGTGACCACATAACCTTGGCGGAGGTCTGTGCTCTCCGAGTACTTCTCTAGTTATTATTATTACACACACACACACACACACACACACACACACACACTCTGCCTTTAACCTCTGTCAGGCTGCTTCTGAAAGTCCCTCCAGCTGTGGGGTAGTCTTCATCATACTGCATCCCTCATCCCAGGAACTGCATCATGAGGCCCAGTCACACATTCACACACACCTCATACCATAAGCCTTGCCTGTGTGTGTGTGTGTGTGTGTGTGTGTGTGTGTGTGTGTGTGTGTGTGTGTGTGTGTGTGTGTGTGTGTTCACCAGTGCTTTCTTGTTCAAACTGAGCTGAGGGCAGTTGGTCACGGTCCACTCAACACACTGCAATGAGAGAGAGGGATAGGGAGAAAGCAAAAGAGAGAGAGAGGAGAAAGAGAGAGAGAGAGAGAGAGAGAGAGAGAGAGAGAGAGAGAGAGAGCTAACAGCTAGCGTTCTTTCCACTGATTGTTGTTGCCCGGAGACACAGTATAGACTCTACAGCTTCGTGCCAAAGGATACGGGTGGCTTTAACCTCTTCCTGTTGACTGTGTGTGTGTGTGTGTGTGTGTGTACCAGCCTCCACTGTCTGTCTGTCTTCTCACAAGTTCCTCTCGACTGGATGCTCAACCCCTTTCATTCTTTCTATCATCTCTCTCTCTCTCTCTCTCTCTCTCTCTCTCTCTCTCTCTCTCTCTCTCTCTCTCTCTCTCTCTCTCTCTCTCTCTCTCTTACCCACACCCACCCATCCTTTACTGTTTTTTCCTGTCTACCTTCACACACTCACAAAATCATAAGTGTGTGTGTGTGTGTGTGTGTGTGTGTTTGTGACTGTGGAGTAATCTTGCGGGTAGCCTCGACACACACAGTGAGTGGCCTGCCTGAGATGCTTGGCATTCCAGAGCCCCCGTGAGTTGCATATAAGCCAGTAATCACTACCTGCAAAAAAAAGCAGAGAAAAAAAACCCCTCCAGATCTGTTCTAAGATCAGTCCCTACTAGCCACTTATAACCTTAGCCTGGAGGACCTAAGACGCTTACATCCTTACACTTCTTGTCTCAAATTTGTGTCTAGTATCCCTCAATTGGAGTAGCCAGACAAGTCAGAATATCACATAAAATGTGTAGTCTGGCCACGCTGGATAGAGACTAGGGGCGGAATCTTTCCAACGGCCTATGCATGCAATAGGATAGCGCTATGCCAGAGCCATAGAAAGTGCTTTGTAGGCTATGGCTCTAACTACGACCAATCTGAGTAACAACAAGCCAATTCAAACAACGCTAAAGCTGGCCGCACACCGGTTCCGCCAGCATTGCGGAGCACTTTCGAATCCGACAATTTCGCCTAGCACCTAGCACAGTAGCCTGTGAAATTAACATTGGATGTCAATGGGCGGCTTAGACAAAATAGACTTGAATCGTAAGTCACAATCGACGGCGGAAGAGTTCGGTGCTGGTGTGCGGAGTTGCATTGAAAACAATGGAATCGAATGTTAGAAGCAGAGTGCTGAGCACTGTGTCGGAACCGGTGTGCGGTGGCCTTAAGGCCACCCAACGACTCCCTGTCTACATGATGGGATAGACACTGCCGATGTCTGAATACAGTGGTTCCCTATGGCTGATAGCGAGTTGTAGCCGCTAAGGAAATCAATTTGCTACCGCTAGGGTAAGTCTAGAGTTCTAGGCGACCATTGGAGTGTTTCGGGTCATTCCATGTCAAATCACCCAAAATTTTGTGAATTTTAAACCTGACCCTCTCAGAAACTGGTGAAATTTGGTGTAACCGATCATCACACCTGAACATTTAATATCTGAAAATTTGAGCTCAATTGGACCAGTAGTTTCTGAGATATGCCAGGTCAAATTTTCAGATTTTCGCCACAAATGGCCTGACCAGCTCACATTGACATTATCCTAATTTGCTTATTTCTGGGTCAAATTCAATAATCTTGGTGTCGTTTGAAAGCTAAGACCCCCAGGAATCTGATTATATGATTACTTTTTATGATTAGACCCATTTTGACTAAATGACCTTTTGACCTTTACTTTGGACCTGAATTTGACCTTGTGGATCATGTGACCTTTAAGCGATCCCTGGTCTAAAAGTTAGGTCAACATGTTTTGTAGACAATATCAAAAAATCAGAGGTATAATATCTTTCGTTTGTCAGCAATCTTAAAACAAAGTTTGGTTGAACATGCTAAAATGATCTTTAAAGGAATATTCCATGCTATCTGGCTACATTACATTCCAGTGTCTATGCTAAGCTAGTTTGGGGTTTGGGGTTGGCAGACTAGGAAAATGCATGCACTGAAACCAAAGTGCTTTTACCCACATATGCAACTCTAGATAAGAGAGTGAATAACCAATTTTGATTAAAAAAAGGTGGAATATTCCTTTAAAGACCATTTTATCACGTTGAACCAAATTTTGTTTAAGTGCATGCATTTTCCTAGTCTGCCAACCCCAAACTTAGATTTATTTTAGGTTTAGCTTAGCATAGACACTGGAATGTAATGTAGCCAGATAGCATGGAATATTCCTTTGTCACATTCAACCAAACTTTGTTTTAAAATTGCTGACGAACGAAAAATATTATACCTCTGATTTTTTGATATTGTCTACAAAACATGTTGAGGTAACTTTTAGACCAGGGGTCGCTTGAAGGTCACATGATCCACAAGGTCAAATTCAGGTCCAAAGTAAAGGTCAAATGGTCATTTGGTCAAAATGGGTCTAATCATAAAAAGTAATCATATAATCAGATTCATGGGGGTCTTAGCTTTCAAACGACACCAAGATTATCGAATTTGACCCAGAAATAAGCAAATTAGGGTAATGTCAATGTGGGTTGGTCAGCCCATTTTTGGCAAAAATCTGAAAATTGGACCTGGTGTCTCTTAGGAACCGTTGGTTCGATTGAGCTAAAATTTTCAGAAATTAAATGTTCAGGTGTGATGATCCTACACACCAAATCTCATCAATTTCTGAGGGGGTGGGGTTTAACCCATCGGGTGATTTGACATGGAATGACCCTTTCCCCCCTCGCGGATGAAACTACTTACTGTGAGTAAAATTAATTGGCCTGCCAGAGGTTTCTGTTTGCTGATTGGCCAGGTAGAAAATGTGTGGGAGGAAAGCTAAGCTGATGAAGCGATTCCTGACTGTGCTGGAG
>JAODXP020000028.1:28784914-28787414 GCA_027497455.2 Sardinella longiceps | reverse complement strand
CTGGACCTCTCTTCTTTGCTTCAGCTCTGACCTTCAGCTCTGACCTTGGCACCCATCTCCTCTCCATTCGTCTCCTCTCCCTCTTTTTCTCTTTCTGTCTCTTTCTGTCATTCCATTTATCTCTGCCTCTTTGTGCCTCTGTGCTTGTTAGTGTCTCTCTCTCTCTCTCTCTCTCTCTCTCTCTCTCTCTCTCTCTCTCTCTCTCTCTTTCTCTTTCTCTCTTTCTCCCTCCCTCCCTCCCTGTTGATTTCTCTAACCCATTCTCTGTCTCTGTTTCTGTCAGCATATCTCTTCTCTAACCTGTACAGTATGTCTGTTTGTCTGTCTGTCTGTCTGTGTTTGTTTTTCTGTCTATCCGTATCATGTCTGGGGATCTGTCTGTCTTGTTGTTTTCCTGCCTCTGTCTATCTCTCTTTTTCTCTCTTTTCTCCTGTGGCTTTGTAGGCCTATCTATCTTTGCTTGCATTCCCTCTCTCTATATCTCTCCATTGCGCTTCCCCCTCTCTCCCCCTCTCCCACTCCCCCTCTCTCTCCCTCTCTCTTCCCTCTCTCTCTCTCTCTCTCCCTCTCTCTCTCTCTCTCTCTCTCTCTCTCTCTCTCTCTCTCTCTCTCTCTCTCTCTCCCTCTCTCTCTCCCTCTCTCCCTCTCTCTCCCTCCCTCCCTGTATCCCTCTCTCTCTCGGTTGTCTCCTTCAGTGAGGAGTCCCATTGTTGAGTATCATTGCTGGTGCTGGTGCTCTCAGTATAGCTTTGCCCAGAGTGTTATCAGCCGAGCGCACAGAGCCGCTCTGAGGCAGACTATAGCCCCCAACACCCAGTAGGATATGCGTGCCACCACATCAAACCATGACGTGTGTGTGTGTGTGTGTGTGTGTGTATGTATTTGACTGTGTGTGTGTGTGTGTGTGTGTGTGTGTGTGTGTTTGACTGAGTGAATGTGTGTGTGTCTGACTGAGTGAATGTGTGTGTGTGTGTGTGTGTGTGTGTGTGTGTGTGTGTGTGTGTGTGTGTGTGTGTTTGCGTGCCACAAGCCTGCCGCGTCTGCAGTAATCACCCCTTCAGCACAATGCACTTTCATTTGCACCCAAGTGTTGTTTAGAGTCAGAGATTAAAATTAGCCATAGCTATTCACACAGAGCTTGACCACTATGCTGTGGATAGGTGGCTCCCACTGGGTAGCCTACAGAAAAACATCATTGGCAGCTACTGCAACTGTATAGAAACAAAAATAGCATTAGACACACACACATGCACTCAAACACACACACACACACACACACACACACACACACACACACACACACACACACACACACACACACACAGACTCAATTATAGCATTGTTCAGAATTGTGGATGTGTATATGAGCGTTTCTACACACACAAGCACTCTATAGAATTGTAACGTTGAATGGAAACAGCAGCTCCTCTGGAAAATCCTCCTCTGGAATCGCTAGTCTATAGCTGGCGTCAACCCTATGTTCCCACAGCCCTATGTTCCCACAGCTATATATTCCCACAACCCTATGTTCCCAGAGCCCTATGTTCCCACAACCCTATGTTCCCACATTTCTTAGGGTAAGGATTAATGATGGGGTTAGGGGTTAGGGAGCATACTGTAGGCCTGTGGAAATATAGACACACTCTCCTGTAGCAGTTAGCATGCTATAGCTAGCTTCTGCTAGCCTATGTCCGTCTCTGCATGGCCTGAGGTCTTTTGGGAAATGGAGGCTCCTCTAGTCTGTAGCGGTTAGCGCGCTATAGCTAGTGTGTGGATGCCAACTAGCTCGGCTAGCTGGCGGCAGTAGGCCTATGTGTAAATCCTCACAACTCAATTCCTTAGGCGCTTCTAACTGCTGAGTTAGTAGCCTGGGCTTTTGGCCCAATGGTTAGAGCGTCCGAGTGGCAAGTTCGAGACCCGAGGGCGGTGAGAACGGCTCCGGCTACACTAGCTTACTGTATGTCAGTCTCCACACATGGACTGCTGTCTCTCAAACTGAGCTTTTTTGGGAAATGGAGACTCCGTTAGTGTATAGCGGTTAGCGCGCTATAGCTAGCTTACTGTATGTCATTCTCCACACACGGACTGCTGTCTCTCCAACTGAGCTCTTTTGGGAAATGGACGCTCTGCTAGTCTGTAGTGGTTAGCGATGCTATAGCTAACCTACTATATGTCAGTCTGCTGTCTCCAACTGAGCAGGTCACGGGAGAACAGCTCCGGCAGCTACACTAGCTTGCTGTATGTCACTCCACACACACAGGCTGCCGTCTCTCCAACTGAGCAGGTCACGGGAGTCTCAGATCACTCCACTGCAGGAGCAGAGACCAGCAGAGGGGAGGTCAACTCAATTTAGTTTGGACTTATTTATATAACGGCAGGAACAATGAACATTGTCTCCAGGTGCTCCGGCAGCGGCAGCAGCACTGACCTAAAATCAGCCCCAGGAGAAGGAGCATGGAGAGGGGGGAGGAAGAGGAGGAGGAGGAGGAGGAAGAGTAGG
>JAODXP020000028.1:28774914-28777414 GCA_027497455.2 Sardinella longiceps | reverse complement strand
AGGGAGAGGTGGAGAGGAAGGATGAGGGAGTGGTGGTTGGGGGTTGGTGATGATGGAAGGAGGGATAGAGAGACAGAGGGAGAGATGGAGAAGAAGGAAGGATGAGGGAGTGGTGGTTGGGGGTTGATGATGACAGAGCTTTATTTGCTTGTGGTCTACAGAGGGGAACAACCTGAACCATGAAAAAGCCATTGAGGATGAGAGAGAGAGAGAGAGAGAGAGAGAGAGAGAGAGAGAGAGAGAGAGAGAGAGAGAGAGAGAGAGAGAGAGAGAGAGAGAGAGAGAGAGAGAGAGAGAGAGAGAGAGATGGAAAGTGAGGCGGAATAAAAGAATGATTGGTAATGGAATGAAGGGATGGATGAAGGGAGGGAGGGAGGGAGGGAAGGAGGGAGTGAGAGAGAGAAGATTAGAGTGATTAGAATTCCAATGCGGTCTTCACTGAATTACATTCAGGATAAATACAAATTAGACCAATGAGCTTCCCTCCCACACACACACACACACACACACACACACACATACACAGAGCGTTTTGACATGGAAACTGGAAGTGTTGTAACAGATTTGTTGCCAATGGCTATCTCAATCACTCCTCCCCAACACACACACACACACACACACACACACACACACACACACACACACACACACACACACCCTCACACACCCTCACTCATGTAGTGGTGAATGGGCTAAATTCTTGGTAACTGATGCGATGGATGAGGTGTTTGAGAGAGTGAGAGTGAGAGTGAGAGTGAGAGTGAGAGTGAGAGTGAGAGTGAGAGTGAGAGAGAGAGAGAGAGAGAGATGAGACATATGGGATGGTGGGGTGGTGAAGTATCGTACCTGAAGGCCAATAGTATTTCTGCTGTCAGTGAAACAGATTGAAGGTGGGTGAAAATTATTGGCCCCTTGTAGCTACAGGAATTGTCGGAGTGTGTGTGTGTGTGTTTGTGTTTCAGGTCAGGTGCATATAGACATGTCTATGGTAGTGTGTGTGTGTGCAACGGTGTCTGCAGGTGCAGCTGAATGTGCTGTTGTTGTGTGTGTGTGTGTGTGTGTGTTGCGGTGCCTGCACACACGCAAAACCAGTGTATGTGAAATGAAGCAGAACCACTCCTCCTCGTGTCTGTTACCTAGGGAACAGCTGCAGGTAGAGACCCTACAAGCTCCTCTCCTCTCCTTCTTCTCCTCTACTCCTCTCCTCCTCTTTTTCCTCCTCTCCTTTCCTCCTCTTCTTCTCTCCTCTCCTCCCCTCTTCTCCTGTCCTTTCCTCCTCTTCTCCTCTCCTCTTCACTTGTCTTCCCCTCTTCTCTTTTTCTCCTCCCCTCCCCTCCTCTTCTCTCCTCCTTCCCTCCTCTCCTCCTCCTCTCCTCTCCTCCCCTCCTCTTCTCTCCTCCTCCCCTCCTCTCCTCTTTTTCCTCCTCTCCACTTCTCTTGTTCTCCCCTCTTCTCTTTTTCTCCTCCCCTTCCCTCCTCTTCTCTCCTCCTCCTCTCCTCTCCTCTCCTCCTCCTCCTCGACTCTTCTCTTCTTCTCTCCTCCTCCTCCCCTCCTCTCGGAAACTAAGCCATGTGGGTTCATAAACAGACTCTCTGCCGTATCTCCATTGACATTGATCACCAGGAGAAATGAGCTTCTGTTTTCTGATTGGCTGAAAGAGTGTACTGTATGTTATTCCTCCATATGGGGACCTCTCCGGTGTTTATCTGATGATAAAAATCACTTTTTCCAGTTGCTATTGGTAATAGTAGCTTGTTTATTCTTTAGTTTGTGTATTTATTCTGTCATCACATGATTTGAAAGCCATAGTATACTGTCTGTATTTATGAGAGATTCTGCACATTCTGTACATATGCTCCTTGAATCTTCTGTTTGTTTAGACTGCATTTGCTTCCTTTTAAGGGCAGGGGACACTTAAACTGATCCAATAAAAGCCCTCTGTAGCAACAGACTATTCCTCTGTGCAATAACAAACCATAACTAATGAGACCTGTGGCATTCACACCTGTTTGGGATGAGGAACTCCAGACTTTTGGTCATGACTTTGTTGTCGTGTGTGTGTGTGTGTGTGTGTGTGTGTGTGTGTGTGTGTGTGTGTGTGTGTGTGTGTGTGTGTGTGTGTGTGTGTGTGTGTGTGTGTGTGTGTGTGTGTGTGTGAGAGAGAGTGTGCGTACGTGCATCTTTGCATGCCTGGATGTGTGTGTGTGTGCACGTCTGTGTGTGTGCGTACGTGCATCTGTGTGTGTGTGTGTGTGTGCACACCTGTGTGTGTTTGTGTGTTTGTTGTGTGTGTACACACACATTTGTGTGTGTGTGTGTGTGTGTGTGTGTGTGTGTGTGTGTGTGTGTGTGTGTACGCGCACGGTTGCGAGAGCGGCGTGTTGCATAAGTGCGGAGTTGTGTTCCTGCAGATAGAGTGTGTTGTTGGCAGTGTGACACCTGGCATGAGACTGAGGAGCGCTGCAGTGTTGTCCCTGGGCCTGTGACAGGACTCCTGTA
>JAODXP020000028.1:28749914-28754914 GCA_027497455.2 Sardinella longiceps | reverse complement strand
GGCCAAGAGAGGACAGTGTGTGTCTTATGATTCTGTGTGTGTGTGTGTGTGTGTGTGTGTGTGTGTGTGTGTGTGTGTGTGTGTGTGTGTGTGTGTGCATATGTATATCAGGTCATCTGCGAATGTGAGTATGCAGCAGACAAACAAATTGTATCAGAGAGGCACGCCATGTCTGATTGTCATTGTAACCGTGTGATTGGGTGTGTGTGTGTGTGTGTGTGTGTGTGTGCTTGTCTGCCTGCCTGTGTGTGTGTATCTCTGTGTGTGTGCTTATCTTCTTGTGTGTTAGTGTGTGTGTGTGTGTGTGTGTGTGTGTGTGTGTGTGTGTGTGTGTGTGTGTGTGTGTGTGCATACTTGTGTGTGTGCATACGTGAGTGTGTGTGTGTGTGAGGGGAGAGAGTGTGACGGATTGCGTCTAAGACACGGGGGCAGTGTTTTACGTCAGTGGCCAGAGACAGAGTGGAGAGAATGGAGCGGGCCCAGCTGCTGCCAAGGGCCCAATTGTCCAGGAGAAAATGAAAGAGTGCGATGAGCGAGTGCAGAGAGAGGACTGGGAATGAATACAGAACAGCAGCAGCAGGGAGAGAGAGAGAGAGAGAGAGAGAGAGAGAGAGAGAGAGAGAGAGAGAGAGAGAGAGAGAGAGAGAGAGATAGAAGTGAGAGAGAGAGAGAGGGAGATAGAGGTAGAGGGAGACCGATGGAGAGGGAGAGAATAAGACTCATCTCACCCTCTGCTGGGCAGTGTCAGTACTGCAGGCTTACAATGACTGTCCCATGGCTTTGAGAGTTTAGTTTTTAAAAATATTGTGTAAAACACATGTTCTATCCACAAATTAATGCAAATATGACATTATGATGAAATAATGAAGTCATTTTTTAAACCAACTTGGGTCATTCTAGTCAAAAATCATAAATGAAGCAGTATTATGAGATTGACATAGTAGGGAATATTAACATAGTAGCGAATATTCTGGTTTTATACAGACTATTGGCATTATTCGATTTGCATGTTAGTCATGTAAACTCTTTATTTCAGTTGACATTTCATGTTTATTTGATCTCTAGTTCTAGAATGACTACCAGTTTAATACAATCATTCTATTCCTTGCATCTAACTGTGGTTATTGGTAGTTAGAAGGGATGTGTGCAGTTGATATTCATTTATGATCTCCATGCATTTACTTTGTCAATTGAATCCTTTTCCTTTAAGAACGTGTCCTGATATTCTATCTATGATTGCATGGTTGTTACATGAAGTGGCAAGTAAGTATTGGGAATGTTTCAGTTCTGGTCCCGGAGGCATGAAATCTGTGGAATTATTACATGGAATCTGTGGAATTATTACATGGAATCTGTGGAATTATTCATGGAATCTGTGGAATTCTTCCTGTGCTTTGGGTAGGGCTAGACTGCGGCAACATTGTAGCCTATGTTATGTGCATACATATAGAACCAGGCAATGTGTTTGTGTAAATGAAGCTGTTTTCACTGTCTGTGATGTATTTTGTATGAATGTCTAAAGTGGTGTTTTGTTGATGAAGCGATTGTGGATGGCTGAATGGAAAAGACAACCTGCCGTTGTTCCACAAATAGAGCTTTGCAGGTAGAAGTGGTTTTAAGATCACAGCAACAACACTTCCTCTCACGGTAACCATGACCACACAGGGGGGGATCTCTCTCTCTCTTTTTCTTTTCTCTCTCTCACTTTCTCTTTCTTTCTCTCTCTCTCTCTGTCTCTCTCTTGCCTCTTTCGCTCTTTTCTTTCTCCCTCTCACTTGCTTTATCTTTGTCTTTCTCTCTTGCTCTCTCTCTCTCTCTCTCTCTCTCTCTCTCTCTCTCTCTCTCTCTCTCTCTCTCTCTCTCTCTCTCTCTCTCTCTCTGAGTGGGCCTGCTGTTGTACTGATGATAATCACAGTAATAATGCAGACCACCGGCAGGGCAGAGACAAGTGTATTGTTTTGTTTTTCTCCTGGTCGCCTCATCTAATCCGCACACACACACACACACACACACAC
The DNA here is from genome assembly GCA_027497455.2 of Sardinella longiceps. Taxonomy (NCBI): domain Eukaryota; kingdom Metazoa; phylum Chordata; class Actinopteri; order Clupeiformes; family Clupeidae; genus Sardinella; species Sardinella longiceps. The sequence goes on along the minus strand of JAODXP020000028.1, from coordinate 28,752,899 downwards.
ACACACACACACACACACACACACACACACACACACACACACACACACACACACATAGGGGATTGACAAAATGACTCTATGACAATCCAATGCCCTCTCTGACCGTAATTGTATGCTGTGTGAACAGGCGTTTAAAAGGATATTACAAAATGACAAATCCCAGACACTTGAACAGAATGAAGCCGAGGGCTTTTATTTATTTAAATGTTTATTTATTTATTTTCCCTCAGAGCAATAATATCCTCTGCGTCTGACAAAATCCCCCATTTTATGACACATAGTGATTTTCATTTTTCTTTTTTTCCTCTTTTTGAGTCTTGTCCTCTTTTTGCGTTTTGTCATTTTAAATGGAGGATGAGCTGTTTGGTAAACACATTAAAATGGACACGGAAGCTCTCTTGTCATTGCATTTTGGACATTTGAGTCAAATTACGGCTATCTCTGCCTCGACTAGAAAGACCTCGGGAACGAGACCCGTCTAAAGGGGCCGAATGAGAGTCACTCCATTCCGAGCAGCTATTATGGCCATTATGGATTTAATAGTGTCTAATCCTAATCTCAATCCCAGCAGAACAATCCCCGTATTTCCCACATCTGTCCCTCATCAAGCCATTCTCATAAGATTATGCCTCAATCTGGGAGCGGACTAATCTTCCTTAGGCTGGGCGCTTGTTGGGTATGGCATGGCATGAGGTTGGCATAGGTTGGCATTAGGTGTTTGGGGGGTGGGGTGTGGGTGTGGGGGGTGGTTGTGGGCATATGCTGCAGGGATTATCATGAATGGACAGCAGGTTAATTTGATTAATCTGTGTTTATGTAACGTAAGACACACACACACTCTTGTTCTGATGAGATTGTAAACATTGGTGTTTGTGTTTGTGTGTGTGTGTGTGTGTGTGTGTGTGTGTGTGTGTGTGTGTTTGTATTCACGTGTATGCCGCACATGACTTCAACTGGCATCTTATGTTGTGTGTGTGTGTGTGTGTGTGTGTGTGTGTGTGTGTGTGTGTGTGTGTGTGTGTGTGTGTGTGTGTGTGTGTGTGTGTGTGTGTGTGTGTGTGTGTGAAAGAAATGTGCCAGGCGTATCTAGACAAATACCGGTACTGATATTGAGTCCTGGATTATGGAGAACATATACCCATTTAACATTCCTTTTGTCTATCTCTCTCTGTGTGTGTGTGTGTGTGTGTGTGTGTGTGTGTGTGTGTGTGTGTGTGTGTGTTTAGGCCTTTCTTTGAAGGCATGTCCCAGTCCAGCTCCCAGACGGAGATTGGCAGCCTGAACAGCAAAGGAAGTCTGCCCAGAGACCGAGACCGAGACCTCTTCAGTCCGGTAAGACCAAATGACAGGGAGAGAGAGAGAGAGAGTTAGCACACTTAGTTCACACACTTATACTTCCCCCACAATATCGATGATTTGTCATGCCAATAAATATTTGAATTTGAATGTGTGTGTGGGAGAGAGAGAAAGAGAGTCAGAAAAGAGGTGTGTGTGTGTGTGTGTGTGTGTGTATGTATGTGTCTGTGTCTATATGTGTGTGTGTGTGTGTGTCTGTGTCTATGTGTCTGTGTGTGTGTATGTGTCTATATGTCTGTGTGTGTGTGTTCTGTCAGAGGAGCAGGAAGTGAAGAAAAATGTGTGTGTGTGTGTGTATGAAGGCATTACCATAAGAGGAGCAGTGATGTGTGTGTGTGTGTGTGTGTGTGTGTGTGTGTGTGTGTGTGTGATGCAAATAACGGAAGAGGAGAAAGGAAATAGAGAGAGATTGAAGGAGAGATGCATGAGAGAAGACAGAGAGACGAGAGGAAGCATTAACTTCAGTAAAACAACTCTAATCATGAGTGTTGATCTGAAGCCACTTCATCCCTCATCTCAAGATGAACCCTTAGACTGAATCCCAATGAACCCTTAGACTGAATCCAAATGAACTACAGTGCAGTGTTCGTCCCCTCAGCCCTCAGCCCTAGACACTCAAAGCCACTAGTTTATTTGGTTAATGGTTTTGAGGAGAAGACATGGTATAACAACAAGGTAGATTGTGCTGTAAGTGGCAGTTTGTTGTGCATTGTTTACACTTTAGAATGTGGTGTTTGTTGTTTACACTTAAGAATGTGTTGTTGGTTTTTTTACACTTACGAATGTGTTGTTTGTTGTTTGCATTGTTAATTGAGATAGTGTGTTGGAGATGGTTGGACACAGCTACAGTATTAAATGACTAATAATTGATTATAATCCAGTCAGTAGTTGAGTTGATGGAGCTGGTTGGATGTAGTCTGTGTGCAACCGTTATGATTGAGTCATTCATGATGATACTGACTGCATCCTGCCCTCTACGCCAAATCAACTACTGATTTGAATCAGATTGACGGATTCATAGCTGTAAGGCTTAGGACTTATAACCTTACTGGAATTGACACATATTGTCAGAAGTATTATAATTATCTAATTAAACTAATTAGCTGATAGAAATGTAATTAATTTTCTTCATTTTACATTTCTATTATTAAGTGATATAGATGTATTAAATTAAACCAGGGGAAGGGCTAAGTGCTTTGTCAAGTAGTCCCCTGAATGTGAGTGAGTGAGACGGGTGTGTTAGTGTGTTAAAGGCACCTGATACCTGATTACAGGTGAGACCCATGGTACCTGACACACACACACACACACAGAGAGAGAGAGGCAAACAAACAGTAGCTCAAAGCATCCAATGCCAGGCCTCTAAGCGTTAGCCCAGTGCAGGTGAAATATAAGCCAGTGGGGATGTGTTACCAGTGTTTTGTAAGGTGTGTGTGTGTGTGTGTGTGTGTGTGTGTGTGTGTGTGTGTGTGTGTGTGTGTGTGTGTGTGTGTGTGTGTGTGTGTGTGTGTGTGTGTGTGTGTGTGTGTGTGAGATCTGAGCCAAGCTTGGAAGGTGAAAAGGTTGTGTGTTATTCCTCTTGTGCGCAGCAGGGGGAGCAGCCTCCGTCAGACCGGATGAAGCATTCCC
>JAODXP020000028.1:28719914-28739914 GCA_027497455.2 Sardinella longiceps | reverse complement strand
AAATGAATATTAATATCTTTCTGAACTCTCCTCTCTCCTCTCCTCTCCTCTCCTCTCCTCTCTGCCAGTCCCCACCATCTTCTTGGGCAAGAAGCCTCGGGAGAAGGAGATGGACTCTAAGAGCCAGATGATCGAGGGCATCAGCCGCCTCATCTGCTCCGCTAAACAGCAGCCAACCATCCTCAGAGGTAACACACACACACACACACACACACACACACACACGCTTAAATGTATTGAATTGTATTTTTTTTTAACTGTATATGATTTTATTGCTGGACCCCAGGAAGAATAGCTGGGTCTGTGCCCAGCTAATGGGGATCCTAATAAACTAAACTAAACTAAACACACACAATCAAAAAATAAACATAGCTATACATTTGAATGTTAAGCTTGCAAGGTGACAAAGATGGCGTATGCATTATAATTCAGAACACAATGTATAATATATATTCACTACTGTATGATGCAGTTTAGTCAGTTTGTGCCAGTGTTTGATCACTTGTTTGATCACTTTTCCACTGTCTTACATTTTCTTCTCCTCTTCCTCCTCTTCTTCATCTTCCTCCTCCCCCTCTTCCCCCTCTTCTTCCCCCTCCTCTTCTCCGTCTTCCTCCTCCTCTTCTTCCTCTTCCTCCTCTTCCTCCTCCTCCTCCTCAGTGTCCATAGACGGTGTGGAGTGGAACGACGTCAAGTTCTTCCAGCTGGCTGCTCAGTGGCCCACTCACGTCAAGTACCTTCCCATTGGTCTATTTGGCTACAGCAAGCCGCCCTCTTAAAAAGGCCCCGCCTACTGATCCCGCCCACTCTTAAAAGCCCCACCCTCTTGATCCCGGCCGCCAAAACCAACCACCCTGCCCCGAGCCAAACAATCCAACCACAGGTCTCTACAATGCCTGTCAGCCAATCGTAGCAGCAGCAGAACTGCAAAAAGGCGGGCCTTCTCTGAATTTTTTTGTTTTGTTTTGTTTGGTTTTTCCTCCCTACAAAATTTGAAATTTCTCCCCATTGAAATATCTTGTTTTTAATTTGGCTGTGAAATGGGACATTAATATTCCGTTGTGTGAGTTTGTGTGTGTGTGCGTGCGTGTGTTTGCGTGCATGTGTGTGCGTGTGTGTGTGTTTGTGCGCGCACATCTGAGTGTGTTAGTACACATGTGAGGTGCACATGTAGCGCTTTGTCACTTTAATTTCTTATGATTAAGACCCCCCCCCCCTCCTCCCACCCCAGTTGTCCTTTAAAGCTCCTAAAGAGTGTTTCTTTACTGGGGGCAAGGGGTGGGGATAGAGCACAAAACAACATTACTATACTATACTGCCAGTCAGCCAAATATCAACCCCCTCATAGTCATAATATAGCATGAACCAAACACAACAGATGCTCCAAAACAAACAACAAGCAGTCCTATATTGCATCTGAGTCCCAACAGCGAGAGCCTGCCTCTCTCTCTCTCTCTCTCTCTCTCTCTCTCTCTCTCTCTCTCTCTCTCTCTCTCTCTCTCTCACTCTATGCTTTCCTTTCTCCTGCTATGTGTCCAAGATCTGCATGTAGTTTCCATAAACCGCTGGAATCTCTAAACAACAGCTCTAGTAGAGACATTCTGTTAAGTGGTGTTTTAAAGATGACCACCATGCACGGCATGTCTGTGACCCCCTTCCCCATTAGAGTCTTTGTCAGTCGCAAACTCATGTCATTTTACTGGGGCGCCCTCTGTCTGTTGGTGGACTTCAGTTCAACTTAGTGAAACTGTCCATAACGTTTCTCTTAAGTATGTTTTTTTTTTCGTTTAAAAAAGTGGCCTTTTTTTGGAAAGAAAAGACAAAACAAGATCCTTTAAGTCATATTTTCTATTTTCTTTTCTGAAACTACTCCAAAGATCACAGTTTATGAGAATGTAGATTAAAAAAACGAAGTTGGCAGTACTTGATGGTCGTTGAGAAGGTGGTGTTGAGTGTGCACACAAGTAGCTCTATGCCTGAGACTCCCTTCTGTATGGCGTCAGCAAACAAAATGGCTGCCCCTTTGCAGGAAATTTGCAGTTGGTGTATAGAACGTGTCAAAGTCCTTGTGATGGGGGTTTACAAGTAGCACCCCCGGGAGATTAGTCTTAGTTCACACTCAAAGTCAGTCTTTTTCATGCTTTTGACAATGTAGAGGGGCAATGATGTCTTTTTTGGTATTATGATTATGATAACATTTTTGGTTGTTTGACTTTTTTGTTGTTGTTGTTGATTTTTGTAGGCGGGCCTTGGAGTTAGAGTTTTGCGTAGATAAACCGGGGCTGGCTCCCTATTGGTTCTTTCGCTATGCACTTAAACCAATCACAGCTTTTCCCATGCACATGTAGGATATGCCTTCCAAAGCACAACATTTGTTGCTGTAGCAACTTTTACTCCTTTCCACGCACACACACACACACACACACACACACACACACACACACACACACACACACACAGCACGCACACGCACGCACACACACACACACACACACACACACACACACACGCACACACACACACACACACTTCAGCAAGGGCACAGGATCATTGTTTGGCAGCTCTCTACGTCTATGTGTGTGTGTGTGTGTGTGTGTGTGTGTGTGTGTGTGTGTGTGTGTGTTAGGGAGGGTGTTTGGGGAGGGGGGGTCGTGACTTGTTTTGCTTTGTCTCTTTAGTGATAAGTGTGGACATTTGTGGAAGTGTGGAAACAAAAATGTTCGGTAGTTAAAAATTGTGGTTGTGAAACAAAACAAGAATATCTATGGAAACGTGCCAAGTAAGATGTCCATGTGTGCGTGTGTGTGTGTGTTTGTGTGTGTGTGTGTGTGTTGTGAGTTTTATTAAATGTGTGTTTTGTTTTCGTTTTGCTTTTTAAATTGTAAAATGTTAGCCTTTGGTGTGCCCTGGTACATGACTTCTCCGTGCCCTTTGGTATCCCTTAGCAACAGGTTGCCTAGTGTCAAGCCACCACGACCTTGTGCTCGTCAAAACAATTTGACCGCTCCCTTTAATTAACTTTGTCCAGATAACGCAACTTGCCCATCTTCAAGACGGGCATGGCTTGAATGTACTACTTCTGTCTGTGTGTGTGTGTGTGTGTGTGTGTGTGTGTGTGTGTGTGTGTGTGTGTGTGTGTGTGTGTGTGTGTGTGTGTGTGTGTGTGTGTAAGAGAGAGTGTGTGTGTAACTGTGTCTGTCTGTCTTTGTGTTAGTCTGCAATGGAATGCACTGGGCTCTCTCACACACGCAGACACACACCTACACACACACACACACACACACACACACACACACACACACACACACACACACACAGATATGACCTTTAAAAAACGACACACTTTGGTGGCAGTGATGGCTTGACCCAGGGTCATCTCCCGGGCAACCCTGCTCCTCCCATGTGGCACATGATAAAGTATTATTTGAAAAGAAGGAAGGAGAACGAAAAAAGAAAAAAAAGAAAGAAAGGAAGAAAAAAGAAAGAACAAAACAGCAGTAGTATTAATCTTACAATGGGTCAATATGCTGGGTCAGTGTCGGGAAGAGAGGCCCGGCCCGACTGGTGTAGAATTACAGCCTCTGCAGTATTGCTGTAGGAAAGGGATCCATGGAGTGGTGGAGTCTCCTCCTTCTACTTTACCCTCTATCTGTCACCTAATGTCACTGCATGATGGAGCTCTAGCGCAGAGACACCTGGAGCAGCTCGCCAGACTGGCCTTGGCCACAGAGTCACAGCTACGCAGCATTAGACTGCGAGTCTTGTCCTCTCTCTCTCTCTCTCTCTCTCTCTCTCTCTCTCTCTCTCTCTCTCTCTCCCTTTAGATGTTTGTCTTTTCCTGTTTAGTCAGTGCATCAGAAGACCTCATTGTCTGTGTTCTTCAAAAGGGGGATTCAGACACAGAGGCACAAACTAGCCCCTTACACTATAAGAAAAGCACTCAAAGGATATGAACTACTTGAGTCAGCCATGTTAAACAGCATGTTTGGCTCTTCTGCCCCTAGTGGCAGACTTGTCTAATTGCAGCACAAGTAACTAACCCTCTCTCTCGCTCTCTCTGGTTCTCTGTGTTTCTCTTGCTGACCGTCTCTCTTGTTGTCACTCTGTGTCACTGTTGGATAGCCTTCCATCTACCACTGGTTGTGCTAGGCTACTATTAGCCACCTTAATTCAAAACTGTGACCAGGTGATCCAGGTGTCTTTGTGTATGAACTGCAGCTAAATTTAAAAACTCCTTTCATGCCCTTTGGCACTGTAGCGAAACCCTTAAGACCCTATACAGCCACTGTACAAAAGAGCCCGTCACTCTTTTGTCAAAACCCACCACCCGTGTGGGTCACCAGACAAGGGCTAGAAACAGACCTAGACTACACTGTTAGGCCTTAGGTCATTGCTGTACGGAGATTCAGCAGTAGCAGATGGGTTTCTATGGAAGAAGTGTTTTAAATAGGAAAGTAGTGACAGAGCTGAGATTTATTGTGTCTCTAAAACGGAAAAAACAAAAAAACAAAGAAAGAATATTGGTAATTTGGAAGAGGAATCACTGCCAGAACATTCTGATGTTCCATTAGCATTGTCACGCGTGTCGGAGATCGACACTGTTCAGTGTTGTTGTTCTCAATGTGACGTGTGAGCGTGGATAACGTGGGATAACGTGTTTGTTTTTCTCTTGAATAGTGTTCAGGGTTTCAGTTGCAAATTGATTGAAACTAGTCTCTCTGTTAAACCTGTTTCATCATCACTCTTATTGTTTTGTCCATCATTCCTATTGTTTTATTTTCTCTCTTCCTCATCCCTTATGTCAGTATTTTTTCCATGATTTTCTACAGTTGTCAGATGCTTTTTTAATTGTAGACCTTTCTAATCTACCCGTACCTGTGTCTGTGTCTGTATCTGTTTTTTTAATTGGATTTTATTGTGTGAAGTATTCTGTTGAGGTCCAAGGACGTACAGTAATTGAAAATGTACAAGGACTAGAAAGCACACAGATTGAGTTGTTGAAGCCCAGTCCTTATTCGCATCACTTTTCATCACATTCTGCCCCTTGACTTTTTTTTTCTTTCTTATGTTTGCAGTAGAATCTCTAGCCTAGTGGAACACATACAGAACACACAGAACACAAAGATTCCGCTCAGCTCACAAGAGTATAATCACATGCTCCCAAGCTTTCAACTCTTTTGAAGAAATGATCCAGTAGGCCTATTCAGCATATGCCCTGAAGAAAAGACTTTCTTGCAGCATAATGCAATAAACTATCATAAAAATGCCATAATTACAGGCTTAATGTTGAACTATAAAATTGACCATTAAGAAATGAAAATAAAAAAAAAATTGCAAGAGACATAAAGCAAGCTTGTGGGCGTGATTGAGTTTCATACACATTAGTGCACACTGTTGTATTCTTCTGCAAGTCTTAGCTGTCCGCCTTTGCCTATAAGTAACAATGCTTGTACATATCATGAAGAAGTGCTTGTAATATTACCTTTTTTTTTCTTTTCAACGTTTTATTTTTTATTTAACATGTTTTTGTAGTAATGCTTTTTTCATAATTGAGTCGTCAATACAGAAAACAACGTGGGATGATGATGACATGTGGACATGTTAACTGTTTGTTTTTTGTTTTTAATAAAAAAGGAAGAAAACACTCTCATTTATTGCATCATTGTTTTTCTTGCAAACCAAGAGCCATGACATGTGCACATTTCACATTTAAAGTTATTAATTATTTTTGGCAAAAGTAAAAAATGTCTCGATAACAAATATAGCAATGATGGCTAATTTGCAATCTGTTAAATTTATAACAAGAATTTTCTTGTAAATACTGGAGCACACAATAGACAATCACTCTGCCCTGTGAGAAAGGGGGAATTCCATGCCTTGGGGGATGGAATTTATTTGCCCTGAATCTGGAATCATGTCACAAATTCCCTAACCATGATAGACCTGCCTGTCAGAGTAGAAAATATTAGGTAGGTTGTAAATCCAGGGATGCCGGCGGCCTTTCTCTGATGAACAGGCATTACTGTTTTCCTGTATAGAAGAGCATTTGAGTGGATAGAAGGCCTAAGCATAGGACTAGCCTCGTTTGATATTTCGGTTAGGCCTTACAGTAGTACACAATAATAGTCATCCAATTTGTGATTGGCCCTCCCCCCGCACAGACCGAGCAGGGGCGCAAACTCATCCTCATCCAGGGCATGCAGGGCGGGGCCGGGTGGAGTAGGGTGGCGGTGGTTGGGTAGTGGGCTGGGACTGGGATGATGTCAGCGCGCCGGCCAGAAGAGCCTGTGGATTCTGGGAGCGTTTACGCTCCAGCCATTTTCAGCTTCCTGCTGTCATCCTTGCTTCCACGCAGCGAGCGCAGGAATAAAGAAAACATCCGTGGCTAGCCTACTTTAACGCGTATCCACTAACGACGGAAGGACTAGAATGGATGAATTAAAAACGCCCTGCTCGGTGAGCTTCGGTACAGCCTAGTGAGCGCAACTGAGTTCCAGGTTCGTCAACAGGCCGATTGGAAACATACTACTTGACTGACTAACGTTAATTCCTAACGGGCTTGCTCGTATTAGCTAGCCACGCTAACAATTGGTTACAATGTATCTCCATGAATTTGCGTGATATACTAGCCGGCGTTACATTATTTAACGTCACTGCAACTTCCAGTCTCTTTGAAAACAGGTCTTATCGACCCTGTCAAGACTTTTGGACGATCTGAACTCATTTCTAGCGGTCCTAACGTGGAGATAAAGGTAAGCAGCCTTGGCCACTCATTCAAGTGCACCGGATTGTTATTGGATTAATTGGCACTTTTGTTGTCCTTTAGGCCTCTTTGTCTGGGCCATAGCTAAGATGTCAAAGGCCGGGCGTTTGGTTTTGTGTCGTGTCAGTGTGCAGGACTGAGCGATGATGCAAGGCTGGGATATCATCACTAGGTCAGGCTTTGTTCCAGGGACCAGTGGGACGTTAGCTAGCTTACCGGCTAAAAACATGAGTGTGCGCACATCGCTACTACATTGTAACAACGTAGATAGCACATCTACGATTAATATCCCACCTGACACTCACACGGTCGTATTTGTAATTAGACTTGTCATTCAAATAGCCCAAACTTTTATACGTTAGAAAAAAAGTTGTGTATTGTGGGATATTGCCTCATTTACACATGGTACTGACATTGGCCCTCAGGCGGGTGAAATGTATCGCCAACTTGATACAATGTCGCCAAATGAGCAGACTTGGTCAGCCTGAAAAAGAGCCTTGCAAGGGGCCTGTGGGTGTTTCTGCTCGCAGTTTCAAATAACTCTGCAAAATAAGTCACTGTAGCCTAAAGAACACTATCGCCCGTATTTATTAGGTTATGTTACACAACCAGTCTTGCATGAAGACGATCTTAGCCAGCGAATTGGCACGACGTGTTTACAAATAGGATAGGAGACGGAGCTTGGGTTATCGGCTATTGAATGATCTGTTAGAAGACAGAGAACTAGACGGTGAAATGTGAGATTCCAGGCTCGGAGGAGAGGGGTTGAAAGTGACATCGGTCACCTTGATGCGCGCGTCATCCCATCAAGTTTGGTTCATTTCCAATAGCTTAGATATTCCTCGTTTTGGTAGGTTTACACTGCAATTTTGGCTCTTTTTTAAATCCAATTAGAAATTAAACTTATGATTTATTTTTTGGGGTATTGAACCCGATAACTCGGTCCAAACTGTTGTTATACCCTCTCATCTCTTCGCCCGGATGAAACGGGCACCCTCTCTTGGTGCATTGCAGTCAATAGACGGAGAGTGAGCGAGAGAGAGGGAGGGAGGGAGGAGGGTGTGGGCGAGGGCCTCCTGGTGGCGAGAGGGTAAAATCTCAGGTACGCGGCCACCGCTAGGTGAGGTCTCGGAACACGGATCAGAGTTGCGCAGTCAGTAGACTAGCATCCGCAGACAGACAGCCGGTTTGTTTACATCCGAGTGCGGGCCCGAGTTTCGTGGTTCCGACTCAAGAATTGGTGACGCCAATCAGCTGCATTATTCCTCTTGTTCTGGAAGATACATGTGAGTTTATTTTCCTCCATGGAATATGTATTTTGGCACATAATAGGATACATTACCACGGTCGTGAGATGTGCAGTTTGAGCGAGGAATCGACCATCCCAGTTTTGTTTACAATAACGTTAACCTACTTTTTCCCAGATCGGGATGGGAACCCGAATAACTGAATGGTTTGTTCTGTCGCAGAGTGTATTGCGCTGTATAAGTATTAAGTGTGTTGCGCTGATGTGATATTGATATTGGCATTGCTTTTGCAACCGCACAAGCTACGTGAAGATTATTTAATGGGTCTGTGGACAGTGCCATTAACTTTAGGAATGGTTCAGTTATTTGTCTTCAAGCACATCAACCTCAACACTTTTGGGTTGCCAATTCCCTCCCGTCCTTTTGGTTTTGTCAGTTTCCGTTCGACTGATCATCTGTCAGACTGTTGGTGTAGCCTACTGGTCAATCCGGGGGCGTTTTGCAGCGTCTGCTGAAGGGTCTCTCTTGCGCTATGGATGCCTGAGCTTCTGGACAGCCAACTGATTCAGGAAGTGAATAATTGTGACGCCCGCAGTTTGGCATGCAATATTTATCAGATCCGATTGGCCTCTAATGGTGCAAGCACAGCTATTCATCATGTGTCATATGGCTCCACGCGTCTGTGAATCATAGGAGCAGATGTAGGCCTATGCTACTGTATGTTGTATTATGCTCTCTTCAGATGAGAATGGACGCTGATTGCTATGAATAGAGACAAGACAGCACCAGGCTTCTTTCCCCACTGCAATCAGCCTCTTTCGAGGGTTTCAGATCAACAGCAATTAGCATGCCTCTTCTTCTCTTCTCTTCTCTTGTTTTCTTGATACTCTCATTTTTCCGTCCAGTCTATGTTCCAACTTTTCTAGGTGACCTCTCCATCAAAACATTTTCCTCAGCACTTTCACAATGTAAGAAACAGTGAGACAGACAGTCGCAGGCAAACATGAGCCTTACCTTATCTTACCTCTCCCTGCAGAGCATACCTACTCACTCCTTGCCCCCTTCTCTCTCTCTCTCTCTCTCTCTCTCTTGCTCTCTCTCTCTCTCTCTCTCTCTCTCTCTCTCTCTCTCTCTCTCTCTCTCTCTCTCTCTCTCTCTCTCTCTCTATCTATCTATCTATCTATCTGCAACTATCCCAGTCTATCTGACATAGGAGCCTAGAGTCTGTCCCCCCCACCGGGCGATGTCCACCATGGTCTACCCACGTGAGGAGTCCCTGGAGCGCCTGTCCCAGGATGAGATCGTGCTCAACACCAAGGCCGTGATGCAGGGTCTGGAGACTCTGCGCGGGGAACACAACCAGCTGCTGGGCTCCATGCTGGACTGCACCCAGCTGCCCGCCGCCACCCAGGAGAAGTCCGGCCTGCTCCGCAAGAGCCTGGAGGCCATCGAGCTCGGCCTCGGGGAAGCACAGGTGAGGGGGAGAGGAAGTTGGATGAAGGGTGTGGAATAGAGAGGGTGATGCATACAGGACCGACAGCATGTAACAACAGGGCCACAGAATGATTTACCCCAGATATTCACTTAAAGTAAATTCACTACTTTACGTAAATTCACTATTTCATCGTAACATATCCAAAAACAAGGCTTAATATCATTTTGGGTGAACTTCTGCTTTAAAGGAAAATCCAAACAAGGACAAAGGGGCATAGCCTTTATTCAAGGAAAACAGGCAGGCCAAAAGGCAATGTATTCTGGACTTGAAATAGTGGTCTTTTTGGACTGTCTTGTCTAAACGTCTCTGTACGCAAACCATATGGTACTAAAATCTTGTGATATCCCAAAAAATCTTCAGCCAGATCAGATGTGGACAGACACCCCTGAACTGAACAAGATGTTGGCTGTAAGTTGTTAGGCATCATGTCAGCCAGCCATTTAATCAAGGGACAGACCAGGGACCTGCAATGCTTTCCTGTGTGGGTGGGTGGGATAGAACGTAGAAGAGATCAGAGGTCATTTGGAACAACGCTAATAATGTCCCCCTCTGGCGATCAGTTAGTTGTCCCAGGTTTGATCCCCAAAGCCCTCATTGCAAGTCACTGCAGCTTTGTATATTAAAGTCTCAGCCACACATTGGTGGTGGTTAGTGAGGTCCCTCATCCACTGTAAAGCGCTTTGGGTGCCTTGAAAAGCGCTATAGAAATGTAAGGTGTTGTTGTTCTGCTGAACTTTACTTGTTTACTAATGTGGACGGCATTAGGCTGGGCCGCCCAGTTATGCACTGATTACTGAAAAGGGGACTCAGGGTTGAGGTGGTGGATTTGTGGTTAATCAGAGGATGAAAGAGTTTTAGGATCGAAGGTTACATGACTTTTGAATATGCAGGTTTATGCAAAATAAATTGCAGTACTTGCAGATTTAAAGTTTTATAGATTTTAATATAATAAAGTTGGATGCTTATGTTTAGTGTTTTCAGTATTGCTTAATATTATAAGATTAGATATTAAATCACAGAGTGGTGGTGAAGTCAGGACAAATGTTAAACATTCCTGATTCATTGTAGTGGATGCTAAATCCCCTGATTTAATATGGCAAATGGAGTTGATGATGATGGTGGTGGTGGTGATGATGCTGTTGCAAGTAACCGTGGAGACAGTGGGGATGATGTCAGTGATAATGAGCTCAGACTGTCTGTCTGTTCCAGGGGTCGTGAACAGGGGCTGGTCAGGCCAACACACACACACACACACACACACACACACACACACACACACACACACACACACACACACACACACACACACACATACACACACACACACACACACTACAGTGGGGGTTAATAGAGGCTAGGAGAGAGTTGAGGACACACACACACACACACACACACACACACACACACACACACACACACACACACACACACCACAGCAGGGGTTAATAGAGGTAGAGAGAGAGAGAAGGTCTGGGAGCAGGTGTGGCGTCCTATTGGGTGTCGGCCAGGGATGGGTGATAGGTGATAGGTGGGTCTCGTCCCAGGTGGGTGGAGCTCAGTGAGGATGTGTGAGGCCCTGTGGGAGCCACACAATCAGGCATGGGAGCAGATGAAGGACATGAGAGATCCAGGGGACCAGGAAGCCAAGAAAATATTTATTGGTGTACAGCATTAAAGAGAAATCCAGTGTAAATCAGCCCATGGCCCTGGTGTTCAAACTCACCAAGTGCTGTAGGTAGGGAAAAGAATAAGAATATTTGATGCAACATAGACTGAGCAGTGAACTAAGTGAATGGGGCTTAAAAACGAACAGTATTTTCAGTTTCATTTCATTATGCCCCATCCACTCAGCATAAAAAAAAATCTGTTTGTTATTCAGTCTATGTAACAGCATCACATTTTCTCATTCTTTATCTTAGAGACAGCATTCAGGTACCTGGAACAACTAATGACTAATGGCTGACTCACTCATGATATTCTACGGCTTTCGTAATTTTTATGACATTTCTCTGATGTCAATTTTCTCTTCCCTTCAAGGGTATCTGAAATGTAGCCCTGTTATCAACCTCTGCCCCTTTGATGTGGGTGCCCTTCGCTTGCACGAGTGTCACTTCAAAACCAAGTTCACTTGCTAACGAAGTAGAAGTGATTAGGGACTTGTTTCAGAAAGGGCGAGGGCTGAGGCAACCAGGCTTGGGAGCACATGAAGGGAGAGACCCAGGGCCTCAGGGAGCCGTGAGGATTGGACTGGGGAACAAGGGTGCTGGAGCAAGAGACCTAGGGGAGAACGACGATAAGACCAGGCCAGTCGGGCTGTGGGTGGAGGAACTAATCGTCAGCATGATGAGAGAGAGAGAGAGAGGAAATGCATGAATATAAATGAAAAACCACCAGCCAAAATCATCAGCAGTACAGATTAGTGGAGGAATAGAATTATGTCCTCAATAAAGTAAAAAGAAAATTAGATTCTTAGTCATTTTGAAATACACAGTCCTTACCGATGAGCCAGTGACAAATAGAGACATTAAAGAAAAGCAAAGGATGAATTATCTGAGAAGAGCCAAGTGGCTCCAAATACAACTAATGAAATCAATAAATATTTACTGTGGAGAATGAAGCACAAAATGGATTAATGGTATGAAATGCCTGTTCTGACTCACTTTAGAAGTGTTATTTCACATGCCTTTATAAATAGAAATGATCAGATATCCTTCATTTCCCTCGCCACGTTCTATTAACACTACATGATAAATAACAGATTAAATTATAATCTGAAATAATAGCACCGTCCCATCCCACTTCTATCCTAATCTGTCCTTTAAAAAATAACTTTGGGTTTGTTCAGTGTTGGAATTCATTAAATACAGTACCCACCACTGTACAGTTGTACATTGTACAACTGAATGAAGGAATCAACTATAACAGAAAATATCCTTTGATAGTCTTTCCAACAGTCCTTGTCTTCTTCCTCAAGTCATGTTATGTCATTTTGAAAACGCCACAGGTGATCAATGAATGTGTGGTGCACTGTTTCTACCATCTGGTATCCATGGTACCATCCACACGTGATCGGTAATATCTCTCCCTTTCACCCCCTCTCTTCTTCACCTCCTCCTAACCTTCACCTGCGCTCCAGGTGATCATCGCCCTGTCGGGCCACCTGAGCGCGGTGGAGTCCGAGAAGCAGAAGCTGCGTGCGCAGGTGCGTCGTCTGTGCCAGGAGAACCAGTGGCTGCGTGACGAGCTGGCGAGCACGCAACAGAAGCTGCAGCGCAGCGAGCAGAGCGTGGCCCAGCTGGAGGAGGAGAAGAAGCACCTGGAGTTCATGAACCAGATCAAGAAGCTGGACGAGGACGCCTCGCCGTGCTGCGAGGAGAAGGCAGGCAACGAGAACAGCAAGGACAACCTGGACGACCTCTTCCCCAACGACGACGAGCAAGGCCCTAGTACGAAAACTGCACACTCACACTCACAAACAGAGTTGTTTTCTTTGTTTTGTTTTTTTATTTTTTATTTTTTTTGTTTCCTTTTGCTGTTTCTGTCTTCCCGCTTCTTTTATTGCTTTTCTCTATTTCTGAATGTTTTTAGATATAAGCTCGCTCTCTCTCTCTCTCTCTCTCTCTCTCTCTCTCATGTTCTCTGCTCATACTTATGTTGGTATTAATTTTCTGTTTTTTTTTCTCATCTCATCTCATCTACTGTTGTTCAGACTTTATTAGCGTAGTATCATCTCTTAATTATGGTCTTTTTCTGTCTTTATTAGCGTAGTATCATCTCTTAATTATGGTCTTTTTCTGTCTTTATTAGCGTAGTATCATCTCTTAATTATGGTCTTTTTCTGTCTTTATTAGCGTAGTATCATCTCTTAATTATGGTCTTTTTCTGTCTTTATTAGCGTAGTATCATCTCTTAATTATGGTCTTTTTCTGTCTCAATTGTCTTTAAGAGGGATCAATTAAGCCAGCACCCATAACTATTTAACACAGTTACAATAGCCTATAGCAGCACTGCTGATTAAGATGACATTAAGATGCATTAAGATACATTAAGTAGTTAGGTTATGTATTAAAATGCATAACATTCAGATATATTGGAGCAAATTAATTGTTCTTTAAAGAATAGCTCCGGAGTGAATTCAAGCATAGCTCTGTTGAAGGAGCATGTTAAATGCACCAGTCATTGAGTGGAACACAATAATTTGGAACAGAATAGACGGAACGCGAACACCAAAGCGAACAAGCACTTTACAAACTGATTATTCAAAACCGAAAGTAATATCTGAGGTGCCGCTGACTCAATGTAATGTATTTCGCGTTCGTGTTAGGTCTATGCTGTTCAAGATTCTTTCATTTCATGCGAAATATATTGCTCTTAGAAGGCTCTTGCAACAGGGCCATGCTTAAACTTCCTCCGGAGCTATCCTTTAAAATAAGCTTTGGCCCTTTTTGTGTCCTGCAGATCAGCCGAGTGGTGAGGTAGCAGCGCAGCAGGGTGGCTATGAGATCCCTGCCCGTCTGCGGACGCTGCACAACCTGGTGATCCAGTACGCCTCTCAGGGGCGCTATGAGGTGGCCGTGCCCCTCTGCAAACAGGCTCTGGAGGACCTGGAGAAAACCTCCGGACACGACCACCCGGACGTGGCCACCATGCTCAACATCCTGGCCCTGGTCTACAGGTGAGGGAGCAGCTTTTTATACAGCCCTTTGTACAGTATGATTGATCAGGAGTGGAATGCATCAGGGCATGAACATACTGTTTGTGTTGCCATTGAAAACGGATTGCATTTGATTTGAAGAGTTCAGATGCAAAGCCTTCCATATCCTTTTGCAATGAATTATTTATATAATTATATGATTTTGATAACTCTCATTGACTTGTTTTCACTTGATAACATTGAAATTGCATACGCTAGAGGTTACTTGAAAATTTCATAAAGGAAACGTAATTTTTTAAGAGTTTTGCAGAGGGGTTTGCCTCTGAATACACTCTTCACTTGTTAATTATCGCTAATTTAGCTGAAGAAAAGACCATATAAGGGTAGTGTGTTTGTACCTTGTTGCAGACTGTAGACTGCAGACTTGAGAGGTATTTCCATGCTGTTGTACTCTATGTTATTTGATCCACTTTGCATGAGAGGCAAATGGAGAGTGAGCAGCCTGTGAGTGGGAGGCGAAGATGGGAGTGCACTTAGAAAATGATGTTAGCTATTTTACAGGAATTAGATTAGTTGGGATGTGAACATGGATCATCATGGGTGGGAAAGGATGCAGGAAGGAGGACGGTTGTACTTATGGTTGTGTTTCCCCTAGAATTTAGTTGTACTGTAGCAGTGGACAGTGCTGTCAGCCTTAAAAAGTCATTGACTCAACTACAACGCTGTGTCTTGGTTTTTGTTGTGTTTTTAGTGGGCGTGATGCCAGTCCGAGGTCTGAATCTCGGTTGCAGAGATATAAATGGAATGCATTATTAGACTTTACTAGAAGGACTCAAAATTCAGAATGAGAAGGGATACATTGTCCTGGATTTGTTGGCAACAGTCTAAACATTCAGAAAGTGATGTAATGGTGAAGTAGACTTGAAGCTTTGATGTCCTGGTGCAGTCTAGTTGAACCGTTTATGTTTTGCATGAGTGCATCGCTCCTGGAGCATTGTTAATAAGGAGAGACTGACTGAGATTGCATCGTTAGTTTCGGAGACACAGCAAAGCAATTTAGTTTGCTATTGGAAACCATTACTGTCTGTATTTTCTGAACCTCACATAATAGGCCTAAGTGGAGATGTTTTGCTATGTTTGGCTTAAGCAGTTAAATGAGATTCCTTTTTTTAAAAAAAGACAAATTGCAAGATTTCTCTGTAAAGACAAAAATGCTGTTTTATTGCGGTTTATTGCGGTTTATTGAGGTTTACGGTGACCTGTTTTTGTTACCATCTTACTGTATGTTATTGTAAATATACAGAGACAGAAAAACCTACAGCACAAGAGTATTTTTCTCGAGACCCAGACCCAGACCCACATCCAGTCCAATACAAATAGTTCAGTTTGTTCAATCTCCTCCTGGTTTGTTTGTCCAGGGAAGAGCTTCTGGGGAATTGCCGAGACTAAACTCATCCCCATGTTATGTGAGCTGACAGTTGGGGTAGACCATAGTTATGCACTGTGCAGATTTGTGGAAGCAAGCAAGACTCTTGTTTACAGTGTGAGCTATCTTGGGCTGTGTGGAGCTTGGGGCAAGTAAGGACCTGTTTTTACACCATGAGATCCAGGATGTCCGAATATGCATCTCTGGAGATCACAAATAAATTAAATTGACAAAAGTTAATTGTCTTCAGGCCTTGAAATCCACTGAGGTTTGATACAAGCCTGGATTTGTCTTTTATTTTGTTAGCATCTAGACTGTATACCGTAAATGAGAAACTGCAAGTGTCTGGCTTTTGAATACTCTCTAAGGGCTTGGAAAAGTTCTTGCACCTTAAAAATCATACCCATTTGGAAATTACCTCTTTTATCATTGAATTCTTGTCTAGTAACTCTGTTAATACTCAATGTCAAATGCAGGAAGTACATGAAATTCTTTTAAGAAGTTCTGAATCAGTTTCTTTTTTTCTATGTGCATAATCCTGAATGAATTTCATGAATAAATTGAATCAATATTAGGAATACATTTTATATGCCCTTTTGGGGCTCAGACTGAATCATCCTGATGTTCTGCTCACTCTCTCACTCAGAATACACTTGAACACATTCCTCTCCTTCTACTTAATAAACTACCATTCATGAATTAAATTGGTGTGAATTGGTAGCAAAATGAAATATGGTTGTCGTAAAATGACCAATTTTCAGCTCCGATGATATAAATAAAAAAAGGAAATGATCTATTCGTCTATAAATCTGTTTGATGAAGCGTTTCTGCTTCTACTCACTTTATATGCTCCAAATAAATTTATTGACAAGAAAGGCAACATTTCAATCCTATGGGTATGGCTATGGAATCGGCATACTGTAGTGAAAAAAATTACTTGGAACATATACAGTATAGTGTTAACTTTTTCAAAATACCTGCTAGACTTGTTTGGCACCTGTAACTATATAACTATATATATATATATTTGGATGTGCACACATTTCCATTGTCTGTTTGTTTTTGTGTATATGTGCTTGAAGTGTATTTATATTTCTTGTAACAATGGATTTTATGTGGAACCTAGAAGGATTAGCAAACTGCTACGGCATAAGCTAATGGAGATCCTTTACTAAAAACTAAAACTAAAAGCTGTCTATGTGTCTGTCTAAGTGTTTCTCCCCCCATCTCTCCCATACAGAGATCAGAATAAGTACAAAGAGGCGGCCCACCTGCTGAACGATGCGCTGGCTATCCGGGAGAAGACCCTGGGCCGAGATCACCCCGCCGTGGCCGCCACACTCAACAACCTGGCCGTGCTCTACGGGAAGCGGGGCAAGTACAAGGAAGCCGAACCCCTCTGTAAGAGGGCCCTGGAGATCCGGGAGAAGGTACCGGGAAAATTGCTTTATACTTATGCTGACAATTCAAAGTCTTGAGTGTTCACATATAGGGGGATTTATTCACTTGTGTTTGACATCTTAAAAAAACACTAACACTTTTTTTTTAATGTGTCCATTTTGCTGTTCATTATGCTGTTCATTGAATGTGGTCATACTGCTGTTCATTGTTAATTAGCAACTTTGTTGGTTGCATTGCAATTCCCTATTGTCAACCAACAAAGTTGTTAACATGTTAGTGACTGTACTTTTCGGAAACGGACACCAGATGTGTGTGTTCTCACTACTGTCTATTTACAAATGGATGTTCACACACAGAAATGTCAGATTTTAATATTGTAACAGAACTAGTCAAATCAGCTGCAGCTAAGGCTGGTCTGTTGCACAGCTTATCAGCAGGATCAGAGAATGGAAAAATGTCTACAGCTATGCATCCTCCTGTGTATTTGCATATCTACAATCATTGCGTTGTCGGTGTGTGTCTTTGTGTGTGCGTCTGTGTGTGCCTGCGTGTCTGTGTGTGTGCATGTGTGTGTGTGTTCAGGTCCTGGGGAAGTACCACCCAGACGTGGCCAAGCAGCTGAACAACCTGGCGTTGCTGTGTCAGAACCAGGGCAAGTACGAGGAGGTGGAGTACTACTACCGCCGCGCCCTGGAGATCTACGAGAGCAAGCTGGGCGCCGACGACCCCAACGTGGCCAAGACCAAGAACAACCTGGTGAGCAGAGAGCACTCAAGCGGGTCCGCACACCGGCTCCAACACAGTGCTGAGCACTCCACTTCCAACATTCTATTCCATTGTTTTCAATGCAACCCCGCACCCAGTGCTGGACTCTTCCGCTGTCGATTGTGAATTACGAGTGAAGTCTATTTTGTCAGAGCCGTTTAGAACATCCACTGTTTCCACTGTTTCCATAGGCTACTGTACTATGCTCGTTCATGCGTAATAGTGTGCTGCCGCGCGTGCTGCGCGGGCACACTGGTGAAACGTTGGACAGTTCGTAAAGTGCTCACGCAATGTACCGTCTGAACCGCCAGACTGAATACGGAGGCCTATTATGCGGGCTGTGTCACTACTGTCTGTGCACCTTCTATCAGTTATTGTGGGGTCTGCAAAACACAATGCTTTGTTGTTGTTGTTGTTGTTGATCTAACGCTTGTTGTTGTTGTTGTTGTTGTTGGATCACTAGAGAGCATTTGAGTCAGTTAGTGAGTCAAGTGCAGGATGAGATGGCAGTGGAGAGGGGGTGGGTTGTGATGGGTATGTATAGAATCTATAAGTGCTAGGATAGGAAGTGCTCTCTGAGAGAGAGAAGAGCTGGATCTTCAAGATTTCTTGGTGACAGACAGAGACGCCCCTGCTCTGGTAGTGCGAGCTCGGAAGGTCAATCCACCAGTCTGGAACGACACATGAAAAGAGTCTGAATTGTCTTATGTGAGCTGCTGGGACAGACGGCGTTCTTTTGATATCCGGGGTGCCTTAGAGTTTATGAGAGCACTCAAATAGCTAGCTGCAGACGCATTAATAAAGCTCTTTGTAGGCTAGCATTAATGATTTTAATTTTCTGCAGGCAGCCAAGGGGTCAATGTACAGAGGGATCACTTGTGCCCTTTTGTGCTGTCTAAATGGAAGTATATTTAGTGAAATAAATCAAATGTTCACCTATTTCAAACATACTTCCCCCCAATGGTTGTTATGATATGCATGTATGTTATCTAACAGTTGTAACATTGTATTACACCTTGACAGACATTTACACAAGAAGTGAAAATGACTCTCTCTCTTTCTGTCATACATACACACACACACACACACACACACACACACACACACACACACACACACACACACACACACACACACATACATGCTGTCAGCAGCTGTTGGTTATGATACTCTTAAGCTGATCTGAGTTCAGCTGTGGTTCAAAGTAAGCCCTTGAGGGCCTTCACTCTTGCACCTTTAGAAAACTCACTGTCTCCACGCTGATCTCTTATGCATTTATTATACCCACTCTTTAATATCCATTTCGTAATCTCTGCTGAAAAATAGAACTCCTTTCTTTGTCGGAAAAGCAACGTGGGAGTCGTTCACTGCTCAGAAACTGGACAGGAGCGGTGCAAAACACGCGTGCAGTGTACAAGACCTAACCTGATAACATTCATTCTAAACAAAAATGCAACAAAAACCATGCCCGCACTGCTTATGCCCCGCTCACGCTCAGGTTTTGGTCTGAATCGGACTCTTAGTGTTTTTGTTTGTTGTGCTTGTTCTGCAGGCTACCTGCTACCTGAAACAGAGCAAGTTTAAGGATGCTGAGTGCCTGTACAAGGAGATTCTGACCCGCGCACACGAGAAGGAGTTTGGATCTGTCAACAGTGAGTTTGGCATCACACGCTCACGCACGCACACACACACACACACACACACACACACACACACACACACGTGAATTTGAGGGTAGGAGTGTGTTTTTCATGTAATGTCCCTATTATATAGTTTTTACATTAAGTGTCTACTCTGTACCTCCAAAGCCCCACAACACAAACACACACACATATAGTCTACACAGTTATTCACACATCATGCCATTGAATTACAGTACTGTTGGTCTTTGTGTGGTCCTTTCTGTATTTTGTGCACTATGTGTGTGTAGTGAACGCTGTGTGCTAGTGCTATTGTTGCTAACGGATCTCCTCCATCCTCCTCTCTCTCTGCAGATGACAACAAGCCCATCTGGATGCATGCGGAGGAGAGGGAGGAGACCAAGGTGAGTGCAGAGCTCAAGGCTATGCTAGCCGCAGCTGCTAACCCAGCGGGAGACCACTCCTAATGACGGTGTGTGTGTGTGTGTGTGTGTGTGTGTGTGTGTGTGTGAGTGAGTGGATAAGTAGAGGGAGAGGTGGAGAGAGAGAGGGCACGTATGTTAAAATGAGCTGACTGTGTTAATGAGGTGCTTGTGCAATGAATGTTAA
>JAODXP020000028.1:28687415-28719814 GCA_027497455.2 Sardinella longiceps | reverse complement strand
CAGTCCCCCCAGGATTTTGCGGGCCTTTTTTGTGATTGTTGCGATCAAAAATGCTTGATTTCGCGGCAGGTTTTCTGAAAAGTTGCGGCAGAAGTTGCGTTGATTTTAGGCAATTTATTGCGAGAAAATTGCGGCGGCCAGGAAAAGTTGCGGAAAGTTGCGTTTTTTTTTTTTTTTTTTTTAAAGCAGCACATTTTGATGTGTTTGATGATGGTAGGTGGTTATAGCTATGCAGTGAACAATGCCATATTGCAACAATAGGTTTTCTTTTATCTTGAGGTTGTTTACCATCTAGAACTGCAGAATGCACATCATGGATGGCTGATGGCAATTATGGTTGTAGTTATCAACCCTTTATATGACTACATGCCATCCAAGTTCATCTGTAAACCAGAACAAAATATTATATTAAAACTATATCTGAAATAGTGATGAAAGTGCTGCTTTAAAGCAAAGAAGGAGGGAGTGGTTGTTGCTTGTCATATCTTCTGCTTCATCATATTCATCACCATAACCTTAATCATATTGGGCTTGATTGATTGCACTGAGTAGACTGTGACTAAGCATTAGTAAAACTGTAGAATACCTAATGTGAAGCCATTGCCAGGGAGCTAGCACTCTTTATATATTTAGAAGCTACAAGTGAAGTAGTTCCACAGCAAGAAGCAAGGCATGAGCTGTACTGTTTGTCATACAATAAATAACTGTGTGGCAATTACTTGGCTGAAACAAAAAATCAGCTTAATTTAAATGCAAAAATATAAAAGCCATCTAATAAGCTTTGTACTTCATACAAGCCAAAACAGGATTTGATATCTTAAAACATGGAAAAGATGTAGGCTAGCTTACACAAACTGAAAAAAATTGACTGTTCTGAATTCTGATAGACCTAAGAATGGGAACCAACTTAATGTGCGTTTAGTGTCCTGTGACAAAGGGGGCTCGGTGAAAATCAATTTTGTCGAATTCTTCGTGGAGATAGTTCTACAGTAGCCTATATTAGCAATAACTTTCAACTCCGCTTGAATTCGTCATTTAGATAACTTGTGATTTTGGAATCCACACGCGCGCGCACACATGGAGGGAGAGGGAGAGACGCGCGCAACGGAAGAGAGCTCATTCAGTCCAATGCGTAATTTAAGGTAACACTTGCCCCCTAACATAAACGTAACGTAAATGACAATAGCCTAAATGATCAAGAATATTGTGATTAGCAGCTGTTTTGAACAGTAATATTTGCACCGCAAAACAAGGAGCAGGAAAAGCTCTGCACCCGTTGATCTTTCACTCGCGAGTGATTGGTGATATTTCGAGAAACCTTCCAGGAAGTTGCGGGAAAGGTGCGGTGATTCCTCAAAATTGCATGGCCGCGATGAAGTGGCGGGGATTGGTTGAAGTTGCATTGAAGTTGCAAATCGCAACATCGCGAAATCCTGGAGGGTCTGATTGCCAATGCTTGAGTGTGCAATCAGTGTATGTTCATTTCAGTTGTGTGTGTGTGTGTGTGTGTGTGTGTGTGTGTGTGTGTGTGTGTGTGTGTGTGTGTTACCTTCAGTTGTGTGTCCTCCAGGCGGAAGGAGGCTCGTCCATCAGGTCCAGCCAGAATGTTGCCCAAGTCTCCTGCATGCTGCAGACCACAGAGCAGAGCAAATGGCTCAACATCAACATCTAAAACCACAGCAATATATCTAACACTCTTCCCTCTCTCTCTCACTCACACACACACACACACACACACACACACACACACAGCACACACATAAACACAGCACACACACACACACACACACACACACACACACACACACACACACACACAACACACACATAAACACACACACACACACATAAACACACACACACACACATAAACACACACACACACATACACATAAACACACACATAAACACAGCACACACACACACACACACACACACACACACATAAACACAGCACACACACACAAACACAGCACTCACACACACACACACATTTATTCTCTTACTTTCTCTCCGTCTCCCTATTTCTCTTGTATTCATTCTCTTACTCTCTCATTAATTAATTATTTAATTAAATCATTATCTTAATTGAATCATTATGTCTTTCTATTTCAAATATTCTCTCTCTCTCTCTCTCTCTCTCTCTCAATTCATTCTCTTACTCGGCCTCCCTCTCGTCTCCCTCTTAAGGGGACAAAAAATCCATCCATCTCAATTAAAAAAGAGAGAGAAATCTTTCCGACTCCATATGAAGCATCAGACTGTGCTCCTCTCTGTATCTGTAACCTTGCAGCCACATGGCTGCATAGAGCTGTATGACTGACTACAGTGGGGGATTGGTCCTCTGGTAGTCCCATGTGTTAAATTTACTCCCTCCATCTACCCAGTACTCTGTCTGATTCTTTAACTTGTGTTTGCTTGTGTTTGGTAATGTTTCCAACTGCATTCATTTAAAAGAACTTCGGGCAAAACATGCAGAAACACTTCAAATCATCCAACATTCATTCCAGCTTGACACCTTATCTTTCCTACTCCACAATACTAGTTGGAACACAGTGGCTGAATGAAAAAATCTGAGTGCGGTGGCAGCCGTACCCTCTCAGGGTCCTGCGGCCCTCCATGTTGTGTCCCATAGGGGTTGAAGTGGTCTCCACAGCTGGGGAGAGAAGGAGAGAGGAGAGAGAGAAGGGGAGAGAGAGGAAAGAGAGAGCAGCGATTAACCTCTTCATGGGACCTTTGGGCAGCGAGAGCTGATTCAGACCACTTCAAAAGCGCTCATTGTTCCCTCACCAACAACAACAAAAGAAAAAATCTGAGAAAATGCTGCCGTTTTATCCTATTAGGGATCGGAGTGTGTGTGTGCGTGTGTGTGTGTGTGTGTGTGTGTGTGTGTGTGTGTGTGTGTGTGTGTGTGTGTGTGTGTGTGTGTGTGTACGTACACTATTCTGAAAGAGGAAAAGAAATGGTGAAATATCAGGTCTTTGTGGTTGATAGAACATAAAGGAACTATAGCAAGACAACAACCCAGAAAGACTCTGTTGGCTTGATTGTGTGTGTGTGTGTGTGTGTGTGTGTGTGTGTGTGTGTGTTTGTGGGAGGGGGGAGTGAGTGAGTCAGTGTGTGTATGTGGAAGGATATGTGTGTGTGTGTGTGTGTGTGTGTGTGTGTGTGTGTGTGTGTGTGTGTGTGTAAGCAGTGTGTATACTGAAGGGGAAAGGGGAGATAACCTTTCCATCAGCTTCTAAGTAAAGCTGCCAAATCCGGCTGGAAATCCTCTTAAGCTAATCAATTCTCCTCTCATTCATCCGCATCAGCAAGAGGAACTGATGAAATCTGAAACAGATTTCACACACACACACACACACACACACACACGCATTGTGCACAAGTGCATTTGTGTGTGTCTGCGGTGTATGTGTGTGTCTGTGTGTGAGTGAGTGAGAGAGGGATTGAGAGTGAGTGAGTGAGTGTGTGTGTGTGAGTGTGTGTGTGTGTGAGAGAGTGAGTATGTTTCATGTGTGTGTGAGAGAAAGAGAGAATACATGTCAGAGTATTTTCTTGACAAAGGCCATATTTGAGTGGGTAAAACATGCATAAATATTCCCTGATCCCTGACTGGGCCTTTGTGTGTGTCCATTATATCCCTCCAGTGGGTGTTCACCAGTCGGGGGCATGTGTGTGTGTGTGTGTGTGCGATGTAGTGTGTGTGTGTGTGTGTGTGTGTGTGTGTGTGTGTGTGTGTGTGTGTGTGTGTGTGTGCATTGAATCGTATGACAGAGGCAGTGGGAGTACAGTGATGCCCATGGAATATTAACATGGCACAGCAGAGGAAAACGCATACACACAAAAGCGAAGGCCATGAATCAACAATCAACATGACGCAACAATCAAGAAACCACACAAACAAATAAACAAACAAACAAACAAACAAACAAACAAAGTTCTCCAGCACTGGTAGTTCATGGCCTATATACCTTATCTGAGCTGGCTCCATTCAGTGTTACACAGCAATACAGTAATGCATTGCAATAGTCAGGGTACTCTCTGAAGGCTTTGGTTTCCCTAATTAATTTTCTATAGCATCCAATTAGCAATCAGAAATTAAAGATGTATCCAATGGGATTAGAATTCAAACAAAGAGGCAACCCACCACAAAGTAAATGTATGCATATCAAGAGTGTTGAGACTCTGGGGGTGCATCCCATTACAAAATCCCTCCATCCTTCTATTCATCTATCAATCCTTCCTTCCTCACTTCCATCTTTTCCTCTGTCCTAGCCCCTCCTCCTATGAAGGAAACAAGGAAGGAATGCTGAGAGGATGGATGGAGGAATCAAGGACAGACAGATATAAGACATGAGATTAGAGAAATAAGTTCATCCTCCATCGACTTCAAAGACACAAGGAGGCAGGACAGAGGACAGAGGACCGAGGAAGCATATTGACACGCACCCAAGATGTAGATGAAGCAAAGATGAAGCAAAGTGGAAGTTTGTGTAACACCTTCAGTACAGCTACAATACACCCTAGTGATGACTCACACAATTACCCCACACTTCACTGTGATAGCACTAAAACAAAAGAGGGCGTAACCCCTCACACACACACACACACACACACACACACACACACACACACACACACACACCCTCAGGGCGATCCTAAGGGCACTGTCACAGGCCCGTTTTTCATTTAGGGGATTAGAGACAAAGGTCTGTTTGAGAGCTACTGATCTGACAAGGCTGTAAATTTGGCCTGTCTCTCAAAGCGTGTTGCTGGAGTGACCGAGAGCAAGGTCAACCCTGCTTACAAGAAAGATATGTAATGGAATGCAAACACTATTACTACTGTGATAGATGGTTCTATTTCAGCTCTGTTTATAAATTTTTACATACTGTAAATACAATATATATCTAAATGTATTCAATTGTACAGGATATGAAATGTTAATAAATAAAATTTCCAAGTCCTATCCCCTGTGATGACATCTGAAGTTCCAAGTCCTATCCCCTATGACATGTCGACATCTCAAAATTGAATATAATCTGTGAGCCTGCGAGAGAAATGTGGCCCTCATACACTATACAAAACAAACTTTGACATGTGAATGTTGGGATAAGCCATTCAAAGTCAAAAGCAGTCACTCCAAATACCAGTGCGATAAATAATCAAATAAATATTATGAATGTGTTATAATTGAAGAACTCTTATACAATAGATATACTATAATAATAGGTCATTTAAATTTGATTTGATTTGATTTATATGGCATTCAATCAGTTGCAGTTGGACTTTCTGTACATAGTACCTGATTTGTTACGCACTTACAATGCCCCCACCCTCCATACACACACACACACACACACACACACGCACACACACACACACACACACACACACACACACACACACACACACACACACACACACACACTTATAACACACTTCTGTATGATCATCACACTCTTAATGAAGTTTTTAATTGTGTTGCAGCTTGAGTGTTAATCCTATTTTTCTAAGTGGCTTTGGATGAAAGCGTCTCCTAAATGGATACATGTAGATGTACAAACAAACAAACAAACAAACAAACTAGAAAAGCACTCAGAGAGTGCAGACCTCCGCCGAGGCAATGTGGTCACAGATGATGTTCTGGATCACCGATTGCCACCAAACTTTGAATAAGTTCTTACTCATCCTAATACACACGTCCGAAAATTTCTTCCAAAATCATGCAGTACTTTTCAAGTTATGTTGTACATAGACAGACCGACAGACATACAGACACACACACGCCAAGGAAAATGGCGGAGGTAACAAATGAACAAAACAAACTTTGATTTTGTTGATATTTAAAGAGAAACCCAATAGATTTTTTGAATTCTGAATTGAATTCTGAGATGTACAGTAGCATTTTGGAAAAGAGGTCTTCAACTGAATCTCATATTCAATGGAGGTTTCTGAAGCACCCCAAAGAAGCAGTACAGTACAATACAGTACAGTACAATAAATGGAAATGTCATAATTGGATCTTGTGTTTATGCCACCTGAGCATTTTCTTTCATCAGAAGCTTGTGTCAGCCATTTTCTCCCCTCGGCTTCCCCATTTCCCCAGAGTCTCCTGCTCAGTACTGTGTGTAGTTGGCCATCCATCTTTACATTTCTCTCCCTCTTTAATAGCGAGCCACTTCCTGCTCAGCAGGAGCAGCTAATTAAGCTCTCTGTGGAAGACCACATCAAACGCTCACAGAGTCGCTGACTTACGCTTTCAAACTTTTACATGGACTTTGTGTTTAACACAGAAGCACATTTCCCACCTCAGAGGACTGAAATCTCATTTAGTTTTGACTTACAGTTATAGAGGTGAGTTAATGAGCGAAGGAGTGACAGAGAGGAGAGATTACTAATCATATTTCAACTTCTGCTGCATTGACAAAACAGAGGGGAAATAATGTGAGCACTGCTCAGGTAAAATGTGTGTGTGTGTGTGTGTGTGTGTGTGTGTGTGTGTGTGTGTGTGCGCACCTGAGACAATCCTGTGTGAGATCTTCCAGCTGGTGCACACACATGTGTGTCCAAGTGTGTTTGTGTGTATAAGAGTGTGTTTGTGTGTGTGTGTGTGTGTGTGTGTGTGTGTGTGTGTGTGTGTGTGTGTCTGTGTGTGTGTGTGTGTGTGTGTGTGCGTGTGTGTGTGCATGTGTACCTGAGACAGTCCTGTGTGAGGTCTCCTAGCTGGTGCACGAGTAGGCCATGGGCAAGTGTGTGTGTGTGTGTGTGTATGTGTGCATGTGTGTGTGTGTGTGTGTGTACCTGAGACAGTCCTCTGTGAGGTCTCCTAGCTGGTGCACGTGTAGTCCATGGGCCCCAGGCTGTAGGCCGTCTATTGTGCCGTCGATCAGGCAGCGGTCCTGGGACATTTGCAGGAAACGCACAACTCCCTGCACAGGCCCACAGCCTGACAGCATAGCCACAGCTGAGCCCAGGTCTAACACACACACACACACACACACACACACACACACACACACACACACACACACACACACACACACACGAGGAACAAATAGACAGACAAATAAATAAATGAAACAAACCCACACAGTCACACACACACAGTCACACACACACACACACACACACACACACACACACACACACACACACACACACACACACACACGGCACAAATAGACACAGGCATATAGAGTAAATACATGAAAGAAGGTCTCTCAAACACACACACACACACACACACACACACACACACACACACACACACACACACATAAATAAATACACAATTCACACAAATATCACATATACAGACCCACCAATAGATAGAAAGGTGGAAGAAAAGGAGGCTAGGAGGAGAGAATGAAAAAGAAAAGAAAAGAAAAGAAAAGAAAAGAAAAAGACAAAGAACGGAGGGGAGGAGTGAAAAAGAACAAAACATTTCTGCTCCTATGGATAAGATAAGAACTAACCTACATATTTAGCCTTGCCTTTGTGGTGTTTTGCTTGGCCTCCTGCCAACTCTTAAACTCCCTAGGAACACTCCTATCCTGACTCCAAGCAGGGTGTAAAAAAAAACCCTGGGCACTGTGAGAGAGTCTCAAAAAGAATCATAGAGAGAGTATCAAACAGTAGTGAATGTCCACAACTGTAGCTCCCTTTTTCTTTATGTTCCAAGTTTTTATCAAGTAACATTTCTTTGCCTTTACGCTCCTCATCAGACTTGTCAGAAAAAAGAAAGCTTCGTTGTGCTGCGGACTTTAAAGGCATATTCCATCTTTTTATGGAAATTGGTTTTTCACCCTCTTACCTAGAGTTACATTTGTGAATACAATAATTTTGCTCTCAGTGCATGCGTTTTCCCTGTCTGGCAACCCCAATTTTAGCTTTAGCTTAGCATAGGTGCTGAAATGTAAAATAGCCAGATAGCAACTCTTTGGCTACTTTACTTTCAGCGCCTATGCTAAGCTAAAGATAAAATCTGTATTACCAGACTAATAAAACGCATGCACTTCGACCAAAATGCTTTTATCCACATATGTTACTGCAGATGAGAGGGTTAATAACCCATTTTCATATAAAATATCCCTTTAATTTCTTTTTGATATGAACCTATAACATGCGTATCCCGAATCCCAATATTTGGACTTGACAGAGAGAGTGAAATTGCCCCATTAAAAGCTCTGCTTCACTTCGACAATTACGCCCGACCACAGCAACCATTATCTGCCATCTCTGTAATTGCGCTTATCACAATCTCCCATCTCCCTTGGTCACCACACACAACAGAGGAGAGGAAAAGCAGAGTGAAAGAGAAGTTTCCGGAGGGAGGGGAGGAGGGAGGGAGGGAAGGAGAGAGGCTTGCTCACTCACTCACATGCTCGCTTGCATAGAAATATACACTAGAATGGCCCTTCAGCCTCTTAGAATGCGCCCATACCACCGTCATATTATAGCAGTGTTCTAAGACATAAATGTCAGTTCAATAACATTCATATCAGACTACTACAACATTCAATGAATAGGAAAGCAGCACTGTCCTAAGATGGCGGCTGTCAATGCATACGCTGTCATTGACTGCTATAGTAAATACCAGACTACTAATCCATTCATTGAAAAGGAAAGCAGCGTACTGTTCTAAGATGGCTACTGTCACTCATTGACGGCTATAGTAAATGGCCGTTCTAGTGTATATATCTATGGCTCACTCGCTGGTCTGCTCACCCACCCTGCTGCCCGCTGCCAATGCCCTTGAGGACGGCGCGGCGTCCCGTGCTCTCGATCAGCTGCTGCACCTCTTGGGCCGTCAGAGACGCCTCCACCAACACCTGCTCTTTAGTCAGGTCCACATGCACCGACTGGACCCCTACACACACACACACACACACACACACACACACACACACACTTTTGTAAACATTTACACATTTACATAAATGTTGTAAATACTATTATCTCTATAATACACAATACAGTCCCTAACTACTTTTTAATGTCCGCTGCTTGTTCTATGTGAAACAGTGACACAATTTTTCAATCTTTTTCTCCCTGTAATTCTTTGTTTCTCTTATGCTGCAAAAGCATGTGCATACACAACTGTATTTTTATTACAGTAACTGTGTCCACATACAAGCTAAACCCAGCACAAACAAACAAACACAATCACACATTTTTGGATTTCAAGACAAAACCTTGTATAGGCATTGGTATACAATTCATGTATGTGCATTCAGATATTTTTATCCAAAAGAATATATAAACCGACAATTAGCATTCAACCTATATTGCAGATGTGATTAATAACACTTACAACACCACCATGACACCATGTGATCATCATACACATAACCAATATCTGTAGACAAGCGTAGATAATCTAGTTTTCATCGTGGATTAGGGACTAATCTGATATGGCGTCATCTGACCAACAGCAAGACATGCATCAATATTTAAGTTTCAAAAAAAGCTTTATTGTCTACTCTAGCACATGATAACAGAATAGTCTTTGTCCTGTTTGTATCTTGGTGCTTGGTCTTGTTTTTCTCTTTTGTTTTGCCTTCTTTTTTCCTTTTCCTTTATTTTAAGAAATATATTGTTTTCGGCATTTCTTTGATACTCTTTTATTTACTTATTTACCCATTTTTCTCACCTGCCATGTGAAGCACTTTGTGACCCTTGTCTAAAAGCGCTATATGAATAAATTTTACTTACCGGTACTTACTTACTTACTAGTCTATTAAGTCTGAGAGTCAGGCTTGGATTAAAGTATTGAGAAAAATATTGAGATTTTAAGTGTTTAAAATTAGTCTTGAAGTGGTGATGAAAAAATGCACACACTTTATTTATACTGTATATAAACAGATGCATTGGAGAGCAACACTGAGGAGTTTTTGGTGTAAAAATAGAGGACGAGCTACCTAAAAGGCAAACAAATCTTTCAAACATTTTCCAGAGTCTTACCAGAACTGCTAGATGATGCCAATTCATGTTTGATGAATGACAATGCAGTGAGCAATGTTATGCTGTTAATTAGGTTTTCTTTTACTTGTGTGTCCTACCCCTCATTACAGAACTACTGTGTGCATGTCTATCTTTGTTAATGTCTCCTTCATGTGCCATATTGGAGATGGTATTAAAATGAATTAACTGATGAAAAAAGGATACTTAAAACAGCTTGACCTGAGGGTCCTTTCAGAGGGGGGATTTCGGAACACTGTATCATTTCCCTGATTGTGTGACTCACAGTATGTGACTCCTGTCTGTGTGCAAATGAAACATACATCTAGCATCTAACAGTGACACAGCTGGGCTACTTAATGACAGATGAGATAAAGTATTAGTAGTAAGTTATCCCAAACCAAAGATAGATTAGTTTACTGCATGTGAGTTAGATGCTTGAGTGAATTAGCCTACTGTCAATCAACATACCTGGTTGTCCTTCCAGCTTGCCCCTGACTGCATTCACGCAGCTATCACAGGTCATCTGCACAGCAAACTCCAACTGTGAAAAAAGGCAAATATTGTTTAACTGCTAACATATCCAATATCAGGTAGACCACAGCACAGGAATGAAACTGTTTATAGGCCATACAGGAGCAGTCTAATCAGTCATACTGTATAACGTTATAACGTTGGGCTAAACATGGTGACTTAAACTTTACACATGGTCATACAGTACATAGATCCATGATTCTGACTGTAGCAACCATGACTAAGCAGTTTTCCACAGCCAACAGGTAGCCTAGGGTTAGTTAACGTTAATCACCCACTGATCGCCACCTATAGTAACCCTGTCTTGTCTTGTCATGATGAGTTACTAACTGTAACTTCTCCTACATGAGCAATGTTACTTTCCCTTCAAATGATTGCATGGTAGTGACGATAGCTTTAGTCAATTCATTCACAGCAAAACCAGTAGGTGACGTGCTATATTAAGGATATCTTATAATATTCTCCAACTTTGAACAGACAGTGTTAGCCTACTGAAGCCTGTCTGAAGCCTAACGTTATCGTGATTGTAAACAACGCTGAGAACAGAGTTGTGGTCTTCATCCTGCAAGAGTCAACATAATGCATTCACAAGAGTACCGTAGTCTACAATTGAAATACTGATCAATACAGACACAAGACTGAAACATTGTATCGATGATATGTAACTACAGTTAACGGTAGCCTACTGTAACACAGTTGCAGAGTTCTGGAAAAGTCGTAGGCTATGCTATCGGCTACAACAGCAGACTAGCCTGTCGTAATTTAACCTGTTCACATGGAGTTCTTCAACTTACTAGATGTAAAGTACTAACTACAGTGCAAAAAAAATATGAAAATGTTATAAACCTTTGCAGATCTTTCAGTTTCCATTTTCTTGCCGCACTCTGTCAAACTAACAAGCATGAAAATAACATGCTACTTCCGCTTTTGACGCTTGATCTGACGTCTCGTGGCGTAAGCACACGTTTTCAAAATAAAAGTCACGACCATCAATTCAATTGTATTTATTGTAAAAAAAAATATACATATAATACTACAAACAAAAATGAAGTCATTTTGTTAATATTTCCTATAGACACAAATTAAACATGTTGTTGTTTTTTATTTTAAATAAAAGTCTGGTCAGCTGCTATCCTCATTGTCTTGATTGGTTGTAAGATGGGAGGGAAAGTCAAGTCCTTTTTCCTCTGCATGGCGTCGCCATCGCTCATCCTCTTCCTCGTGGGTTAGATACCTGCGGCCAACGCGTTGCTCAAATTCACGCAGATCACACCACAGCTGAAAGTTCTGTGACAAGAGACAACATTTAAAAGAATATTTTAAGAGACTTTTACATATTGACATCTGCCTCTGCTGTGTCCCTGTTTGAATATGCAGAAGCTCTGCTTACTTTTAGGCTACTATGATGTATAACCTCTTTCCTGCGCATTCCTATTTTAATCATGAATAACCTCTCAAAATTCTTTCTCATTTATATTTCTTCCTTATACTACTTTTAATTAAGCTATTGAATGCTGCGGTCTGTTCTTGTAGACTACATTATGAAGGATTTCTATGTTAACAAAAGAGCTTCAGGCATGCATTGCATTGCCATTCTTGTATGTCTAGCTCACAGTGTGCATTTGTTTGTGCCTGTTTGCACAGGTGCACGCACACACACACACACATGCACACACACACACACACACACACACACTGAATCCTGTCTGAGCCTTGTTGTTAAATTGAACTCACCCTCTCTCTCTCTCTCTCTCTCTCTCTCTCTCTCTCTCTCTCTCCCACACACACTCTCTCTCTCTCTCTCTCTCTCTCTCTCTCTCTCTCTCTCTCTCTCTCTGTGTGTGTGTGTGTGTGTGTGTGTGTGTGTGTGTGTGTGTGTGTGTGTGTGTGAGAATTGCTAGTGTAATTCACCTGCAGCCAGGGGTGTCCCATAGCTTTCCCCACACTGAAGCGGCGCCTCACCACCACCTGCAGCAGATTCTTGATCAGGCTCACAGCTGAGGAAGGAGAGGAAGATGAGGAAGAGGAAGATGAGGATGAAGATGAGGATGAGGAAGAGTAAAGAGGAGGAGGAAGAGTAAAGATGAATGAAACCCTTTCAACATTAAACACAACCCCATACATCCACTTTATTCCCAGATTTCACTTTCACTTTGCCAGATATTAGGTAAGGTAGCTCTTGAAGTTGCTTTACAGAAAACGGAATTATTGAATTCATAAAAAAAAATAATATTGTTATGTGAACTGAAAACAAATATATTGAAGAGGTCTGTTCACCTTTTCCCCTCCCTCCACCTCCCCACATCTCACTTTGCATGTACGCACGCACGCACACACACACACACACACACACACACACACACACACACACACACACACACACACACACACACACACACACACCACCAGGGGGAGCAAAGTTTGGGGGACCCAAAATCTCAAACCTCTCTCTCTCTCTCTATCTCTCTCTCTCTCTGCCCCCCCTCCCCGAACAGACACACACAAACACACACACACACACACACACACACACACACACACACACACTTCTTTCTTTCTGTCTTGTATTCCCTCACACACCTTCCAATGATATTAGTGACCAGGGCTGTCGGGGGTACATGAAGGCTGCGTTGGTGATCTGCTGGCCGATATCCTCATCCTCATTAAAGGGGAATGTACCACTGAGGCTGACGTAGAGGATGACCCCCACCGCCCACATGTCCAGGGAGCGGTTGTAGCCAGCGCTGCTGATCACCTCAGGGGCCAGGTACGCCGGCGTACCCACCACAGACCGCCGGAACGACTTCTCGCCGATGATGCGCGCAAAGCCAAAGTCACACAGCTTCACCTGCAGTGGGGTAAGGTCAGGAAGGGTGGAGTGCAGAGACAAGAAATTAGTGTGTGATGTGTGTGTGAGAGAGATAGATGTGTAGTGTGTGTGTGTGTGTGTGTGTGTGTGAATGAGTGAGTGAGTGAGTGAGTGAGAGAGAGAGAGAGAGAGAGATAGAGAGAGAGTAGTAGCAGAGAGAGAGACACAGAGAGCAGTGCACGACACACACACACACATGCACACGATACACACACACACACGGCTGTGCGCACAGTGCTAACCTGTGGGAAGGGATCAGGAGAGGCCAGCAGCACGTTTTCAGGCTTCAGGTCACAGTGAGCAATGTGCTTAAAGTGCAGGTATCGCAGCGCCTCCAGAATCTACAAACACACACACACACACACACACACACACACACACACACACACACACACACACACACACACACACACACACACACAGGGAGAGAGAAATAATAAAATTTACTGTAACAACAAGACATCAGATACATCAAAGTAGCCCCATTTACATGGGCACATTTTTAATCGGTTTATACATTTCATCTGATTAAATGTCCATGCAAAACGGGGCTAGTGTTTTCTTTTTTCTCATTGGGATATCACATGTAATCAATATCCCGAGAGGCTGGTGTTGCTGCTAATTTCGCACGGTGTTGAGCACTAGCGCAGACCAAGTTCCCTACACTCTCCATGCTCAACCGGTGGGTGCTACACATTGGTGAGTGGTTAGTGAGGTCTCAAACTGTTACCACTGTGAACCGCGCTATGGATTCATAATGGAAGTTGTGTTTACGAGAAATGTAGCAGTTATTCCTTGAATACCAATTGACTCCACTATAAATACAAGACTTCACTAGTACTGAATGGTTGCAAGTAACCATATGCGCTTTCCCTCACGATATTGAAACGCTGCAGTGTAGAACGAAATGCGGTGGAGTCTAGTGCTCACAACACCAATTCTATGTCATCGTAACGATCTGTCCATCTCACTTGCTCTTTCGTGGGACCACATGGAAATATCAGCCTTTGGGACTGACTATTTGTGCCTAATTTCCCTGCACTGCCAGTCAATGGTAAAAGATAATGGTGCAGTCTATGATATGTATCATGTTACTCTTTTTTTTCTTTCTTTTTTTTAAATCTGAGTTGGTCAAATAAATCAAATTTTCAAAAAAGTGACTGACCTGTGTGACCAGGAAGCGAGTGGTCCGCTCTGCCAGACGGCCATTTTCATGGGATAGGATCATCTCCAGCATGTCGCTATGGAGCTTCTCCATGACAACGAAGACCAGCTCCGATGTCTCGAAGACGCCCTCCAGCAAGACTACCCCCAGGTGAGACAAGTTCTGCTTTGCATATCACAAACAGAAACAGACAGATAAACAAACACACACACACACACACACACACACACACACACACACACACACACACACACACACACACACACCATCTCATTACCACTTTGCACAAATATCCTGAGTCCTCACAATAAAGCTATGTTTTAATTTCTGTTTTTTTAGGTGTCCTGGTCGATAACTACCATTAACTTCATGGAAATGAGCTACGACAAACTTTGGCTACTACTGTACAACTCAAAGTTCCCATGTGAAGTCCCAGTGGTGCTCCTTCACAGGAGAAGGATCAAACGTTCAAATAACTAACTAACTAATAACATCACGTTCAAATAACTAACGTCATGACCCACTTTGCTGTTTGTTTTTAGACTCTTTGACAACTCTTGGACCTTCATCACTTGCAGTCTGAACGTACAGTAAGGAAAAACTCAAATATTGAGTGTAGACTCTCAGACATCGGCCTGGCTATAGTATTCACCTGTAAGATAGCTACTTCGTTCCGCATCTGTCTCTCCAGGTTGGTAGGGAAGCGAGTTTTGTCGATCACTTTCACTGCGACAGGTCGACCTGATTGTCTGTGTGTGCCTGTGGGACGGTAATAAACCACCAATGGTCATTCAAACATATAGCTGTATACTAATGTCTGATAGACAGCTGATTTTGCACAAAGGTATGGACCATTTCAAAAACAAAAATCCATTCAATTTTTCATTTTTTCCCAAAACTTATTCTGCTATGTTTTGATAACTTAATGGAATGCTAAAATAGATAGCCCTGTGGCAACCATCAAACTATGTTGAAACAGTTTATTAAGGGCTTATAGATGGTTTATAGATGATAACATTGCATTCACTGACGTAAATTGAGTAGGCATTTGGAGCCAGCTGTGGCCTACTTGTTAGAACTTAGGGTTTGTAAGCTAAGGGTTGCCAAGATTCCCAACCATCAAAAGAGTACTTAAATGTATTTGCAAGCTCTCCACATACCTCCGTACACGATGCCAAACTGCCCAGAGCCTAAAACCTCCTCTGAGAAGATCTGATAGAACGAGCTGATGTCCTGGGACAGAAAAACAGCATTTTTCATTCATGTCATTAAAATAGAATACCATCTTTAATTCAGCATTACATTCTGAACAGATCCACTTATTTTAGTCGTTACTTAATGTGAGAAACTGTTTTCCAAACTGTGCCTTCTTACCTGATTAGGCTCCCCTTTCTGCAAACCAACATCTAAAAATGAAAAAAAAAAAAAAATAGAGTTTAAGACACATGCAGATACACAGAGTGACACACACACAAACACATTTTTCTTAGTATCATCTGGACAAGGAGTCATTGGGCGGACTTAGGGTTGTTAACTAATGCTTGTTAGTTGCGCTGATAAGTTTTAGCCGTTTTACCCGAGTGTCTCAGCCTGGCAGGCCATACTATATCATTGAAATGTATAGTCTGGCATCGAGAGATAGACCAAACTCAATCGTGGGCTGAACAACGCTGCTATCTTTCAAACTACTTCTGGACGCAACAGGATAGCCTATGGCCAATCGCAGGAACGAACAAGATCGACGAAGCCCGCCCTAAACACATAGAGCGTTGTGATTAGATGCCCAATAAAATTCCCTATGGCTTGCTAATAGACATACAGGCTGAGCAAATTAATTTGCCGCCGCTAGGGTATGTCTAGATTTCTCGTGGCCAGACTATATAATTGTGTGATAGTCTGGCTTGTCAGGCTAAAGTAGCCACAAAGCCCTTGGGAAACATCATGCACTAGGGCTTTGTAAGCTGCCCTTTAACCTGATAAGCCTAGACTATCACACCAATTATAGATCTGTACAGAAAATCTAGACATACCTAAAAACGACGGTATAATTAGTATCAACTATGCGTCTAATTAACAAACCTGCATAAGAAAGCAATATCTAATCACAACGCTCCTATGAGGCGGAAAACTAAAATTCGATGCTGTTGTACCGTTACCTGCATAGGTATATCTATTCCAACGTCAGAAATAGTTTGAAAAGATGCTAGCGTTATTCTTTGGTCGATGCCAAGACTATACATTTTCAATGATATATATGGCCTGCCAGGCTGAGACACTCGGGTAAAACGGCTAAAACTTATCAGCGCAACTAACAAGCATTAGTTAACAACCCTAAGTCCGCCCAATGACTCCTTGTCCAGATGATACTAAGAAAAATGTGTTTGTGTGTGTGTCACTCTGTGTATCTGCATGTGTCTTAAACTCTATTTTTTTATTTTTGATTTTTAGATGTTGGTTTGCAGAAAGGGGAGCCTAATCAGGTAAGATGGCAGTTTGAAAACAGTTTCTCACATTAAGTAACGACTAAAATAAGTGGATCTGTTCAGAATGTAATGCTGAATTAAAGATGGTATTCTATTTTAATGACATGAATGAAAAATGCTGTTTTTCTGTCCCAGGACATCAGCTCGTTCTATCAGATCTTCTCGGAGGAGGTTTTAGGCTCTGGGCAGTTTGGCATCGTGTACGGAGGTATGTGGAGAGCTTGCAAATACATTTAAGTACTCTTTTGATGGTTGGGAATCTTGGCAACCCTTAGCTTACAAACCCTAAGTTCTAACAAGTAGGCCACAGCTGGCTCCAAATGCCTACTCAATTTACGTCAGTGAATGCAATGTTATCATCTATAAACCATCTATAAGCCCTTAATAAACTGTTTCAACATAGTTTGATGGTTGCCACAGGGTATCTATTTTAACATTCCATTAAGTTATGAAAACATAGCTGAATAAGTTTAGGAAAAAATGAAAAATTGAATGGATTTTTGTTTTTGAAATGGTCCATACCTTTGTGCAAAATCAGCTGTCTATCAGACATTAGTATACAGCTATATGTTTGAATGACCATTGGTGGTTTATTACCGTCCCACAGGCACACACAGACAATCAGGTCGACCTGTCGCAGTGAAAGTGATCGACAAAACTCGCTTCCCTACCAACCTGGAGAGACAGATGCGGAACGAAGTAGCTATCTTACAGGTGAATACTATAGCCAGGCCGATGTCTGAGAGTCTACACTCAATATTTTAGTTTTCCTTACTGTGCGTTCAGACTGCAAGTGATGAAGGTCCAAGAGTTGTCAAAGAGTCTAAAAACAAACAGCAAAGTGGGTCATGACGTTAGTTATTTGAACTTGATGTTATTAGTTAGTTAGTTATTTGAACGTTTGATGTTATTAGTTAGTTAGTTATTTGAACGTTTGATCCTTCTCCTGTGAAGGAGCACCACTGGGACTTCACATGGGAACTTTGAGTTGTACAGTAGTAGCCAAAGTTTGTCGTAGCTCATTTCCATGAAGTTAACGGTAGTTATCGACCAGGACACCTAAAAAAACAGAAATTAAAACATAGCCTTATTGTGAGGACTCAGGATCTTTGTGCAAAGTGGTACTGAGATGGTGTGTGTGTGTGTGTGTGTGTGTGTGTGTGTGTGTGTGTGTTTGTTTATCTGTCTGTTTCTGTTTGTGATATGCAAAGCAGAACTTGTCTCACCTGGGGGTAGTCTTGCTGGAGGGGGTCTTCGAGACATCGGAGCTGGTCTTCGTTGTCATGGAGAAGCTCCATAGCGACATGCTGGAGATGATCCTATCCCATGAAAATGGCCGTCTGGCAGAGCGGACCACTCGCTTCCTGGTCACACAGGTCAGTCACTTTTTTGAAAATTAGATTTATTTGACCAACTCAGATTTAAAAAAGAAAGAAAAAAAGAGAACATGATACATATCATAGACCGCACCATCATTTTCACCATTGACTGGAGTGAAGGGAAATTAGACCAAATAGTCAGATATGTGATATCCCAATGAGAAAAAATAAAACACTAGCCCCGTTTGCATGGACATTTAATCAGATGAAATGTATAAACCGATTAAAAATGTGCCCATGTAAATGGGGCTACTTTGATGTATCTGATGTTTGTTGTTACAGTAAATTTTATTATTTCTCTCTCCCTTTGTGTGTGTGTGTGTGTGTGTGTGTGTGTGTGTGTGTGTGTGTGTGTGTGTGTTTGTAGATTCTGGAGGCGCTGCGATACCTGCACTTTAAGCACATTGCTCACTGTGACCTGAAGCCTGAAAACGTGCTGCTGGCCTCTCCTGATCCCTTCCCACAGGTTAGCAGTGCACACAACCGTGTTTTTTACTTCAGTTAAAAGTTTCTCACTCTCTCTTTCTCTCTCTCTCTCTCTCTCTCTCTCTCTCTCTCTCTCTCTCTCTCTCACTCACTCACTCACTCACTCATTCACACACACACACACACACACACACACACACACACACACACACACTAATTTCTTTTCTCTGCACTCCACCCTTCCTGACCTTACCCCACTGCAGGTGAAGCTGTGTGACTTTGGCTTTGCGCGCATCATCGGCGAGAAGTCGTTCCGGCGGTCTGTGGTGGGTACGCCGGCGTACCTGGCCCCTGAGGTGATCAGCAGCGCTGGCTACAACCGCTCCCTGGACATGTGGGCGGTGGGGGTCATCCTCTACGTCAGCCTCAGTGGCACCTTCCCCTTTAATGAGGATGAGGATATCGGCCAACAGATCACCAACGCAGCCTTCATGTACCCCCGACAGCCCTGGTCACTAATATCATTGGAAGGTGTGTGAGGGAATACAAGACAGAAAGAAAGAAGTGTGTGTGTGTGTGTGTGTGTGTGTGTGTGTGTGTGTGTGTGTGTGTGTGTGTGTGTGTGTGTGTGTGTGTCTGTCAGGGAGGGGGGCAGAGAGAGAGAGAGTAGAGATAGAGAGAGAGAGAGAGGTTTGAGATTTTGGGTCCCCCAAACTTTGCTCCCCCTGGTGGTGTGGTGGTGTGTGTGTGTGTGTGTGTGTGTGTGTGTGTGTGTGTGTGTGTGTGTGTGTGTGTGCGTGCGTGCGTGCGTACATGCAAAGTGAGATGTGGGGAGGTGGAGGGAGGGGAAAAGGTGAACAGACCTCTTCAATATATTTGTTTTCAGTTCACATAACATTATTATTTTTTTTATGAATTCAATAATTCCGTTTTCTGTAAAGCAAGTTCAAGAGCTACCTTACCTAATATCTGGCAAAGCAAAAGTGAAATCAGGGAATAAAGTGGATGTATGGGGTTGTGTTTAATGTTGAAAGGCTTTCATTCATCTTTACTCTTCCTCCTCTTCATCCTCATCTTCCTCTACCTCCTCTCCTTCCTCAGCTGTGAGCCTGATCAAGAATCTGCTGCAGGTGGTGGTGAGGCGCCGCTTCAGTGTGGGGAAAGCTATGGGACACCCCTGGCTGCAGGTGAACTACACTAGCAATTCTCACACACACACACACACACACACACACACACACACACACACACACACACACAGAGAGAGAGAGAGAGAGAGAGAGAGAGAGAGAGAGAGAGAGAGAGTGTGTGTGAGAGAGAGATAGAGTTCAATTTAACAACAAGGCTTCAGACACACACACACGTGTGTGTGTGTGTGCGTGTGTGTGTACGTGTGCATGTGCGTGCACCTGTGCAAACAGGCACAAACAAATGCACACTGTGAGCTAGACATACAAGAATGGCAATGCAATGCATGCCTGAAGCTCTTTTGTTAACATAGAAATCCTTTATAATATAGTCTAAAAGAACAGACAGCAGCATTCAATAGCTTAATTAAAAGTAGTATAAGGAAGAAATATAAATAAGAAAGAATTTTGAGAAGTTATTCATGATTTAAATAGGAGTGCACAGGAAAGAGGTTATACATCATAGTAGCCTAAAAGTAGGCAGAGCTTCTGCATATTCAAACAGGGACACGGCAGAGGCAGATGTCAATATGTAAAAGTCTCTTAAAATATTTTTAAAATGTTGTCTCTTGTCACAGAACTTTCAGCTGTGGTGTGATCTGCGTGAATTTGAGCAACGCGTTGGGCGCAGGTATCTCACGCACGAGGAGGAGGATGAGCGATGGCGACGCCATGCAGAGGAAAAAGGACTTGACTTTCCCTCCCATCTTACAACCAATCAAGACAATGAGGATAGCAGCTGACCAGACTTTTATTTAAAATAAAAAAACAACAACATGTTTAATTTGTGTCTATAGGAAATATTAACAAAATGACTTCATTTTTGTTTGTAGTATCATATGTATATTTTTTTTTACAATAAATACAATTGAATTGATGGTCGTGACTTTTATTTTGAAAACGTGTGCTTACGTCACGAGACGTCAGATCAAGCGTCAAAAGCGGAAGTAGCATGTTATTTTCATGCTTGTTAGTTTGACAGAGTGCGGCAAGAAAATGGAAACTGAAAGATCTGCAAAGGTTTATAACTTTTTCATATTTTTTTGCACTGTAGTTAGTACTTTACACAAAAGTTGAAGAACTCCATGTGAACAGGTTAAATTACGACAGGCTAGTCTGCTGTTGTAGCCGATAGCATAGCCTACGACTTTTCCAGAACTCTGCAACTGTGTTACAGTAGGCTACCGTTAACTGTAGTTACATATCATCGATACAATGTTTCAGTCTTGTGTCTGTATTGATCAGTATTTCAATTGTAGACTACGGTACTCTTGTGAATGCATTATGTTGACTCTTGCAGGATGAAGACCACAACTCTGTTCTCAGCGTTGTTTACAATCACGATAACGTTAGGCTTCAGACAGGCTTCAGTAGGCTAACACTGTCTGTTCAAAGTTGGAGAATATTATAAGATATCCTTAATATAGCACGTCACCTACTGGTTTTGCTGTGAATGAATTGACTAAAGCTATCGTCACTACCATGCAATCATTTGAAGGGAAAGTAACATTGCTCATGTAGGAGAAGTTACAGTTAGTAACTCATCATGACAAGACAAGACAGGGTTACTATAGGTGGCGATCAGTGGGTGATTAACGTTAACTAACCCTAGGCTACCTGTTGGCTGTGGAAAACTGCTTAGTCATGGTTGCTACAGTCAGAATCATGGATCTATGTACTGTATGACCATGTGTAAAGTATAAGTCACCATGTTTAGCCCAACGTTATAACGTTATATCTACAGTATGACTGATTAAACTGCTACTGTAAGGCCTATAAACACTTTCATTCCTGTGCAGTGGTCTA
Organism: Sardinella longiceps; assembly: GCA_027497455.2. Lineage (NCBI taxonomy): Eukaryota > Metazoa > Chordata > Actinopteri > Clupeiformes > Clupeidae > Sardinella > Sardinella longiceps. The sequence continues at coordinate 28,697,999 of JAODXP020000028.1, read as the reverse complement.
CCTGATATTGGATATGTTAGCAGTTAAACAATATTTGCCTTTTTTCACAGTTGGAGTTTGCTGTGCAGATGACCTGTGATAGCTGCGTGAATGCAGTCAGGGGCAAGCTGGAAGGACAACCAGGTATGTTGATTGACAGTAGGCTAATTCACAAATCAAGCATCTAACTCACATGCAGTAAACTAATCTATCACTGGTTTGTGATAACTTACTATTTACTAATACTTTATCTCATCTGTCAAAGTAGCCTATTCCCAGCTGTGTCACTGTTAGATGCTAGATGTAACGTTTGAGATCGTTATCCTGTACAAATTCTAATGAATAATGGCATCCCGCTCACATGCCAGCGAATCATAGCTGAGGTGGCATGGTGTTGGCACCACTGATGGACACGGCTTGAACAAACCAGTTCATCTCGCTTGATTAGGGCCTCCCCAACACCTGTGGGTGCACCTGCACCACGCCCGGTTGTCTACAATTTTAATTTTAAAACTATCAGCGCATATAGTTGTAATCAAATTCATGTTGTAGAAGACAAGTCCCGGTGAATAGATGTTGGAGAATTTTAGTGCGCATGTTTTGATTTTATAGTTGGCAGTGTTGTTTGAACGGGATACCGTTCGATGGGTGGCACCCACAATTAACTAGATTTGTCCGCAACACGCTGAAATCACGTTATTTCATTTGCACAGACACTAGTGACATACTGTGGGTCACACAATCAGGGAACTGATACAATGTTCCGGAATCCCCCCTCTGAATCTTCTAGGACCCTCAGGTCAAGCTGTTTTAACTATCCTTTTTTATCAGCCAATTCATTTTAATACCATCTCCAATGTGGCACATGAATGATAGATAGACATCAACAAAGATAGACATGCACACAGTAGTTCTGTAATGAGGGGTAGGACACACAAGTAGAAGAAAACCTAATTGATAGCATAACATTACTCACTGCGTTGTCATTCATCAAACATGAATTGGCATCATCTAGCAGTGCTGGTAAGACTCTGGGAAATGTTTTGAAAGATTTGTGTGCCTGTTAGGTAGTCCTAGGAGTTTTACACCAAAAACTCCACAGTGTTGCTTTCCAATGCATGTGTTTATAAAATAAAGTAACATTTTTCATCACCACTTCAAAAATTATTTTAAACACAGACAAAATAAACCTCAATATTTTTCTCAATACATATGATAATAATCCAAGCCTGACTGTCAGACCAGTAAGTACATTAAGTAAGTAAGATTTATTTAGCGCTTTTCTCAAACAAGGGTCACAAAGTGCTTTACATGGCAGGTGAGAAAAATGGGTAAATAAGTAAATAAAAGCTCAATGGTGTTTTTTTGTCCCCCACGGCACCTTCCAGGCAGCACAGCCTAAAAGGCACTACCCTTACCCTATTCCTAACCCTAGCCCCCTCAACCCTCATCCTAACCCTAAACTGAGTGGAGTAGTGCCTTGAAGGCAGCACTGCCTGGAAGGCACCGTTCATGGCAAAAATACTAAAGACCTAAATAAAAGCATATCAAAGAAATTCAGGGAACAATATATTTCTTAAAATAAAGTAAAAGGAAAAAAGAAGGCAAAACAAAAGAGAAAAACAAGACCAAGCACCAAGATACAAACAGGACAAAGACTATTCTGTGATCATGTGCTAGAGTAGACAATAAAGCTTTTTTTGAAACTTCGATATTGATGCACGTCTTGCTGTTGGTCAGATGACACCATATCAGATTATCTCCTAATCCACGATGGAAGCTAGATTATCTACGCTTGTCTACAGATATTGGTTATGTGTATGATGATCACATGGTGACATGGTGGTGTTGTAAGTGTTACTAATCACATCTGCTATATAGGTTGAATGCTAATTGCCGTTTTTTTTATTCTTTTGGATAAAAATATCTAAATGCACATACAGTGCATAAATTGTATGCCAATGCCTATATGAGGCTTTGTCTTGAAATCCAAAAGTGTGTGTGTGTGTGCTTGCGCGTGCGTGTGTGTGTGTGTGTGTGTGTGTGTGTGTGTGTGTGTGTGTGTGTGTTTGTTTGTGCTGGGTTTAGCTTGTATGTGGACACAGTTACTGTAATAAAAATACAGTTGTGTATGCACATACTTGTGCTGCATAAGAGAAACGAAGAATTACAGGGAGAAAAAGATTGAAACATTGTGTCACTGTTTCACATAGAACAAGCAGCGGACATTAAAAAGTAGTTAGGGACTTTATTGTGTATTATAGAGATAAGTGTTTGCAACATTCATGTAAATGTGTAAATGTTTACAAAAGTGTGTGTGTGTGTGTGTGTGTGTGTGTGTGTGTGTGTGTGTGTGTGTGTGTGTGTGTGTAGGGGTCCAGTCGGTGCATGTGGACCTGACTAAAGAGCAGGTGTTGGTGGAGGCGTCTCTGACGGCCCAAGAGGTGCAGCAGCTGATCGAGAGCACGGGACGCCGCGCCGTCCTCAAGGGCATTGGCAGCGGGCAGCAGGGTGGGTGAGCAGACCAGCGAGCGAGCCATAGATACAGTATATACACTAGAACGGCCATTTACTATAGCCGTCAATGAGTGACAGTAGCCATCTTAGAACAGTACACTGCTTTCCTTTTCAATGAATGGATTAGTAGTCTGATATTTGCTATAGCCGTCAATGAGAGCGTCTGCGTTGACACTTTATGATGACCGTCTTCTATAAATGGTTATTAAATTGCTTATTAACATCAGTAAGTAATTATTTAACTGTTAATATATAACAGTTAACAGTTAGGTAACAGTAATTAACATACATTTTACAGCATAGTTATTTAGTTAGTAAGGTAACAATTAATTTACAGTTTGTTATGGTTGAATGATAAAAAAAACAAAAAAAAACACAAACGTTAATGTTAATAAGAAATTTAATAACCATTTATAGAAGACAGTTATTATAAAATAAAAATGGTACCAATACTGTATATACATTAGAATGGCCATTTGCTATAGTCGTCAATGAGAGCGTATGAGTTGACAGCTGCCATCTTAGGACAGCGCTGCTTACCTATTCAATGAATGTTGTAGTAGTCTGATATGAATGTTATTGAACTGACATTTATGTCTTAGAACACTGCTATAATATGGCGGCGGTATGGCCGCATTCTAAGAGGCTGAAGGGCCATTCTAGTTTGTATTTCTATGCGAGCGAGTGAGTGAGTGAGCAATACTCTCTCCTTCCCTCCCTCCCTCCCTCCCTCCCTCCTCCCCTCCCTCCGGAAACTTCTCTTTCACTCCGCTTTTCCTCCCCTCTGTTGTGTGTGGTGACCAAGGGAGATGGGAGATTGTGATAAGCACAATTACAGCGATGGCAGATAATGGTTGCTGTGGTCGGGCGTAATTGTCGAAGTGAAGCAGAGCTTTTAATGGGGCAATTTCACTCTCTCTGTCAAGTCCAAATATTGGGATTCGGGATACGCATGTTATAGGTTCATATCAAAAAGAAATTAAAGGGATATTTTATATGAAAATGGGTTATTAACCCTCTCACCTGCAGTTACATATGTGGATAAAAGCATTTTGGTCGAAGTGCATGAGTTTTCTTAGTCTGGTAATACCAATTTTATCTTTAGCTTAGCATAGGCGCTGAAAGTAAAGTAGCCAAAGAGTTGCTATCTGGCTATTTTACATTACAGCACCTATGCTAAGCTAAAGCTAAAATTAGGGTTGCCAGACAGGGAAAACGCATGCACTGAGAGCAAAATTCTTTTATCCACAAATGTAACTCTAGGTAAGAGGGTGAAAAATCAATTTCCATAAAAAGATGGAATATCCCTTTAAAGTCCGCAGCACAATGAAGCTTTCTTTTTTTCTGACAAGTCTTATGAGGAGCGTAAAGGCAAAGAAATGTTACTTGATAAAAGCTTGAACAGAAAGAAAAAGGGAGCTACAGTTGTGGACATTCACTTCTTTTTGATACTCTCTCTCTATGACTCTTTTTGAGACTCTCACAGTGCCCAGGGTTTTTTTTTACACCCTGCTTGGAGTCAGGATAGGAGTGTTCCTAGGGAGTTTAAGAGTTGGCAGGAGGCCAAGCAAAACACCACAAAGGCAAGGCTAAATATGTAGGTTAGTTCTTATCTTATCCATAGGAGCAGAAATGTTTTGTTCTTTTTCACTCCTCCCCTCCGTTCTTTGTCTTTTTCTTTTCTTTTTCATCCTAGCCTCCTTTTCTACCACCTTTCTATCTATTGGTGGGTCTGTATGTGTGATTTTGGTGTGAATTGTGTATTTATTTATATGTGTGTGTGTGTGTGTGTGAGAGAGACCTTCTTTCATGTATTTACTCTATATGCCTGTGTCTATTTGTGCCGTGTGTGTGTGTGTGTGTGTGTGTGTGTGTGTGTGTGTGTGTGTGTGTGTGTGTGTGTGTGTGTGTGTGTGTGTGTGTGTTAGACCTGGGCTCAGCTGTGGCTATGCTGTCAGGCTGTGGGCCTGTGCAGGGAGTTGTGCGTTTCCTGCAAATGTCCCAGGAACGCTGCCTGATCGACGGCACAATAGACGGCCTACAGCCTGGGGCCCATGGACTACACGTGCACCAGCTAGGAGACCTCACAGAGGACTGTCTCAGGTACACACACACACACACACACACACACACATGCATGTGCATCAGCTAGGAGACCTCACACAGGACTGTCTCAGGTACACACACACACACACACACACACACACACATGCACACATACACACACACACACACACACACACACACTTGCCCACGATCTACTCGTGCACCAGCTAGGAGACCTCACACAGGATTGTCTCAGGTGCGCACACACACACACACACACACACACACACACACACACACACACACACACACACACACACACGCGCACACAAACACACTTGTATACACACAAACACACTTGCACACACGTGTGTGCACCAGCTGGAAGATCTCACACAGGATTGTCTCAGGTACACACACGTACACAGACCACCTGATACAAGCACACACACACACACACACACACACACACACACACACACACACACACACACACACACACACACACCCATCAATTCTCACACACATGCACAGACCAACCGACACGCACACACACATACACAGACTTTTGGATGACAATGTAATGCAATGCAATTCTGATGCTGGGCTTACTGTGACTTGCACTGCTTTTCACACACACACACACACACACACACACACACACACACACACACACACACACACACACATTTTACCTGAGCAGTGCTCACATTATTTCCCCTCTGTTTTGTCAATGCAGCAGAAGTTGAAATATGATTAGTAATCTCTCCTCTCTGTCATTCCTTTGCTCATTAACTCACCTCTATAACTGTAAGTCAAAACTAAATGAGATTTCAGTGCTCTGAGGTGGGAAATGCGCTTCTGTGTTAAACACAAAGTCCATGTACAAGTTTGAAAGCGTAAGTCAGCGACTCTGTGAGCGTTTGATGTGGTCTTCCACAGAGAGCTTAATTAGCTGCTCTTGCTGAGCAGTAAGTGGCTCGCTATTAAAGAGGGAGAGAAATGGAAAGATGGATGGCCAACTACACACAGCACTGAGCAGTAAGTGGCTCGCTATTAAAGAGGGAGAGAAATGTAAAGATGGATGGCCAACTACACACAGTACTAGCCCCGTTTACATGGACACTTCTAATCTGATTATTTAACCCAATATTCCATTTTAGATTGCATTTATGAATGCATCTCCTTGGATACTGTTCTATAGAATGCACATGGAATCTTTCTAACCAGATTAGAAGTGTCCATGTAAACTCGCCTACTGAGCAGGAGACTCTGGGGAAATGGGGAAGCCGAGGGGAGAAAATGGCTGACACAAGCTTCTGATGAAAGAAAATGCTCAGGTGGCATAACACTACAAGATCCAATTATGACATTTCCATTTATTGGACTGTACTGTATTGTACTGTACTGCTTCTTTGGGGTGCTTCAGAAACCTCCATTGAATATGAGATTCAGTTGAAGACCTCTTTTCCAAAATGCTACTGTACATCTCAGAATTCAATTCAGAATTCAAAAAATCTATTGGGTTTCTCTTTAAATATCAACAAAATCAAAGTTTGTTTTGTTCATTTGTTACCTCCGCCTTTTTCCTTGGCGTGTGTGTGTCTGTATGTCTGTCGGCCTGTCTATGTACAACATAACTTGAAAAGTACTGCATGATTTTGAAAGAAATTTTCAGACGTGTGTATTAGGATGAGTAAGAACTGATTCAAAGTTTGTTGGCGATCGGTGATCCAGAACACCATCTGTGACCACATTGCCATGGCGGAGGTCTGTGCTCTCTGAGCGCTTTTCTAGTTTGTTTGTTTGTTTGTTTGTTTGTACATCTACATTTATCCATTTAGGAGACGCTTTCATCCAAAGCCACTTAGAAAAATAGGATTAACACTCAAGCTGCAACACAATTAAAAACTTCATTAAGAGTGTGATGATCATACAGAAGTGTGTTATAAGTGTGTGTGTGTGTGTGTGTGTGTGTGTGTGTGTGTGTGTGTGTGTGTGTGTGTGTGTGTGTGTGTGTGTGTGTGTGTGTGTGTATGGAGGGGGGGGGCATTGTAAGTGCGTAACAAATCAGGTACTATATACAGAAAGTCCAACTGCAACTGATTGAATGCCATATAAATCAAATCAAATCAAATTTAAATGACCTATTATTATAGTATATCTATTGTATAAGAGTTCTTCAATTATAACACATTCATAATATTTATTTGATTATTTATCGCACTGGTATTTGGAGTGACTGCTTTTGACTTTGAATGGCTTATCCCAACATTCACATGTCAAAGTTTGTTTTGTATAGTGTATGAGGGCCACATTTCTCTCGCAGGCTCACAGATTATATTCAATTTTGAGATGTCGACATGTCATAGGGGATAGGACTTGGAACTTCAGATGTCAGCACAGAGGATAGGACTTGGAAATTTTATTTATTAACATTTCATATCCTGTACAATTGAATACATTTAGATATGAAGAGTTCAGATGCAAAACCCCCTAAACACCATTTTTGTGAAAACTGAGTTAATGATATTGTGTGAATCCTGTATAAATCTAGAATATGGAAATGAAATGTTTTTGTGAAAAAAAAAAAAATAAAACCTGCTCCCCGCTGTGTCTAAAATATCTGTTTACAATCAAAACACTGTAAACGCCTGATAAAAAAATGGCCTTTTTCTCAAAAAGTGGTCAAGTGGAGTTAGGGGGTTTTGCATCTGAACTCTTCATATATATTGTATTTACAGTATGTATAAACAGAGCTGAAATAGAACCATCTATCACAGTAGTAATAGTGTTTGCATTCCATTACATATCTTTCTTGTAAGCAGGGTTGACCTTGCTCTCGGTCACTCCAGCAACACGTTTGAGAGACAGGCCAAATTTACAGCCTTGTCAGATCAGTAGCACTCAAACAGACCTTTGTCTCTAATCCCCTAAATGAAAAACGGGCCTGTGACAGTGCCCTTAGGATCGCCCTGAGGGTGTGTGTGTGTGTGTGTGTGTGTGTGTGTGTGTGTGTGTGTGTGTGTGTGTGTGTGTGTGTGTGTGTGTGTGTGTGTGTGTGTGTGTGTGTGTGTGTGTGTGTGTGTGTGTGTGTGTGTGTTTGTGAGGGGTTACGCCCTCTTTTGTTTTAGTGCTATCACAGTGAAGTGTGGGGTAATTGTGTGAGTCATCACTAGGGTGTGTTGTAGCTGTACTGAAGGTGTAACACAATCTTCATCTTTGCTTCATCTACATCTTGGGTGCGTGTCAATATGCTTCCTCGGTCCTCTGTCCTCTGTCCTGCCTCTTTGTGTCTTTGAATTCGATGGAGGATGAACTTATTTCTCTAATCTCTTGTCTTATATCTGTCCTTGACTCCTCCATCCATCCATCCTCTCAGCATTCCCTCCTTGTTTCCTTCATAGGAGGAGGGGCTAGGATAGAGCAAAGGATGGAAGTGAGGAAGGAAGGAAGGATTGATAGATGGATAGAAGGATGGAGGGATTTTGTAATGGGATGCACCCCCAGAGTCTCAACACTCTTGATAAGCATACATTTACTTTGTGGTGGGTTGCCTCTTTGTTTGAATTCTAATCCCATAGGATCCATCTTTAATTTCTGATTGCTAATTGGATGCTATAGAAAATTAATTAGGGAAACCAAAGCCTTCAGAGAGTACCCTGACTATTGCAATGCATTACTGTATTGCTGTGTAAGACTGAATGGAGCCAGCTCAGATAAGGTATATAGGCCATGAACTACCAGTGCTGGAGAACTTTGTTTGTTTGTTTGTTTGTTTGTGTGGTTTCTTATTGTTGCGTCATGTTGATTGTTGATTCATGGCCTTCGCTTTTGTGTGTATGCGTTTTCCTCTGCTGTGCCATGTTAATATTCCATGGGCATCACTGTACTCCCACTGCCTCTGTCATACGATTCAATGCACACACACACACACACACACACACACACACACACACACACACACACACACACACACACTCATGCCCCCGACTGGTGAACACCCACTGGAGGGATATAATGGACACACACAAAGGCCCAGTCAGGGATCAGGGAATATTTATGCATGTTTTACCCACTCAAATATGGCCTTTGTCAAGAAAATACTCTGACATGTATTTTTAAAATGTTTGAAATCACACAAAAACAAAAGACTCTCTCTTTCTCTCTCACACACACATGAAACATACTCACTCTCTCTCTCTCTCACACACACACACACACACACACACACACACACTCACCCACACACTCACTCACTCACTCTCAATCCCTCTCTCACTCACTCACTCACACACAGACACACACATACACCGCAGACACACACAAATGCACTTGTGCACAATGCGTGTGTGTGTGTGTGTGTGTGTGTGTGTGTGAAATCTGTTTCAGATTTCATCAGTTCCTCTTGCTGATGCGGATGAATGAGAGGAGAATTGATTAGCTTAAGAGGATTTCCAGCCGGATTTGGCAGCTTTACTTAGAAGCTGATGGAAAGGTTATCTCCCCTTTCCCCTTCAGTATACACACTGCTTACACACACACACACACACACACACACACACACACACACACACACACACACACACACACACACACAACACACACACACACACATATCCTTCCACATACACACACTGACTCACTCACTCCCCCTCCCCCACACACACACACACACACACACACACACACACACACACACACACACACACACACACACACACACAATCAAGCCAACAGAGTCTTTCTGGGTTGTTGTCTTGCTATAGTTCCTTTATGTTCTATCAACCACAAAGACCTGATATTTCACAATTTCTTTTCCTCTTTCAGAATAGTGTACGTACACACACACACACAAACACACACACACTCCGATCCCTAATAGGATAAAACGGCAGCATTTTCTCAGATTTTTTCTTTTGTTGTTGTTGGTGAGGGAACAATGAGCGCTTTTGAAGTGGTCTGAATCAGCTCTCGCTACCCAAAGGTCCCATGAAGAGGTTAATCGCTGACGTCTCTTACGCTCTCTTCTCTCTCCCCTTCTCTCTCTCCTCTCTCCTTCTCTCCCCAGCTGTGGAGACCACTTCAACCCCTATGGGACACAACATGGAGGGCCGCAGGACCCTGAGAGGGTACGGCTGCCACCGCACTCAGATTTTTTCATTCAGCCACTGTGTTCCAACTAGTATTGTGGAGTAGGAAAGATAAGGTGTCAAGCTGGAATGAATGTTGGATGATTTGAAGTGTTTCTGCATGTTTTGCCCGAAGTTCTTTTAAATGAATGCAGTTGGAAACATTACCAAACACAAGCAAACACAAGTTAAAGAATCAGACAGAGTACTGGGTAGATGGAGGGAGTAAATTTAACACATGGGACTACCAGAGGACCAATCCCCCACTGTAGTCAGTCATACAGCTCTATGCAGCCATGTGGCTGCAAGGTTACAGATACAGAGAGGAGCACAGTCTGATGCTTCATATGGAGTCGGAAGGATTTCTCTCTCTCTTTTTTTTTTAATTGAGATGGATGGATTTTTTGTCCCCTTAAGAGGGAGACAAGAGGGAGGCCGAGTAAGAGAATGAATTAGAGAGAGAGAGAGAGAGAGAGAGAGAGAGAGAGAGAATATTTGAAATAGAAAGACATAATGATTCAATTAAGATAATGATTGAATTAAATAATTAATTAATGAGAGAGTAAGAGAATGAATACAAGAGAGATAGGGAGATGGAGAGAAAGTAAGAGAATAAGTGTGTGTGTGTGTGTGTGTGTGTGTGTGTGTGTGTGTGTGTGTGTGTGTGTGTGAGAGAGAGAGAGAGAGAGGAAGAGTGTTAGATATATTGCTGTGGTTTTAGATGTTGAGCCATTTGCTGTGCTCTGTGGTCTGCAGCATGCAGGAGACTTGGGCAACATTCTGGCTGGACCTGATGGACGAGCCTCCTTCCGCCTGGAGGACACACAACTGAAGGTAACACACACACACACACACACACAGACACACACACAACTGAAATGAACATACACTGATTGCACACTCAAGCATT
>JAODXP020000028.1:28682787-28685287 GCA_027497455.2 Sardinella longiceps | reverse complement strand
GGGAAAGGTCGCCAGAACCCTGACGCCCCTAACGCCAATCTCTGACCCCCGACCTCCTCACCTCTCACGTCCCCATTTCTTCACCTAACCACTGAACTGAAATCAAATCTCCAAATCCTGCCATGTTTTTGCTTGTTGTAGAGTTATACTCGGGGGGCCAATATTAACAAAAGCCACCAGCCAAATTCAAGTAAATTTTAAATTTGGTTGAGATTTCAAACCAAAAATACACTGATTTGCTGATTCGATTGGCTGGTGAGTTTCAACAGTTTATCTGTCTGTGTATAGTACTTGTAGATATTCACATTTCAAAAAAGTTAATTTTGTTCACATTTCGAAAACGTTAATTTGGTCCCCCTGGTTGAGGAGTGAATGAAAGACAGCATTATGTGGTTAGGGCTTTCAGAATTACAAGGCAGCGAACGGCAGTCATATCCTAAGATGGAGATGCAACGTTAACCACAAAACAACAATTACATTTCCCTGACTTCTGAAGTATCGTAAAACGAGAATATCTATGTTGATCAGTTGTAATTGCAATTGCTTTCTGGGGAAAGGTACATTTGAAGTAGGGGGATTTAATGGCAAACCTGGGCATGGTAATAATGTTCGCAGTAGGTGGTAGATCATGTATAAAGAGCAGCTTGTTGGATTTGTTCAGTTGAGATGATTAAGCCATAATATATTTATCATTTACTGAAGCAGCAACTAACAATATTTACCTATATTTACATTTACCAGCTCCCAGAAAGCTAGAATGTTTACCAGTTTCTCAGGCACGTCACTTACAGTAACTCTGTAGGCTACTTGAGATGCACCCCAGGTCAGGTCGTTCAAGAGTTTTTGGACAGTGTCAGTGAATCTGAACTGAATTTGCACTGATGTTAAAGGAATAAGTGTCTGTCTTCACCACCAAGTGTCTTGGAGAGCTGGGGGGTTGGGGAGAGAGTAGAGGTTTTTCCATGTTTGTTAGGAGCGGATACGTTTCCGTACTGGCCTAAAGCACTGCATTCCACTCAGATGGACTTTATGAGACTCTCACCGGTCTCTAAATTCCACCATGGGCACTTATTTCCATGAGAGAGAGCGAGAGAAAAAAAATTGTGTTTTTGCTTTTACTCTTCCTCTTTGTGTGTGTCTCTCTGTGTGTGTATGTATGTGTGTGTCTCTCTCTCTCTCTGTGTGTGTGTGTGTGTGTGTGTGTGTGTGTGTGTGTGAGAGAGAGAGAGAGTGAGCAAGAGAGAGTGTGTAAGAGACTGATTTGGTGATCTTTAGCTTCAAAATCCCTAAAAAAACCTATTATTCTTTTTTTCCCTTCTTTTTCTTTTGTGCACATCATCTCAGTTGGTGTGGAGGACAGTTTGTAGAGAACTAGACAAAGGCATGCGCTCAGGAGGGTTGTAGCCTACTTTATAACTAGCTCCAGATGTTTGCCATCTCAGGCTGTTGTAATACAACCCAAAACTCGGGAGAGAGGCGGGGGAAAGGCACAGGGTCCAATTGGTCCAGGACTGAATTTAATCAATTGAAACTTTTTCAGGCTGAAATCTTGAACCAACTCCAAAGATTTACTGTATGTTGGGTAAATAAATCACATGCCTTAAATCCTATTAATGAAATCCTATTGATAATTAAAACTTGGTCAATGTTTGACAGTGCAACTAAGAAAGAGACTGGGGTGGGGTGGGGAGGGGGGATACAGTTGTTATATTTTTCTCCTCGACTGATTTTCAAATGTTTCAAGTTGTCAGAGAACAATGTTGGGTTGTTTGTTGTTATGATGAGTAGCCTGCAAATAAGATGTTGCATTATGAAGTGTCATAATTTTATAATTCATAAGGATGGCTTGTGATTATATATTTTATGAAATAAATAAATATGTACTAACCAGCGTGTCATTTCATATTTCAAAAAAATAAGTCACTCACTTTAAATAGGCTATGCAAATGAAAGGCGAACAATAGCCTATTTACGCAAAAACATAGCAACACATCTGTAAATATTTTCTATGTAGATGTGTTTTAAATTGGTTATAGCCTATGCTGTCATAAAATACAAATATTCGTCAGTTTTTAAAAGAGATAATCTAACGTAAAATAGCCTACAGTCGTTCCACCAGCAGCGGTTAGTAGGCGACAGCTGGACTTCGGTTGTGTCGCCTCAGTCATCTCTCATTGGTAAGGAATGCTTGTCTTTCGAAAGAACGGAAGTGAGCCGACCATTTTGAGAGCCTGCGCCGCTTAGGTAAGATGGAAGGTTTTGTGTTCCTCCCCATTTTTGGTCTGTATTCATGTTTTAGCTACTGTTTAGAAAACCGAAAACAATCGTAAAGAATGGTTTGGCAAGGGGATGTGTCTGTGTCGTACGTGCAGGAAACCAGGGTTTAATGCGTCGCGACAGCGTTTAGCGACACAGAGAGATCGGGAAGTCATGATACCCCAAATCTTGTTTTTACTAGATGACTCATCCAGTTGTTTAACCCGGGGAGAAAAATGTAAGA
>JAODXP020000028.1:28647787-28677787 GCA_027497455.2 Sardinella longiceps | reverse complement strand
CGTTGAAACATCTTGGGTTTAGTTAACAAGACCATTAAAACATTGCTCACATTTTTTTCTTTTATCAAGCCATTTGTTTTCTCCCCAACACGTCCAATGACACTTATTCCAATATGGAACAGTACCAATCATCGGTTTTAAAATGTGTTCTAGAATATGGTGTGGAATAACAATTTTCAAAATGTACATTCGAACTTTAATCTTTTCGTTTAATTTGTATGCATATGTTTACTGATTTACAGTTTCACAAATGGATTTACACATTAAATCTCTAGTCTTTGGTATGATTTTAAGCTATAGTACAGTATTTCCCATGCTTAATGCCACCTGTAAATACATATGTATTTAAATTGTCATAATGTGGTGAAACTAAAATAGTTTTTAAATGTCAGTTCTCTGTAGGCCTTTAAGGCTCAATTGTATTTAAGACGGTATTTTTCTGTGGGCCAGGTTTTCGACATGTGAAGCCTACACCAAAATGTATTTATTTATTTATTTTCTAAAATGGGGAATCTCAATTGACTTTCTCTTCAGGGGCTTGGCTAGGCTTAATTCATGTGAGAGAAACTGGCCCTAAGATTTTGGCTGAATCCTGATGTCCCACCTAATCCCTGAGCACTGAGGCCTACAGTACTTTAGCCACACTCAGTTAGCATTAGCTTCTTCTCTGAGACCTACTGTAGGCTCCCCTCAGTTAGCATTAGCCGCCGGGATGCTATCTTATCCATGCCCCACCTAATCTCTAAGCACAGAGACCTAGGCCTACTGAATGCCCCCCTGTGTTAATATTACCTGCCAGGATGCTATTCAGTAAATGTCCCATCTATTCTCTAAGCACTGAGACCTATCCATATGCCCCATTCAGTTACTTTTAGCTGCTGGTTTGCGATTCGGTCTCTGTTGTAGCAAATCTTCTGCTTCTCTTTCCTATAGACAGTCACAGTTCTACTCGTGACACCTTGAACAACAGGGGCGAATTCAACAGTCGTAACGTTTCCTAACGTAACCTAACAGTTCCCATTCATCTTTATGGGTGATGTATTAAACGTTTTGTAACGTTAAGTCATTTTGAAAACGCCGCAGGTCTATTGATTAATTCACCCTGAATTTGTCCGTTAAGCTTGCTAGGGATCAGGGCTTAGGGGTTAGGCTGTGGGACAGAGATTCAGCCTTTTGTGTGTGTCTGTTGGGGTGGTGGTTATTCCCTCCCCCCCAACCTGTGTGGGTGTCTAATTGGCTGTCCCTGTGCTCACTGACAGCCAGGCTCTCGTCTTCCGCAGGCTATGCCTTCGTGCACATGGAGAACAAGGAGGACGCTCTCAAGGCCATCGAGGCGCTCCACGGCACCTCCTTCAAGGGCCGCCCGCTCTCCGTGGAGCTCTCCAAGGTGCAGCCCAACAAGCAGGCCCCGACGGGCAAGATCCCCTGCGTGAGCTGCGGCAAGCAAGGCCATTACGCCGGCGAGTGCCCGGCGGGGAAAGCCTCGTCGCTGGAACAGTACCAGAGCCAGGCAGCCGTGTTGGCAGCAGCGGCAGCAGCTGCGGCAGGCCTGCCCCTGCAGGTGCAACAGAGCGTGCACAACTCGGTCTACAACACATCCACGTTCGACCCGACGTACGCGGCGCTCACCGGACTGACAGCGGGCACGAGCGCCCGGGCGGAGGGTAGCGCGTTGGCGCCAGCGGTCTACGGCGCTCTAGCGAGCCAGGTTTACGGCAGCGTGGCCAACCCGCTCTACGGCTCGGTGGCGGCTGCCAACCCCGCGGCGGCTGCCGCCAGCCTCAATCACGCGCTCAACCCCGCAGCAGCCGCTGCAGCACAGGTGTATGGTTCGGTGAGCCCTCACCTGGCGTACGGCCAGGTGACCAGTGGAGCGGCGCTCGCCTCCGCAGCTGCGGCTGCTGCTGCCGGCTACGGCCACCAAGTCTACGCTCCCGCCATGGGCAACCCAGTCTTCCTTACTGCGCCTGGCATGGAGCTCCAGACAGCCGCTGCTGCGACCGTCAACCCTGCGTACACGATGGCCCCGACGCTCTACACTACGACACCAGCTGGCTACGCAGCTCTGGGCGCGGCCGACCCTGGCGCCCTCCTGGAGGCAGCACGGGCACACTACCTGGCGCAGGGCCAACAGGTGCTGGCTGAGCAGCACGCCGCCAGTGGTGCCAAGGCGGAGAGGGACCGCAGTCCGCTCCGACGGTCGGCACCACTGCTGCCGGATCCCGTCATCAAGCCCTTCATGTACCAGCGGGCCAAGCGCCGGGCACTTCTGCCCACGCCAGCCGGACGAGCCGCCGAGGAGGCTGCGCAGGACGACGACCCCATGGCTAGGTGAGTTTTAGACCTCCTCATAAATACCCGACAGCACCACCATGTGTCCCAAACCAGCAACACACTGGCACCCAACACCACTAACATTCCCCCTCCCACAGATCAAATCCAGTTTCTAATGAATTTCATAACTAGTCGTATAACCTCTTTGGCACAGTTCAGGCAGAGAGTGTTGAAGCGGAGTGAGAGGTCTCAATGTTTGTTAAGTTCCTGGTTCTATTTTTGCAAGGGGGAGGGGGGGAAAATCCCCCTTTATGCAGACACAGTTGAGCTCTCATTGGCTGATAGAGCTTTAAAGAATCTTTTCTTATTGTGATGTAATGCATTTATGCAGACAGGAAGTATTCCAGTTTGCTCCCATTGAAATATATTATGATGCCATATCTTCCTCAGTATTCCATGATCTTTGGTTCAGGGGTCCGGTTCCCAAAAGCATAGGAAGTTAGCAACTATGTTGGTTGCAATGCAATTTCCCATTGACAACTAATTAAGATGCTAACTGCTTAGCCCCCATGCTTTTGGAAAAAGGACCCCAGGCCTGTTATTCTACAGTAGATGACAAAAGTCAGTCAAATGTTGGGAGTGGAGGGAGTGCCAGGGTTATGCCAGTCTGGTTTTAGACACTTTAAGCCTTTTGTAATTAGATATTGTGCCCAGATGTGATGTCTATGATCACTTTAGATGTGCACCTTGCTAAAGAGAATAAGGGAATACACGACTAGACATCATGTTTTATTTATTTTATTTTATTCATCCTTTATATCACCAGGGTAATCACATTAAGACGGTAGTCTCTTTTTCAAGTTAGCCCTGGCCAAGAAAGGCAGCATATATTCTAATCTTTGTAAGCTTTGAAGCTACCGATTTCTTATTGTTAATAATGATATAAATAATTTTATTTAGGGAAGTTGTAATGTGTAAAGGAAACTCTATTAGACATTCAATCAGATTTTCCACAAATTGCTATATGAGGCTAGCCTGTAGTTCACCTGCTGTGTGTATGGCCTGCTGGCACATGTTTGTGGAAGACGAGGCTTTTATCTGAAGTGTTTACACAACCACAGGGTTGTAGCACTGGGTTATTTTCAGATGATTTAAAATACCTAAGGCAGGAGAGACATAATTAAATAGCAGAACCTCAGGAGAGTTCTTTAATAATCAGTCATGGCTCTTCATCAAATATTCAACAAATCTTAAACATACAGTCAAGAACGCTCAACTACCGGTACTCATCAATGAATTACTCATCAAGTAACGTATCTATTGCCATATCTACTACCAAGCCCCAACTCTAAAGAAATCATTTGTATTTGTAGATAAATGTGAAAAAACACAAGATATTATTTACTGTACATCTGACTAGAGTTATATTGTTTTATGTTAATCCCTTCATGAAATGGGCCCTTGAGTAGCTTGACCTGACACATTCACATTGTCATTATGGACTGTTCTTCTTAGGCCCCCTAGTGGTCGTCTGTGGTGCACAACTTCCTGATAAGACATCATGTTGCAAAATTCACAAGCTCTACAAATGCATGTTCATACAACCATTTTTGTATGTGTTTGTATGTATGTATGTATTTGTTTGTATGCATGTATGTTTTTGTGCTTGTGTACTTTTGTGCTATTGTGTTGTATGTTGATGTTCATCCATGTAATTCTCTAAATGTCTGTGCGTTTCTGTCTTCACAAATGTTTGTGTGTCTCTCTGTGTGTGTTTCTGTGTGTGTGTGTGTGTGTATGTCTGTGTTGTTTTGCGTACAAATTTGTGTGTCTCTCTCTCTCTTTCTGTTTGTCTGTGTATTTGTGTGTCCCAATCTGTGTGTGTGTGTGTGTCTGTGTATGTATGTGTGTCCTTGTATGTGTGTGTCTGTGCGTCCTCTCTCTCTGTATGTGTGTGTGTGCAGGTACTACGCTGAGTACTACCAGCAGCTGCAGCAGTACCCCCAGTATCAGTATGCCTACCCACCCCCGGGAGCCTTGGCGGCCATGCCTGGCTTGACCGCTCTACCATCCGCTGCCGCCGCCGCTGCTGCTGCCGCTGCCGCCGCTGGAGCGGTGCCCACAGCCCCAGCCACCGCCGTGGCGACCCTGGACGCCCTCAGGCCAGTGCCGCTGCCCCCTCCTCCCCCCGCCCCCCCTGCCCCTGTCTCTGCTCCCCCCCCTCCTGTTGTCGCCTCTGCCGCCGCCGTCGCCATGGCTACACCTCACCACCACCACCACCACCACCACCAACAGCTCCACCACCACCGCCTGTACGAGCCACCGCCGCCGTCGCTGCCGCCTACCGCGCCCCAGGCGCGCAAGGACGCCCTCCTGCGCCCGCTGCACACGCCCGAGACCCCCTACCGATAGCTACCTACCCGTGTTATTTGACCTTTGACCTCTTGATCTGAAACCCCTCGCCCCCCCCTCCTTCCTACCCTCTTCCCCCTCAAAAAAACCCCTCTCACCCACCAACCAACCAAACCCTGTGTCCATTCATCCCTCCCCTTAGAACCCGCAAACTGGCTGTGTGTGTGAGTGAAGGAATGTATGTATGTGTGTGTATATATGTATGTGATGGTGTATGTGTTTATGTGTGTTTGGATGTATGTGTGTGTCTGTGTGTGTTTGAGGGGGTCCTGTCGAGTATGTTAATGTTGGGAACATTCATAGATTTCAATGTGTGTGTGTGTGTGTGTGGTTCGGGGTGTTGAACAGGTTGGCTCCCTTCGCTCATAAACTGGACCCTTGACCCTTGACCTTGGTTCTGGTAGCATGTGCATGTGGGAGACTCTTAGGCCTCTCCTACCTTTTTTCTCTTGCTTTGTTTTTAAACTTTTTTCAACTTGCGTGTCTACAAAAAAAAAATACAAATATAAATAAATGAAACAAAAACACGTCAAGTCGTAGCTATCATGTAGCACAAGTGCTAAAAAAAAAAGTTTAGTTTTTTTCGTGTGATGTTTTACACTCTACTCACCAGCCATGAATTTTGTACTGGTTTACATTTTAATGTCATGTAGAATCATGACGGTTTAATGAATGTCACAAAGGAGAGATACTTGATTTTTCTTTCTTTTTTTTTTTTTTTTTTTTCTTTTTTTCTTAGACACATTTTTGAAACGGAGATCTATGAAAGTCCGGGCAAGAGGGTTTGGCTTATTCCCTTGCAGGCTTAAGTGTCATGGGAGATGAAATTAAAAAAGCAAAAAGCATGTTTGTCCCAGAACCACGGTTGGGCCTTAAAATGGTTCTTTTTATTGTTTTATTTGTGTTGATGTGCCATAAAACGCCATGGCCATGTTTTCTGGGAGTGTGTGTATGATGTGTGTGTGTGTGTGTGTGTGTGTGTGTGTGTGTGTGTGTTGAGGCTATGTGGGTGGGTGTGTATGTATGTGTGTGTGCGTGTGTGTGTGTGTGCGTGTGTATGACAAGTTTGCTTAAGGCTGTCAGAACACACACATATAATAACTATAAGGGAAATGCTTAAAAAGTGCTTCACTGATAACACAAACACATGCATATTTTTGTACAACTTTGACATTAGGAGGCTGAGGATGCTCTTTTAAAATCAGTGCTCAAGATGCCCCTCCCCTCCCGCCACCCCACCCCCTCTCCCACCCCCAGTCCCTAAAAACCTGTCCTCGCCACCAACTCAGCCGCTGAAAGACACTGTGACACTCTCATGAAGGGCTTAGCCAATGAGAGAAGAGAATGGGCGGGGTCTAGCAAAGTTAACCCTATCCGATAAAAAATGGCCAGAGGGTTAGCCAATCAGAGGGAACCATGCATAGTCTGTAAGGCAGTCTACTGCACATCAGCAATCAGTAAGGGGAGGTGTTGTCCAAGAGGTAACCTATCAGAAGACAACATGATTAAGGGATAACCTATCACAGGAGGCGGTTGCCTCAGTATAGCCAATCAGAGGAGAGTATGGACTTATTTGGGAGCCTTTACTAGCGTTCCATTTTTCCCACTTTGGCCAGCAAGCCACCACTAAACTGCCATTAGTACGTCTGTAGGATTTAATAATCGACTCGCCGTGGCATCTCTGAACATTATGTCTGTAACACTTTAAACTTTAACTGTTTTATGATTTTTGTTTTCATATTATTTTTTGTTTTGTTTTTGGTCTTTGTGTTTTTTGTTACTAGGAAGGGACACTTCATAACCGATTAAATACTGTAGGTTTTTTGTAACGGTTCAAATTATAGTGGGCCTAATTTTTTGCCTGTGGCTGATCAAACCAAGGCAGCACTTTGTGATTATGTACATGGCCAAAATTAATCTCTCTCTCTCTCTCTATGTCTCCTATGTCTCTGATAGCTTCTAGCCCCACTATGAGGCAAGGACTTGCTTAATCGTGAATAATGCCTTAGTAATGGATTGTAAATAGGCCTTTCTTTCTTTTTTTCTATTGTAGGTGCTGAACTGCAGTTTAACAATGTGAAAACGTGAGGGAATAACCTTGCCTGAATATTTTTTTTTTTTTTTTTTTAATTACTATCCTCATTTAAGTTGTATTGTGATGCAGTGGAATGAGATTAAATATGAAATGTTGGGAGATTTTAACATCCGTTTCTTTCAGTTTTCTCTCTCTCTCTCTCTCTCTCTCTCTCTCTCTCACTACTCCTCCCCCTCACTGCTGCTCATTCACAGAACTAGAACCCTCCTGGTTTTGCAAGCCTTGTCCTTTTATTCTGCTTTTTTTCTTTCCCACTCTGTCCTCCTTTCTTCTCAGCCCTCTCAGTTCTTCCTCTCTCTCCATCTATTGAATATCTCTTCCTTTCCTTCGCTCATTTTGGTGTGTCTCGATTCCATCTGGTCCTCTCCTGTGGGTGTTGACTCCTTTAACGTTTATAAAGCATTATTAACCTTTATGAAGCACACTGCTCTCAACACCCGTCTGCAAAACAAACACCTCTGTTGTCACCTCTTAAAGTCCAATTTCTGCCTCAAAGGAACCTAAAAAGTCCTCTAAAGAATTTATACACACATGCACACTTACACATCACAATGAGGTACTTTGGAAAAAGGTGGACATTTAGTAAATGAAACTCATTCAGAGTGCTTTTTATCATTGTGCAGTAATATTGTGCAATTTTTATTATTAAGGTCATTCATTCCTCTGCTCGTCTCTGTCTAATCCTTTGCGAAATGCCCCAGTAACCCTTTAAAAACTGGGTAACCAAAGGAAGTGGTCAAAGACCCCTAAATTGGTATCCTTTTCCTCTCCCCTCAGCCTGGAGTTCTAGTTCTCTCTATTACTCCTCTCTCTCTCTCTCTCTCTCTCTCTCTCTCTCTCTCTCTCTCTCTCTCTCTCTCTCTCTCTCTCTCTCTCTCTCTCTCTCTCTGTGTCCATACAATCTCTTTCTCTGTTTCTGTGCACACCCTTCCTCATATTGAATCTTTGTACCAGGGGAGAGAGTTCCTTTTACTCCTCTGCTCTTCGTCACTCAGACCCATCACGTGGTTCTCCCTCCAAACTGCCGTGCAACCCTAAACCTCTTGTCTTGCATCTCCAAAACGAAACAAAAACATTTTAGCTCAATGGAGGCGGCACAACACTGCCATTTGGCTCTCCTCCTGTTTTTTTTTATGAAAGTGAGTGCATTGCTTTGGAGGAATCTGGGGTGAACATTTTTGGGGTGTCCCTGCCCTCATAAGGCAAAGGGGAGACCCACACAAATAAAAAACACGCACACGTTCGTTCACACTCACACCTACAGAAGTGCCAGTACCGCTGTCACTTTTTTGTGTCTGTGCTCTCAGCTGCAAATGCCTTCACCCCTGCCCCTCCTCCCCCCACCTCCTCCTCCTCCTCCTCTTCCTCCACCTCCTCCTGCACCTCCTGCTGGTCTAGTTGTTGGTGTGTGGTTTTTAGAAGTGGGTGTCCTGTCGTCCGTAGCCTTAAGGATGTGTCCCTTTTTTTCCTGTGCCCGAGGCATGCTGTCTGCTCTGTGCGCCTAATAATCCAGATCACCTCCACTGACTTCCATATCCCCCATATCCCCCTCCCTCGACTGCAATAGGTCCACCTGACTCGGGATCGTGCGTTGAGTTGAGACGCAAAAAAGGCGAGGGGGAAGGCAGAGTTTAAAGCGAATTGCAGCGAAAACCAGCACGCCAAGGGGAGCTCTTTCGTCGCCAAGGTAACGACCAAGCCCCGTGCCGCCAACCCCTTGACAACTTCCTCCTCCTCCTCCTCTTCCTCCTCCCCTCTTCCCCTGTTTGTCTTGCCCTGTCCCTCTACCCCTCATTCAGAGCCTGCTCCCCCCATCCCTCCCCACCCCTACCCCAATCCCCACTATCTCCTCACCCCATCCACCCTCTCACCCCCATCCCCCTTGTTGTCACCCCACCCTCCCTTCTCACTCTGTACTTTCTGCGTGGGCTTTGGTGTGACCAAGGCTATGGGTTGCTAATGGACCGCCCGTTCTTGCACACGACAGCCTCCTGACCCCCGATCCCACCCCACTCCCCTTCCGTCCCTCCCTCCCTCCCTCCCTCCCCGGCTCTCCCTCTATCTCTCCATCCCTCCCTCCCTCCCTCCTCGAGTGTGTGCCTTCGGCTCTGCCCGGCCCGGCTTCTGACTGACTGTGTGACTGGTCGCTTCCAACTGCCGCCTGCTGGTTGCCGCTGGTGTGTGAGCGAGCGAGCGAGCAAGCGCACGAGAGAAAGAGAGAGAAAGCAAAAGCAAAAGCCTCCTACTTGTGTGGTTTTGTTTTGAGATATATACATATATATACTTGTTCGTTTGTTTGTTTGTTTTTGGCGAAGTGAGTGAGCTGTTAAGGTTTTTCCTGGGGTGTCAAGACGTGCTTGGCTCGATGTGGAACCCCCCAATCCCACCCTTCCGCGCCCCCCATTCCTTACCTTTATCTACCCAAACCTACCCCCCCCCCCCTCTCACCCCCCACCGGGATATCCACTAGCTCTGGGAGACACCTGCTCTGGATTCTGTACTTACGAGAGTCAGCTCAGGGCTAGATGTCTGTCAAAGCCGGCGGTTATCTGGGTGGGGATGCTAGTTAAAAGCTACTCCTTCTCCGCCGTATTCGCCTGAAACAACCCCCCCTTCCCCTTCCCCTCCCCTTCTACCACCAAACCATATCCCCCCAACCCTGAGTCCTTAGTCTATCCGCCGCCACCGTCGTCGCGTTCTGGAATATTGCCCACCCCCCAACCTCCCTTCCCATCTCACGTTATTGTACAAGCAGCAACGTGAAATGTCACATTTTTGCTGGCATACCCAGCTCTTGGCGCTAAGTGTAGAAGTACTTCCCTTCCCTTCCACTCACACACACACACACACACACACTCTGAATAGTGGAACAGATGGTTTCACTTCTCTCACTTTCACCTTGTCTACAGTATATGTCTGTACATGACAGTCTATAACAGCTCTCACTACCTCCTTAATCAATCAATCAATCAATCAATCAATCACAGAACCTTCTAGTCGACTGCTGTCTCTCAAACAACCTTACCATCTTATAATGGTCCACTCCAATATCCGTTGTGAGTTTCCTAATTGGTCACAGCATTTGTAGACTAGAAGTCGAGCAAAATGGCATTTAAACCCCCCTCCCCCTGTTGTCCATGTCTCCAGTTAAACCTTTTTGTAGACTTTTCCACAACACATGATCTTGACCAGTCAGCTCCCTACTCCTTGCTTTTTTACCTCCGCCTTCTCAAGAGTGTGTCATATACCTGTGAGTGAGTGTGTGTGTGTTGTTTTTTTTAAATGGTTTGTGAGTACCCTATCCCCCTTCACTCTCTGGTGGCAAAGTGTGCGAACATACACATTCTCTTTCTCTCTCTCTCTCTCTCCCTCCAAAGCCCTTCTCCATCCTATCAAAGAAAGAAAGAAAAGAAAAGAAATAAAAGCAAATAGAAATGAATAAGACCACTCTAACACGCGTGTGCCCCAAACAGCTTGACAGGCCAGGCTGGAGGAAGGAAGGAAGGAAGGATTGGAGAGGAGAGGAGAGGAGAGGAATGGAGGAGTTGGATGAGAGGAGTGTAATGGATGGATGGATGGAAGGCAGGCTAGATAGATGAAAAGGTGAGTACCCCATCCCTCCTGCCCTGCCCCTGCCCCCCCCCAAAAGCATGGGTCACCCTTGCCAGGCTGTTCCTGCTCCTCTGTCCTGCAACGTTGTCCTGGTTGTGAAGACTCTCTCCCTCTCCCCCATAAACCTAGCCTGACACTGCCTGCCCATAATACTACTGTTCATCCATATTCATGGTCTGGAGATGGTCTTCTGGGGAGGGTTTAGTCTGTTGACAGACAACCGGCCAATCGGCGAGGCTGATTGGACGAGCTGTCCAATCATTTCAAACCACAGCTAAGTGCACTCCTCCCGCCCTACAATCTCTTCAGGTTAAAGAACATCCAGACCATGAATACAGATGAACAGAGGTATTATGGGCGGTCTATGTCAGGCTACCATAACCACCCTATAAGGGTCCTTGAATGGTGTTGAGCTCCACTGGGAACCGCAAGTGCAGGAGCTCCCATCTTCTACCCTGGTGTGCATTTCCCAAAAATATAGATGCTAACCAGTTAGTAACTAAGGCGGATATTCTCCTAGGTCTCCTAAGTCCAAAAAAGTGTTTAGCTCCATGCATTTCAGCCTGCACTAAACACTTTTTTGGACTTAAGCACCTGGGAGAACACCAGCCTTAGTTAGTAGGCAATGGGAAATTGCATTGCAACCTACAAAGTTGCTAGCTTAGTTAGTCTATGCCTTTGGGAAAGACCCCATGTATGAGTGTTTCTCAAAGTCAAAGCATGCTTCCTAGGTAGCACACTAGCCTTGGAAGTCGTACACTTCAAAAACAAGGTTCCATCAGTGCATCCTTGAAAAATCTATGAACAAAGGCCTCCGTCCTCGCTAGAATTTAGAAGGATGCCTTGACTTTTGGAACAGTACTTGGCGACTAATAATGACGTGGAATGCTTGAAACAAGCAGCCTTCCAAGCATGGTTAGTCTATGCCTTTGGGAAAGACCCCATGTATATTGGTGTGTCTTTGGTTCTACTTTGTAGCCACTAGTGGGCTATGAAGTAAGTTCTAGTGAACCAACCTCGTCAAAAGAAAGTGGCTTTCTTTGCCCACTACTTGAAGCAGGCATGCCTTTGCTTTGAACACACACCAGGGTAGGATTTGGGCCTCCTTGCCATACTCCGCAACCAGAAATTATATCACTGGGCTTGCTCGATGTTTTAGCTGTTAGCTGGCTACCTCTGGAAAAAAAAACATGTTTGAGAACACAAGGAAAAAAAAGAAAAGAAAAGCAAAACCGCATACTCCTAGTCAAAAACTTTAGCCTTAAGAAGTCTTGAATTCCTTCATTATTATATGAACACAGTAGGCCTACAGGCATGGAGAGCAGAGGAAAAGGTAAGGGATTGCAATGCCATTGGTACAACCTGGAGATAGCTAGCTAACTTTTAAACACACTTTGTGATATAAAACACAGGGCTTGACCTCTTTGTTTTGTTTTCTCTCACACTGTCAGTTTCTAAACATCCCCCCTCCTTTGCTGTCTGAAAGCTCTGTGCCATTTTTTTTATTATTATTTTTTTTTAATATAAATATATTTTTTATTGCTCTGCAAGTAAATCCTCCATCGAGGATCAACATCCATATCCTGCCCTTGTATGTTCACATATTCAAAACAAGATGGCTGCCACTCCCCTCTTCTCTCTCTCTCTCTTCTCCCTCTATCTCTCCCTCTCTCTTTCTATAACTTTTGGTCTACTTCACTGCCCACCCCCCTCTCCCTCCATTCCTGCTGTTTACTGGATGGCTAACACATAGCTAGCCAGTTACACCTGTACAGAGGGCAGCAAACTCCGGCTCAGATCTGGCTGGGAGCCGGCTGAGATCTGCTCTGGAGGAAGCTGCTGTTTTTATTTTTGTGTGTGTATGTGTGCTCTCTGTCACTGTGTAGTCTTTGACCTAGCTGCCATGGTCTCTCACTAGTAGCAAGCCGTGTGTGTGTGTGTGTGTGTGTGTGTGTGTGTGTGTGTGTGTGTGTGTGTGTGTGTGTTTATCGAAATAATCCCGACCCTCTATCCAGAGCAGAAGAAATTTAATTAGAGAACCAATGAATGTTTTTTTTAATGATACAAAAATAGATAGCAAACAAAACAAAACTAGAAAAAAAAAAAAAAAACATTTCTATTGCAGGCAATAGGATGCATATAATTTGTCATTTGTAATGGTTGCCTTTTAAACATGGAGTTGATGGAGCATGTTTTGAAGAGGTGCATCAAAATGGCAATACCTCATGTCTGTGATGAAATATAGCCTACAGTACACTCCTGTTACCTCGACTGCATGGGTACCAATTTGTTATCATCTGCATGCTGATCTCAAAATAAACCACTTGCAATTAAAACAGACACTGGTTGAGTTCCTTCTTTCTT
This sequence comes from Sardinella longiceps, assembly GCA_027497455.2. Classification (NCBI taxonomy): domain Eukaryota; kingdom Metazoa; phylum Chordata; class Actinopteri; order Clupeiformes; family Clupeidae; genus Sardinella; species Sardinella longiceps. The sequence continues at coordinate 28,665,030 of JAODXP020000028.1, read as the reverse complement.
CATTGCCAGGGGGTTTCTAGGGGCGGGCCGGGCACTGTTAGGATTCTAAGGACCTGCAGAGGACTGGGCAAAGAAAACTGTAATATTAAAATCATTCTTTGGGGCACCCAAAATTGTTTATTTTTTTGTCATAGGGCCCAAAATTTCTAGTGGCACCCTTGTTCATAGCAGTAACCAGATCTGGATTGTGGCAAATCAAGTGATTCATTTTTGTTGTTGATTGAACACATGTAATTGAATAGTTATAAGTTGGGAAAGAAATTGTTCAGAATAGATAAATGAACAAAAAAGAAGGTATGGTTCATGCTATAAAGCATTCAGATGTTAATCAATTTAATGGGGTCAAATGACAACCTTTAGATCAGGGGTTGTCAATGACATGACAGGTGAGGTCCAATTTAGGGACCCACCAACATTGAACTGAAGGCCACCACAGGGATAAGAGGGGGAAAAAGACTATAGATGCTGCTACACACTACTAAATGGACATTCATTCTCTCAAAACAATATCTGTAACACTGTGAAAACTGTACATTATCAGATGTAATTGCAGGCCGCCAGAAATGTTTTCGCAGGCCGCCATTGGCCCCCGGGCCGCACATTGAGAACCTATACTTTAGATTCTTCCCAAATTACCACATACATCATTCCAGGGTGGCTCCTGAGTCAAGTCACATTTATTTATAAAACACATTTCATACAACAAGTTGATCCAAAGTGCACAAACTAGGCACAACATGTCACTTTATTTTCTTTGGTTTTTCACTTGTATGTCAAGTGTGGATGGGGCTGAACATAAATCTGGCCTAGGGCACTGGCCCTGCATCATTCATCTAAAATGCTGAGTCAGCATGACCAGGTGACAGCACATCAGTAATGATCAGCACCCTAAATAGACATTCATGTTTTCAATGCAAAAGATGTTCATATGACCGTCTAAAATAACTCATACAAACTTTTGGATGGGCCATAATTAATATCTTATGATGAGTGATTTAATATTTGTCACAGTGCCGCCCTTGTGTTTCTGAAATGTGTTCTCCTAACAACATGTCATGAGTAAGTGAGATGATTCATATTTAGATGGATAGACGCTACTGTGTGTGACCATGCCTTTAGCAGTACAGCAGGATCATAACCTATGACTCAACCTGTGACAGAGACCCTAGACCGCTTGACAAACACTCACACAGACACAAACACATGAACATAGCCCTGATGCTATTATTAGTTCAACATTCTCCTGATTCCTAGACCTAAATGTGTGCACTTGCAGTAGGATATGATCCCAGAGTTCTTTTTTAAAGTAAAGTACACCCGTTATATATATAAAAACAATTGGTCTAAAAGTTTGAGTCGAGCTTGTGTTAATGGCAGTGTTCCACTAAGTTGTGAAATGCGCACCGAGACGCCCTGTTCTCTGTTTACAAATGGAGATCCTGAGCGCGGGATAAGCAAGGCCCCGCTGCAAGGAGTACCAAGGGCAACAGGTGCTCGTAGCAAGACACAAGTGCGACCACTCTGTCATTTCTGCGGTTGTCATAGCCGCTGAGATTGGGCGAGTGATCTTACCGACCCCGCCCCTCGAACCTTTTCTGAATCCGAAACTGATACCCATGCGCCTGTGCGCCCTTACTTATTGGGGTGCGGTCACGTGTGTAACTTTTGACCAGGAAAGGAGCAGCGGGGCAGTTGAAGTTACTGCTTTAGTGGGAGCAGCTTCTCTCCTCACAGGCACCCCCTAACCAGCGGAGTCTGGACTCCCGCAACTTCTTCGTCTCTCTTTCTCTCCTCCATCTGTGTACCGCGCGCTGTGGCAAGCCCACGCAAACTCTAGTAGGTGCAGACACTTCGGGATAAAACAAAAGTTAATTCGTTATAGGGTTAACGTAAAAAGGAGAACGACAAAATGACGACAGTCATTGAAACCCATCATTATGAGACCTACACGACGTCTGGGGGAGAGTACATGATTCAAGAAGATGACTGGGACAGGGATCTCCTGTTGGACCCCGCCTGGGAGAAACAGCAGAGAAAGGTAGGTGAAAGGCTGTTCAGAGGCCAACCAGTACGGAACTCACTTTAAACTTAATATAAAAAAATAATTAAATAAATAAAAATAAATAGGCCTATGGAATATGGGATTCAATGGGAGTATGATCTTAGGCTACATCTTGGCCCTGAGGCGATGCACCTGCTCCCCGTAGTCTTGAAAGCCTTCTTTATTTGATATGCTGGACGCACAACTTTCACAGGGTTGTCTTACCACTACCCCACCCCACATTAAGACGCGCTAAATTTACGCGTAGCTTCACACATTACAAGTGTGGTAAAATCACTACGTTGTGCGTAATTACGCACGACCCGAGATATTGAGATATATTGAGCATTACAGTGCATTACCAAGTATCAATGTTTTACTGTTGCTGTGCTTCGGTGAACTACCTAAATACCCTTAGTTGAAGTCATAAAGGGATGTTCTAGTAAGTTTTCTGGACACTCGTGCAGTTTTCTTTACACTGTGGATTCCGTTTGGTGAACTGTGCAGTCGAATAGTGGCAGGCGGTTTTCTAAAGAATCTTTACTGTGGCTATCAGCTGGTCGCCCTATTGATAACTGTGACAGCTGCTTTTTAATGGGTTGTCAGACCTTGAAGTCGGTGTGGCTCATGTCACGGTTTTGGATGACGTCAGCGTTCCTTAGTCACGGCTAGCATTCTGATTCGAGCAGAGCATGATGCCCTCTTGCTTTCATCGTAAATCTTGAACTATCTTTGTACATCAATAAACTTATTCCATCCCCGTGACATTAATTATATTATGGCAACTGTGTCTAATTTGAAACATGTCATCCAGCATACAAGAAGAACTGCACAGGACACCACACATTCACACAACAACATTTTAAGTACTTGTTGGACTGGCCCTCTTAGTAACAATGTGGTCTGTGCAGTTGAGTAGCTGGATTTTGCATTGAAGTTTTGTGATCTAGTAGTTTGACAGTACAAATTAGAATTAACTGCAGAGAGAGAGAGAGAGGACAGTAAATGTGTGTAAGACTGTGCTAACTCACCCAGACATGTGGCTTTGGTCTGAGACCTCAACAGATGGCAAATCCCAGAAGAGCGAGTGAGCGAGCGAGAGAGAGGGCTTGTTGGCGGGAGAAGTGAGAGAAGAGAGGGGTTTGGATCTGGGAATAAATCTGTTCTAAAAATACTCTTGAACCTTGCTCATTATCACCATCACTCTTCACTCAACCCCTTAGCCCTTATGGTTCTCATCTTTTTGACATCTATTGCTCTGTAGATCTCTCTAGCCTGACATAGCCCGCCCATAATACTGTTCATCCGTATTCATGGTCTGGAGACGGCCTTCTGGCTCACCAAGTCCTGTAGGAAAGAAAAAGAATAAGAACATTTGATACAACATAGACACTAAAGTGAATGGGGCATAACAACTTTATTTTTATTTATTTTCATTATGCCCTATTCAGTCAGCATTAGTAATCAGTTTGTTTTTCGATCTATGTAGAAGTGTAACGGAGGCCAGCTAGCTCGGCTAGCTCGGCGGTTGTACGTGTAAATCCTCATCACCCAATTCCATGGGCGCTTCTAACACGCTGAGTTAGAAGCTTGGGCTTTTAGCTCAGTTGGTTAGAGTGTTCCACTCCCACGCCTGGAGTTTGTAGCTTGCAGGGTGGCGGGTTCGAGACCTGTGTGCGGTGCGGACCGCCACCGGCTCCATAGAATCAAATTTTCTCGTTCTCTTCTTAAAGACAGCATTCAGATATCTGGAACAACAGATATCTCCTTTAAGTAGCCAGGTCTGGCCCTAACTCTTGCTGCCTTTGCAGATACATGTATCTGGAACAACATATAATCTCCTTTAAGTAGCCAGGTGTGGCCCGAACTCTTGCTGTCTCTTTGCAGCTTGTGGCTTTTTTAGCCGTTAGGTCTCATTCGCTAACCTCAGATTAGCTCTCTTCTCATCCAGCCAGGGAAACGGAGGCTTTTGCGATTGCGAATGGCCACTGCATCATCCAGCAACAATGACTGGAAGCTATTTTGGCGGCCATCTTGGTATTGCTTAATCTAAATCTGACCTTGGGCCCAGGGGGGGGGGGGGTCATTAGTGGTAAGATGTGAGGAAGTGTGATGGTGGAGTGGCGTGTGTGTGTGTGTGTGTGTGTGTGTGTGTGTGTGTCTGTGTGTGTGTGCATGCATGCATGCATGTGTGTGTGTGTAGTCTGACTCGTAGTTTCCACATTACCTTGAGCCTGTCACTCAAACCGTGGCACTCTTTAGGGGGCACCACCCTTGTAGCTGTGGCCACTTGAAGGAACAGTGCAAGGAGCTGATATCACTCTGTAAATATAGAGCCCTGCATCATTTTGCAGTGAAATGAATACGAAGGGACCCCCACCCTGACACCCCCAAACACCTGTTCTCCCCAAGCCCCCCCGCCCCCGCCCCCCTGATGATTTCAATGGAAAGGAAAGAACACCAATGTCTCACAGAGGGAGGGGTAGGGAATGAGGGGTGGGGGGGTGGGGGGGGTGTAAACAAAGTGTTTGTCAACACTCCGTTTCCACAGGAGATGCTTGGAATGTGGCTTTCGAAATAGACAACTAGTGTGGCGATGCCGCCCCCGCCTCCCGGACACACATTGGGTGTATTCTTGTTGTAGATATTGCCCTTTAAATAAGCAATTTCAGTCTCTCACTTGAATATGCTACAAAACTGGTGCTCTTCATTTCGCATTGGCATTTGCATCCTATGTTATTAGATCATTGACTTAGATTATCGGCCTGAAAACAGAAATTTTTGTGTAGGTGACAGATGACAGATGACAGACAGACAGAGGTTAGAGTCATAAAACACTGGACTGATGAAAAGCCGCCTTTTGCTGTTGGCTTCAAAAGCAGTGTACCATGATATCATGGTTGTCTGTTAGCGCTGGCCTCACTCTTTCTATCAAGCTTACAGGATCTGAAACGCTGGGTATGAGGAAACAAAACTTAAATTAAATGAAACCGAAATCGCCTAGATTTTTTGGGGGTTTGCAAGTAAATTCACATGAATTGATGAGAATGTACAAAAATCAGCAATTGTAGGGGTGGTAGATGAAATTTTGTGGTCTTGCCTGGTATGCCATTAAAGGTAAAGTTGACTGCTATTATCGTAAAGCTAGCGTGATCATAATAAGCAACCCCTCTGTCGATGCTTCTCTATGGCGTACGTACGTACAAGGGTGTGGGATTCCAGCTATTGAGAAATGACGGCTTCCTGAAGATGTTTACATTTAAATAGATTGGGTCAGCCCTTGACTGATGGCCTATTGTCCTGCATTCTCAAAGTTCACTGATTGGTCAGGATGGGATGCATCCTGAGGAAACAAAGACAGCAGAGTACTGAAGGGAGTTGGAAGGAAATGGCCAGGGTATGAAAAAGCAGGCATATTCATCCAAAGTGACACAGACTTAAAATGTACGGATCAGGACTCAAACTAGGGTCACTAGATTGTCATTGGAGGGACATGATGAGTCATCTTGACACCACAGAGCCAGCTGGGCTTGTGGTCATTTGGGATTATATGCATATACCTTTTTATACTGTATACCTGAGGAAACTTTGTTGAAATGTATTTAGCCAAGAGAACAGACTTTATAGCACCTGGGTGTCAAACATAAGGCCCAGGGGCCGGATGTGGCCCTTTACATCGTTTCATGCGGTCTACCTACAAAGCTTGAAAAGAGAAAAAACAGTAAGAACAGTAAAAAAAACAGTAGAAATCTGTTCTAGCGATGCACTTTCTGCAACTCAATCCTGGTAACTCCCTTTGAGGTGCATCTTAGACTTACAAACAGGAAAGGGATGCAGAATTAAGTGGTGGCGCATTAGGACTTTGTAAGTGATGGTCAGAAACATGAGGAAATGTGCATTTCTTTTTCACCAATATCTGTGGTCACGCATGTAAATTTGGCAGGTCGGCCCTCTGAGTAAAATCCCATTGCTCATGTGGCCCCAAACAAAAATGAGTTTGACACCCCTGGTATAGCACATACAAAAACATATATCATAGGCTAGGCGTTGATCCAAAGTGCCTTATGAAATTGTTTGTAATAGAGTCCAGCTGAGTTATCCCACAGTTCATTTAAAATGTCTGTATAGAATCGCTCACTGTTGAAGTTTGAGCTATCACGGCAAACATTACAGTGCATTATGCTGCATCTCGTTACAATTTGTTAGATTAATTTACGATCGTGTTGATTATTAGTGTGACCGTTCTCCACTGGTCAGGCCAAATTCTGAACACACCCATGTTCTAAACAGACAGTAAACAGTAATGTCCAACTGACTCAGCAAGCTTAGAGTGACAGAAATAGCGTTGACGAGTTGAGTTATTGACTAGTAATGTGCCAAAGGACCTTTTCATGAAAGGTAGTGAATGATAGAAATGCAATTTAATATTCCTAAAGCGTGCCAGTGTGAAAGCCAGAGAAATGACTGCATGAATATAATGGAGAAATACTCTCACCATATCCACACATGTCCACAATATCCAATAGGCTAGCATGGAGATGGGCTATTAACTTGAGGGACTGAGAGTCATAGATATAGGAGAGAGAGAGAGAGAGTATATGGAGAGAGTAGACAGAAAGAGAGGGAGAGAGAGAGAGTACATGGAGAGAGTCGACAGAGAGAGAGAGAGAGAGAGAGAGAGAGAGAGAGATAGAGAGAGATGCGGTATATATAGAGAGTATCCCAGATCTGCAGGAAGTGAAGAGAGACGGAGACAGACAGGAAGTATTTCTCAAAGTCGAGGAAGCATGTTTGGAAGGCTGCTTTACCAAGTGTTCCACGTCATTGTGTGTCGTCAAGCACTGTTCCAATGTCAAGGATACTAAATTCTATTGAGGACTAAAGGCCAATTCAGACTGAAGATACATGATGAGATGAGACGGTTTTACTGTAAAGAAGGGTTGCGGCAGTGTGAATCAATCGTCACAGGTTTTTACAAGCAGTTGCAAGCTGTCGCAAAAGATTTAACATGTCAATTCTCAGTTTTGGAGTTTTAGAACGTTGCAGGTTTTAAAAATGTCGCAACCGTCTCGTTGTAGATCTTTGGTCTGTAGACACCTTAGGTTCTTTATTCATAGATTTTTCAAGGCTGCACAGGTGGAACCTCGTCACTGTACTGTACGACTTCCAAGGCGAGTGTTCTACCAAGGAAGCCTTCTGGACTTTGAGAAACCCTCAGGGCCTTGGGAGTGGGCAGAGGGTTTATTTTGGGGTTGGAGGTTCAAATGAGCCGAGGGGAAGCAGCGATGGCCCTCTGCGGGTTGAAGGTCAGGGGTCATTGTCTTGGCAACAGGAATACAGAAAGGGGGTGACGTAAATAAATAAGATGCAGCCTGGAAATAATGTCTCTTGACCGACCTATTTACAGGATATCTGTATGCACACACTAACACACTAACCAACACACCCATGGATACACACACACACATAAACATACTCTCTCTCTCTCTCTCTCTCTCTCTCTCTCTCTCTCACACACACACACACACACACACACACACACACACACACACACACACACACACACACACACACACACACACACACACATACATACTCTCTCTCTCTCTCTCTTTCATCCACACGCACACACATACATACTCTATCTATCTCTCTCTCACTCTCTCATATACCCCCACACACACTCTCTCTCTCTCACACACAGACACACACACACTCACTCACTCACACACACACAGTGCACACACACACACACAGACTCACACACGATACACACACACACACACGGTACACACACACACACACACACACACACACACACACACACACACACACACACACACACACACACACACACAAGCTGTGTCTTCTGAGGGGCCTCACAGCGGCTCTGAGGAATCCAGAGATCAGATTCAGTCTGTCAAGGGAGCGTAAGGAACTCTTGCCGTAAACTAAGCTGGCATTCAAACGCTGAGAGAGAGAGAGAGAGAGAGAGAGAGAGAGAGAGAGAGAGAGAGAGAGAGAGAGAGGGGGGGGATGGGGGGTGTCAGCTAGTCTGAAATGACGTTATTGGCACTAGATGCCTCTCACTCACTGAAGTGTGAAACAAATGAGGACCTTTGATCCGAGACTATTTATTTTATGTGAAGTCCTTTAGTAAGACATTTGTGCAGTCAGCATTTTGATATTCAAATTATAGACCCAGGGTCATATTCAGCCAAGGCACCAAAAAAGAAATTCCTTGAGACATATTTTTTGTATGACTATTTTCATATTTATATTTCCATAATCTTTAATGATTACAGTAAAGGTACTGAATAAATGGCAAAGTAACTATTACATTATTTATTGATTATAATAATACCAATGTATAATTTTGGTATTGCTAGTCTAAATCAAAAAAGTAAATAAAGTAAGCTATAGAAAATAATTCATTAATGTCATTAATGTCAATAAGTCATTAATGCATTATGAACTTAATGCATTGCAGCAATATGTGATGCCTAAATGTTTAAATAAACTTTACATTGAACCCCAATATTCTTATTCTAAAGTACGCCTATGATTTGATTCCTTGATAGTGTACTTTTTCTATGGCAAGTTTTTATCTATTTATTTAATGTAGTGTACAGTAGACTATTTTCAAACGGCAAATAGGAAAATATGTATTTTGTGTAGGCATACTGTACCTGTATATGTACTCGGCCATTTTCTTCAGAAACTTATTATAGACTCATTAAAGTGCTACCGAATTAGACTGAAATTGTTTGGATCATGGAAGAATGTCATTTCCAGGAGGATTGTCATTCCAGTGTTGTCCCCTGGGTGAACAGGATACCTGCAATGTGGTGGGTCATCCCCGGAGTTAGTTAGTTTATAAATATACTGACGACACATAGTGCAAGCCCAGCCTCGCATTCAGTCTCTAGTTGGAATACACTGAGGATTTGTCATCCCTGATCAAATTCAAATGACGTCTGATTGTTAAGGTGTGAAATGGTTCTTTCCTGTCAGCAACTTTTCTCTCTCTCTCTCTCTCTCTCTCTCTCTCTCTCTCTCTCTCTCTCTCTCTCTCTCTCTCTCTCTCAAATTCAAATTCAAAAGAGCTTTATTGGCATGACTCAATAAAGCAGTGTTGCCAAAGCTTACAAAAAATAACAAACCTATACAATTTTACACAACTCTCTCTCTCTCTCTCTCTCTCTGAGTCATGGTTCTATAACACTTTATGGGTCAATTGATGGATGCTTTGACTCCTACTAGGGTGCCTGCATGACTGATGAAGTGTGCAAAGTGTCACAAAGCGGTAGGGGCAGCTCTGATTAGTAGCCTAAATGTCATCACAAACTGAAAAGACAGTGAGGAAATGGCTGGTCCTGCATATAAAGCTCTATAGAGAAATATATAAATATATAAATCCATGTCTAGCCTATATACAGTAAATATAGAAATAAAGAAATATATAAATCTATATAAAGCTCTATAGAGAGAAATGTGAAGCCAAAGCCGAGTAGGTAGTGGGTGATTTAGAGTGAACCTATGGAAGCGCTTGGCAAAACACGTTGTTCACTCCAATGAAGCCTGAATGCGGTGATTTTGATCTTTTGCTTCGAGAAGGGAGCCTGTTACTGTAATGTGGACAAAATGATGGCGAGCCTTGTTGTACATTTATGCAGTTAATACAGTTGCTCTCAATAAACCCAGTATAATCTCTGCACAAGGACGGGTTTGGGCTTAATCTCATACTGTGATTTGGATTGGGACTATGGATGAAACTGTTTGGTGCCATAGAGGGGCTGCAGTGCTACTCCTGTTCAGATTACAGCGGTAGAGAAGTCAAATATTTTTCTGCCTTTTGAGGGTATTGTTGCTCTGCACAGCAATAAGGTGAATTGGATTTCACTGAAGCAAGAAAGTAAGGATAGAATTGGTTTCATTTCTTCTTTCATTTCCAGCGGCATTTTGCTCCAGGGTGGTTTTGGAGGCTAGACTGTCTGAAATGATCTGCATCTCAATATGTCTTTTTATTACTATGTTAGTGTGTGTGTGTGTGTGTGTGTGTGTGTGTGTGTGTGTGTGTGTGTGTGTGTGTGTGTGTGTGCGATAGTTTGTGTTTGTCTGTGTGTGTGTGTGTGTGTGTGTGTGTGTGTGTGTGTGTGTGTGTGTGTGTGTGTGTGTGTGTGTGTGTGTGTGTGTGTGTACGTGCATACATGTGTGTGTGATGCTCCCTTTGGATTGGTAATTCTATTAGCCTATGTGTACCTTCCTCCAATATTGTATATTACTCTGCTGGGGAGAGTGGATATTATTGATGGATAAGACAGGAGTTTGTCAATAACTATGTAGATTAATACATTTCAGTTCAACAACAAGTTCAGCATTCAGATAATTATCTTCCATAGTGACCTTGTGGGTCATTTCTGAGGGCCGGTGGCTTTGTGTATCTAGAGTTTTTATAGGCCTACTGTATGTTTTGAACTAAGCTGTTGCACAGGTCATGTACAGTACGCTAAATCATACATATTTATTTATCACACACACACACACACACACACACACACACACACACACACACACACACACACACACACACACACACACACACATTTGATTGAAGAATGACTCAGTCCTCGGGGGTTGGCTGTGCTCCGGCATCTATTTTAGTGTGAACTTTTAATCTTTGCCATGGACAGATAGAGCTAAAAGCCTGCTTTTATAAAACATAGCAGTGGGTGTACATGGTTTTACAGATGAGGTTTAGTTTATGTTTTATGTATAGTGCACAAAGTTAGGCCATTGTGAAGGCAGTTGGTAGTACTTTTGTTTTGTTTTGTCTTTTTTGTTGTTTTTATGGGTGTATGTTTAGTGGTAATTTATACAAGAAAAGGTTAAACGAAAAATCATTTCTAACAGCACCTTTCAACCCATTACTCTATTATTGAAGTCCACTGAGTCCACTGCTGTCAGTTGGAAGAGGGATGAGAAATGTTGCTAGGTTACAAACAGGGAATAGCAAAATGGGCAGTTAGCTAAAGCTAACCAATAGGAAAGTCAGGTCTACTTTCATTTGTTAGCTTTAGCAACTGGCAGCCAAAGCTAACCAGTAGAAAACTAGTCTTTGGCAAATGTGTCTTCAAAGCAGCACTGCCTCAAGGGACAAACCCCTAAATGTAGGGTCAGGGTGAGGGATGTGGGGGGTTAGGGTTAGGGTTAAGGTAGTTTCTTTTTTGTTGCCTGGAAGGTGCCATTGGGGGCAGAAAGCAACATTGAGCTAGAAAACTCACTCTCATTCGTTAGCTTTAGCAACTGCTTTGCCATTCCATTTGGTCAATGGGCCAAAGTGCTACATGTACTGTAGGTAAATATGGAGTCTGATTTTTAATTAGTATTGGCAACAGATCAAGCTCTCTGGGAATTATTGAGAGTTGCTGTGTTTATGATCAAAGGGTCAAAGGGGGTAAATGTTATGCAGTTGAAAGGTCAGGAAGGTTAAAGGTTATGCTTGGAAAGGGTTCATGTTGAATTCTTCAGATGTGAATACGGTAGGTTTGTGATTTAGAGTTTGTTATGAGACAACTGGAAATATTTCACCATAAACATGTCATGACTTCAAATGTCTCTGTAGCTTCTTTCTTATATGATGACCCATAAAGAATGTGTGTGTGTGTGTGTGTGTGTGTGTGTGTGTGTGTGTTAGTGTGTGTGTGTGTGTGTGTGTATTGATGATGAGGGAATATTTTGGTCTCCATGGCGACCACAGACAGATTTTTTGCTCCAAAAAATGTTACTCAACAGAATCACTTTGAATGTTTTTTTTTTCTTTTTTTCTTCTTCTTCTTTATTGTTTTGGTTTTCTGCCTATGCCAACATAAAGTGACAGTCATACATTCTTTTTTTTGTTCTCATAAGTATATTTAGAAGCTAAATCGATGTCTTCTGTTTTTAAATATGACCGCATAACACACAAGGTGTGATGGCTTACAGTTTTAGGTCAAAGTATTTATTTTGCTTTTAGCTCTTCTGCAATGCCATCCGCCCGCCATGGAACCGACTCATATTCGCTCATCTGTCTTTGACAGTTTGGACAGTAAGATGATCAGGTGAATGGAAGCATTTAGTGAAATGCCAGTTAGTACAAGTGACAGTTAATATTTATGGACTCTAAGACATGCAGTGTCAATGTGATAATCAGAGGAGAAAACATCTTTTAGAGAGACAAGAGAGATTGGGAAGAAAGAGAAACTGAAATAGAGGGAAAGAAAGAGAGAGAGAGAGAGATGGTGAGAGAAAGAAAGAGAGAAAGAGAGAGGGAGAGCTGGTGAGAAAGAGGGAGAGATCAGATGGCAGTTACTATTCCAGAAGTAGTGGCCATGTAGGGGAGCTTCTATAAACTGCTCATGTGTGTGTGTGTGTGTGTGTGTGTGTGTGTGTGTGTGTGTGTGTGTGTGTGTGCGTGTGTGTGTAAGGGAGACACTGCTGGGAATCCTTAGGAGTGTTAAGGTGTATGTGTGTGTGTGTATGTGTGTGTATTTAATGGTCAGCGAGGTCATTGGTCAGTTATGTGGTCACAAAATTGGGCAGATAAGTGTTGAGGAAGCAGACAGAAGGCAGCATAGGAGTGTCTAATGTCCACACACACACACACACACACACACACACACACACACACACACACACACACACACATCAATGCACACATACATATTAATTCATTATCACACATGGCCATACAGACAGGAAAGAGCTTTGCTGCTAAACTGACACACACACACACACACACACACACACACACACACACACACACACACACACACACACACACACACACACACACTCACTCACATACACACAGTGTGCACACATACACACATACTGTCTCTCCCTCACACATATACATGTAGGCATTAACTTTTATTCTCTGCTGTTTTTTTTCCTTTTACTGTTGATTTAGTAGAAGCTCAAGAGGCCACCATATATTTATGCTAGACATAACAACAGCTGAGTGTGTTACAGACCATGTAACAGTTAGGTCCTCTACAGTCATTACCCTGTTATAGACCCTGTAATTACAATGTAATAATAGCTGTGCTCACTTTACCAAACTTTGCAAATAAATTAGCATTACCATACCTATATATTATGCATAATGTATAAATAAATATTATGGTATAATTTATGATATAAATAAAGTGTTTATATCATAAAACACATTGAACAGAAGTATCTATCAAAGTAAGGTATTCGAAGTAATTTGTCAATTTAATTATCACAATGTCAACAGTGTTATGAAAGAAAGATATTTGTCCTAAACACTATAAGACTTTGATCCACATCAGTGCTTTGATCTTTCTATTAGCACTTAGCTGTATTGTTTGACATATTGGAAACGTGCTGCTTGGCACAACACAGTAGCTTCAGCAAATACTGAGTGTTTGTCAAAGTCATGAATGCTCCCTTGGTAGCTCAATCACCTTGTCAGTCGTACACTTAAAAACGAGGTTCTATCAGTGCATCCTTGAAAAATCTATGAACAAAGGCCTCTGTCCTCACTAGAATTTAGAAGGAGTTTTGACCTTGGGAGAGCTAGAAAATAACCTTGAAAGGTTGGTACCATCAAGATTTTGTGGGCTCAAGTCAGAAAAGGAAAGAAAATCAGAAATGGCTCTAGAATAATCTGTAAGAAGTCTCATTGAACATAGAAGTGTTGTGAATGAAAGACATGACATTTCTGGTTAACGTTCATAAGGACTTAAAAGTGAAGCCTTTGAAGTATATCTTCAAATCTATCTCCTTTCTATTGACTCAACCTCAATGAAGTTGACCCTAGACTCGACTGGCCTGTCAATCAGACACTGACCCAAAGACAGTCTACAATCCTGAGCTTTTGAGTTCTTATCTGCCCTGTTACTATGTCCTGTGGTTTGATTGACAGGCGGCTGTGCACAACAGCTGTGCCTCTGGAAGTGACCCCATTCAAGGGGTCAGATGCTCAAATAAGAGTCTGTGATTGGCTGGCTAGATGCTCAAACAGAAGTCAGTGGCTGTGGCCTTGACTCTAATTGGATGCATTATAAACCTATAGATTGATTTCAAGGCTATTTTTTTTTCAAGTTCCAGTGTGCCAGTCCCATTTACATGGAGACTTCTAATCTGAGTATCTAACCCAGTATTCCATTTCAGTTGGTGTATATGAATGCATCTCCTTGGATACTGTTCTATAGAATACACATTGGAATCTTTCTAATCAGATTAGAAGTGTCCATGTAAACATGGCATACACCCAGCACCATCCCATGAAGTCTTTCTGTCATTGGGTGTGTTGAGTGTAGTGTAGTATTCTGTAGTGTAGCTGACAGAAAGACACAGACATCAGTCCATTTTCTCTCCATCGCCTTTACTTTACCTTATTGTTGTTCTTTCTTTCTTCTCCCCTGTCCTTCTCTCCACCTCGTCTCTTCATTGTTCTTTCATATCTCTCTCTCTCTCTCTCTCTCTCTCTCTTTCTCTCTGTCTTTCTCTCCCCTGTTGTCTTATTGTCGTTATTATGTCTGTAACACTCGTTAAACTGAATCATTCTTTCACCCCCTGTTACCCCCCCCTCTCTCCCTCTCTTTCTCTCTCTCTCTTTCTCTGAAATCAGAGACTCTGTCCTGCAGCAGCATGTTGCCTTGATGCTCTCATAAATCGCTCTCCCCACTATAACCAATTTATCCCCCTTGGCCATCAATCACATCCAGCCCAGCAGTTTAATGAGAGGGGCACAGATACAGGCACACTGGCTGGGGGTGGGGCTGGGATAGGCTGGGGTGGGTTGGGTTGGGCTGTGGGGGTCAATCTGTCCTCTCCTCTCCTCTCCTCTCCTCTCCTCTCCTCTCCTCTCCTCTTCTCTCCTCTTGTCCTTCCAAGTCCAATAAAAGCCAATATGTGAACTTTGTGCCCCCCCCCCTCTCTATTTAAATACACCCATCACACACAGACGTTCTCACAGATGCTCACACACACGCCAATACAGATGAGTGTGATCTTGTAGCATTAATGCAAGTCATCTGCATCACACACACGCAAACACACACACGCACGCACACACACACACACACACACACACACACACACACACACACACACACACACACACACACACAGAGAAGATGGAAAGGGGCCTTCAGGCATGTTGTTTTCTCTCTCAATTTCTCCTTTTTCTCCTCTCAGCTCATTGTCCTTTCTTTGAGTGTTTCTCAAAGTCGAGGAAGCATGCTTGGAATGCTGCTTTTTCGAGCATTCCACGTCATTGTCTGTCGCCCAGTGCTGCTCCAATGTCAACCATCCTTCTAAATTCTAGCGAGGACAGAGGCCTTTGTTCATAGATTTTTCAAGGATGCAGTGATGGAACCTCATTTTTGAAGTGTACGACTTCCACGGCGAGTGTGCTCCCTACCTTCTCGACTTTGACAAACACTGTGTTAAGTCTCCTTTATGGTTGTGTAACTCTGTCTATTCATACACAGATACGCAGTTGTACTTATGAGACAGTTCTATTTCACCTGTTCTCCTTTGTGCGTCCATGTACCAGTATCACCATCCAACACACACCACCACACACACACACTAGTTGGAATGGCACCAGTCAACCCATTATTTGTCAACAAATTTATTTTATTTGTCAACAAATTACTTTTAAGTTTTCCGTCAGCAAATTTCTCTGTCAGCATGTGAACTTTTCACATACTGTACCTGCACACAAAGTAACCCACCTATTGCGTACTGACAGAATATGTGTCAGAGCTATGAAATGCCTCTCCCCTCTCCATCTTCTCTTCTGTGCTTCATCTCTCTCTCTCTCTCTCTCTCTCTCTCTCTCTCTCTCTCTCTCTCTCTCTCTCTCTCCATCTCCTTCTCCCTCTCCCTCTCAAGATTCAAGATTCAAAGTGCTTCATTGGCATGACAAGGAGTCTCTCTCTCTCTCTCTCTCTCTCTCTCTCTCTCTCTCTCTCTCTCTCTCTCTCTCTCCTCATCTCTCCCCCACTACCTGAGGTCATAAGTCATCTATATCTCTCTGATGCGCCAGCTCACCTTGCCCTCTATGCCTTTTTCTCTATCCCCCACTTCTCTCCTCCCCCTCTCTCTACTCTCTCATCCCATCCTGCTCACATTCACACATAGTGACAGTATTTTCTATCTCCATAACTCTAGCTGTCATTCCCCTACCACTCTTCATCATCCTCCCCCTGCCACACACACACACACACACACACACACACACACACACACACACACACACACACACACACACACACACACACACACCATCATCATGATCTTCCCTTACTTCCCTCCTTCCCTTACAACCCTTACCCCCCCGACACACACACACACACACACACACACACACACACACACTCACTCCCCCCTGTCTACGGCCCCTTCCTTGGCCTGGGACATGGCCGTCGACCTTGAGTTGGTCTCTCTCAAGTGACAGCTGCACGTCTCAGCACCTCCTTAAAGCTGACTCCACACGGGCCTTTGCTTTTTCAGTCAGACATGTATGTCCCTCCTCAGCACCCATACCTTCCCCCCACCACTCCTCTATACCTTAGTATCACCCTCAGGCAGAAATATGTGTTTGTGTGAGCATTTTCTCTGTGTGTGTGTGTGTGTGTGTGTGTGTGTGTGTGTGTGTGTGTGTGTGTGTGTGTGTGTGTGTGTGTGGATAGACAGAGAGAGAGAAGGACAGGTAGACAGAGACATAAAGAAAGATAGATAGATAGATAGATAGATAGATAGATAGATAGATAGACAGTCAGATAGATACATAGATACGGTAGATAGAAAGATAGACAGATTGATGGATATGCTAATTCAATTGATTGATTGATCAATCAATATCAGTATGCTAATTGATTGATCTTTAACATGGCACTGGTAGAGACATGTGCTAGGACACTGTGAGTCATTGTTCTGCTGAGATTGTCTGACAAACACACACACACACACACACACACACACACACACACACACACACACACACACAGAGAAAGACACACACACACACACACACACACACACACACACACACACACACACACACACACACACACACACACACACACACATTACTGAGTTCAGATCCCTCCCAGTGGACTGTGGGGCTTCACACAAACCCTCTCTGACACCTCATCTCACTCACCCAGTTCTCTGCCCAGCA
>JAODXP020000028.1:28635287-28645287 GCA_027497455.2 Sardinella longiceps | reverse complement strand
TGTAAGAGGATTCATTGGTATGAATATATTTAGAATCAAAGATCTCAGCAGCCGGAAAATACCCTTGACCTGTTTACCTGTTTGTCTTGTATATCTCTGTGACATTCTGAGAAATTAAGTACAAATGCTCAAAAATGTTTAGGCTACTTTGACAAATCTTGGCTCTGTGTTGTTGATATGTCCGTTTCCAAAACCACTTTATAGTTAGGGTATAGTTAGCATTACCTAGTAATACGTTTACCTACTATTACTGAAATACTGTTAATACTGTATATTGGTGGTACTAAATAGTCTAAATAGTGTTTCCTTTAGCTATTTTATGATGTAGCAGCAGGTGCAAGTGTAACATGACATATCTCATGAGACATCATGAAACCACTGTTGGAAAGAATCTCAAATGTGGCACCAAATATGGAATATGGAACCCTGGGAAAGAACACAAATACCATTCCATGATGTCATATACTGTAGTTAATGAGTCCTTCACATCGTGGTGTGATTGCACATGGCCAGAGCCATAGAGATGGACATGTCTGGCTGTGGGGGGTAATGGTGACTAGCTCTGTTGTCATGTACATTATGAGGGTCAGGTGCTTCAGGTTCAGTGACATTATGCACTAAATTTAAACCACTTTACTGTCATTAGACCACAATAACCCC
Source organism: Sardinella longiceps (assembly GCA_027497455.2). Classification (NCBI taxonomy): domain Eukaryota; kingdom Metazoa; phylum Chordata; class Actinopteri; order Clupeiformes; family Clupeidae; genus Sardinella; species Sardinella longiceps. The sequence continues at coordinate 28,644,627 of JAODXP020000028.1, read as the reverse complement.
TTATTACTGAAAGTCTCATCAAACAATGACACATCATTTGACAAGATAGGACTCATGTTATTGTTTACGGCTATGAGAGTACGGAGGTGCGTTCAAATTCGATAACAGCGGCGAACGCTCACGTACATAGTCGAACAGTTTTCAAATCCTTGGAAGTTTTTGGCTAACGTTAGCGAACGGTCTGAGGAGGTAACGCTCTACTAACAGTCCAGTGTGTTGGATAGCAAAAGATGTGCGTCCCGATTGGAAATAAATCCCCAAGAGCATTAAATGTTGTCAGCATGCCTCACAGCAAATTTATCTTGCATTAATAGCCTCCTGCGAGTAATTTCTACTCTGCCATTTTTGTTTACTGTTTAACAAACATTTTAGAACATTTTTTAAAATGGTTCAAATTCGACTGTTTAATGCAAACATGTTTGTAGCGAGCTTTCGCTTATGTTAGATGAATCTGAACGCACCTCTGGTGTGAGTGAGAGAGTGAATCAGTGAGTGTGCAATCTCTGCGTGCTTTGAAGGTACAGTGCACTTGCATTCGAGCAATCATGTCAACACACTTCTGTTTAATCAGTGATGTATGTAATTGTGTGAGAGGTGACAGAGAGAGAGAGAGAGAGAGAGAGAGAGAGAGAGAGAGAGAGAGAGAGAGAGAGAGAGAGAGAGAGGGAGAGAGCAGACAGATGAAGAGAGAAAGAGAGAGGAAGAGAGAGGGAGAGAGAGATAGAGAGATGGAGAGAGAGGGAGAGAGACAGATGAAGCGAGAGAGAGAGAGAAGCTGTGGTATGGGAACTGTTGCGTTGTCACTGTGTGCGTGTGGGCAGGCTGAAAGTTCCTTCTCGTCCTCTAACAATTATTACAGACAGGTGGAGCAGGCACAGAGGCTATAAATACACACACACACACACACACACACACACACACACACACACACACACACACACACACACACACACAGACACACACATACGCACATTCTATCTAGACCAAAAGCGCTTGTGTTTGTGTGTGTTGCGTGACTGACTGTATGTGTGTGTGTGTGTGTGTGTGTGTGTGTGTGTGTGTGTGTGTGTGTGTGTGTGTGTGTGTGTGTGTGTGTGTGTGAGTTTGGCAGCTTTAAAAAGGGCAAGAAGGAAATAGTAAAGGAGTAGACGGACATGTTGATACTCGGTCCGTGTTATTTTCAATGTTTACCCCCCCTACCCCTTACTCCCCTGAGAAGTCAGTCTGTTCTTAGTAGTGTGCTATTGCGGCCTACTGTGAGGTATGTGCTGTCTGGAGCTGAGCAAGTGTGTGTGTGTGTGTGTGTGTGTGTGTGTGTGTGTGTGTGTGTGTGTGTGTGTGTGTGTGTGTGTGTGTGTACTGTAGGTATCCCTGTCTATGTCTTTACTATTTATACTTCCTCTAGTGTGGATGGGGCAGGTGGAGTCTGCATTCATTCAGTACTGGAGGGCAGTGTGTGTGTGTGTGTGTGTGTCTGTGTGTGTCTGTGTGCGTGTGTGTGTGTGTGTGTGTGTGTGTGTGTGTGTGTGTGTGTGTGTGTGTGTGTGTGTGTGATGTTGACTGGAGGGCAGGATTTAGAAGTCAGGGGCCATTTTGGGTTCTTTCCATCTTAGTCTCAGGCTAAAAGCAATATGTCTGTAGGCAGACATATTTAACACACCCAAACACACACACTCAGAGAACACATGCACACACACACACACACATACACACATTGTCTGTGATGCGCCTTGTCCATTTATGCCACTATCAAAGGCAAATTTCCATTTCATGTAAGTTTAATGGGCATTAAAGAAGTATAAGTCTAAGTCTAGTCACACTGACAGATGATTTGGCCCAGGGAGCGAGAAAGCAGGTGTCAGTATTGTCATTTGACACAAACAAGCAATATGACTTATACAGTATGTGAATTTTAAACAAGACTTATGTTGTCATTCATGGTTTTTAGAGGTTTCACATGTGGTGTGTTGTCCAAACAGCAACAAATAAAAGCAATTACTGTATATATAAACACCATGGCACTTCTGGTTCTCACAGATATGTATCAACATGTCTTCCTGTAGCTTAACCCTTGCCTCTGAAAGTATTTTTTGCCCTCAACAGTGCCTTCCAGGCAGTGCTGCCTTCAACGCACTATTCACCTCAGTTTAGGGTTAGGATGAGGGTTGAGGGGGTTAGGGTTAGGAATAGGGTAAGGGTAGTGCCTTTTAGGCTGTGCTGCCTGGAAGGTGCCGTTGGAGGCTCCTCTGAAACACATGCTGCCCATGGAGTCTGACCACTTGCCCTTTAACAGGCCACACGCATGTTGATTTTTACTGTAGCTACCTTTAATGGCACACCTGTGAGCAACTGTGACCCAAAACACTCTATTTTGGGGAGAATGGACCCAGCTGGTCCCCCTACTACACACACACACACACACACACACACACACACACACACACACACACACACACACACACAGTCACCCAGCCCTCCAAACACACCCAGTGACTGGTGGACACTGGTGTCCTAAAGGGGCCGGTGTCGTCAGGGCTTCCCCAGCTGTTAAGCCTGTGGTGGGGTGTCTGTATGACCAGACCCCCGCACACACACACACACACACACACACACACACACACACACACACACACACGCCCATCACTCTCTACCTCTCTACCCTATGCCTCTCTGTCACCACACACACTTACGTACTGTTTACACACACGCACACACACACACACACACACACACACACACACACACACACACACACACACACACATCTCGACTCCCATGGGAAACATAGGCATGAGAGGTATTTCCCGGGTGACCTCATTTTCGAAAAGGGGAGGGAAAAAAGCTGACACACACACACACACACACACACACACACACACACACACACACACACACACATACACACACACACACACCGAACAGACTGACAGGTGTGAGCTCAAGTGTTCCACACACTCTTAAGACTTCTACGAATAACTTCTTGAGTGTGTGTGTACTCTATGTATATGTGTGTGTGTGTGTGTGTGTGTGTGTGTGTGTGTGTGTGTGTGTGTGTGTGTGTACATGTTTGTGTGACACAGCAGCAAACGGGTGAATTTTCTTAAGCACACATTGGTAATTTAAAAGTGTCTTTCTAGTCTTTCAATCTGGTCTTTATTACCGGTCATGTTTGGGGGTCCGCTTGCACTTAATCATGGGTGCTTCTTGGAACATGACTGTAGAATCAGTAGCAGGTACTGGGCCTGAGACACACACTATGTCCAGGAAGGAGGACACAGAACACTTTTACTTTTTAAAAGCTTTTATTGAGGTGCAAACAAAGACTGACAAAGATTTCGGTGTGCAGAATCTTCCTCAGAGTCAAAATGTTTGGATTGGTTGTGCTGCTGTAATTGTTTACATGAGCCTCACTGTTCTCCAAGAGAAAAAACAAAACTAGAAAAGCGCTCAAAGAGCACAGACCTCTGCCAAGGCAATGTGGTCACAGACACAATATAAATTCCAGATCATGTTCTGAATCACTGATCGCCACCAAAATCGAATCAGTTCTTGCTTGTCCCAATATACACATTGTCCGAAATTTTCATCCAAATCCGTGCAGTACTTTTTGAGTTATCCTGCTGACAGACAGACAAACAGACAGACAGACAAACATAACCTCCTTGGCGGAGGTAACAAAAACATGAAACTAGTCAGACACTCCCTCCTTGTACTTTGTTGTTTATTTCTTAGTTTTTTCTTTCTTTCTTTCTTCTAAACTATACCACCCCTTTCTTACATGCTCTTCTCTGTTGTGTTCTCTCTCTCTCTCTCTCTCTCTCTCTCTCTCTCTCTCTCTCTCTCTCTCTCTCTCTCTCTCTCTCTCTCTCTCTCTCTCTGAGGAATCCTGCTCTCTCAGCTGTCCTCTGGTGTTTCATAGCTCCCACATTTAGCCTCCTTAACCCACCACACACACACACACACACACACACACACACACACACACACACACACACACACACACACACACACACACACACACACACACACACACTCCTCTTTTCCACTCCTCCACTCCTCCCCCTTGCCACCTCTCCTCTCCTCTCTTCTCCTCTCTTCTCTCAGTGGTGACTGAGACGCTGGCCTGACGGAGGCCTTGGGACAGGGGGCAGTGTGTGTGTGTGTGTGTGTGTGTGTGTGTGTGTGTGTGTGATGTTGTTGGTATTAACCCCCCGGCTAAATTTGGGCATGCTATAAGTGTGTGTGAGTAAAGGGCCCACCTGCTGAATCTAACTTGCTCTCTCTCTCTCTCTCTCTCTCTCTCTCTCTCTCTCTCTCTCTCTCTCTCTCTCTCTCTCTCTCTCTCTCTCTCTCCATCTATCTCTCTGTGGATCCCTCCTTCTGTCTGTCTTCCTTTTCCTCCCACACTTCCCTCCAACCACCCTCTCTATCTGCCCCTTCCATATCTATATCTCTCCATCTCTCTCTCTGTCTCTCTCTCTCCATCTCTCTCCCCTACATCAAATTACACCACACAGAGACATTCCTTTTTCCCTTCTTCCTCTTCTCTCATTTCTATTCCCTCTCTTTCTTTTGGCCTTCTCTCTTACTGTTTATTCACACTTACTGTATGCTATGAGCTGCTACTATCAAACTATAATACCTATACTGTATATAAAAGTGCTATAAAAAGCTATACTGTATATAAAACTGCTTTTGTCACTAATGAAAATATTATTGCTGAAGTATCTTTGTTCATTCAGCTGGCCTTGCTTCCCACTCAGTGCAAACTTAAATGCCATTTACAGTAATTTACTGTTAAAAGTCATAGCTACTTTTTGCTAGTAAAGTTGAGAAGTTTTTAAGTTTTACTGTAAGTTGCTGTAGTTGGCCAAACTTTGTCGCTCAATGCTTTTGTCAACAGCTCGTCAACAGACAGTTATTTATTAGTTCAGTAATTAATTACAGTGATTAATGTATTTCTGTCTGTACTGTAGAGCCCAAATTTACCCCACTGAGATTAGAAACTGGCAGAAAACTGTGAAAATCTGCTACTAAAAATCTGTGTCGTTGTTTTGTGCTCACATGTAAATACAGTATGTTTCACTGGGACATGACAAACATCCCATTGTTGACCTGTAGACCATCCACAATGTGCTATTGCTTTCTTTTTTAAAAATAGATAGATAGATAGATAGATAGATAGATAGATAGATAGATAGATAGGTGGCTTATATAAATAGATAGATAAAAGATAGAGATTACTGTCTTTCTTCAGATTGTCTTTAAAATGTAATAGGTCTTTCCTAGAGCCGTACTCCCATGAGCTTCATGAGCATAATCAGCATATAATCCCTCTGACACACAAACATAACCTCTTTAGCAAGGTCCTGAGTAAGCTGAACTAAACAGGTCATAGACATATTCCTGCTAAAGTCAAAGTCTCTCTCTCTCTCTCTCTCTCTCTCTCTCTCTCTCTCTCTCTCTCTCTCTCTCTCTCTCTCTCTCTCTCACACACACACACACACACACACACACACACACACACACACACACACACACACACACACACACACACACACACAAAAATCAATATGAACACACCCAAACAAACGCACACATCTCATATGCTGTGGTCTTGTCCTGTAGAAAAATGCCTCTTTCCACCACTTGGTGGTGCTGTTTGTTTCATAAAGCCTTTCTGTGAGTCATATTCCATGTGTCTGAGGGGCAAAAGATGTTCAAACTTACACTTAACTTTACTTACTGTTTTCCTTGCATTCTCTTTCTCTCTCTCTCTCTCTCTCTCTCTCTCTCTCTCTCTCTCTCTCTCTCTCTCTCTCAGACGTTTACGGCCTGGTGTAACTCCCACCTGCGTAAGGCTGGCACGCAGATTGAGAACATTGAGGAGGACTTCAGGAATGGCCTTAAACTCATGCTGCTCTTGGAGGTCATCTCAGGTACAGTATAACCATGACAACACACAACCTTTGACCCCACCCGACCCCACCCCTCACCCTTCCCCTGTACTGTAGCGTTGAAGAGGATGTTGGAATCATGTGTGTGTGTGTGTGTGTGTGTGTGTGTGTGTGTGTGTGTGTGTGTGTGTGTGTGTGTGTGTGTGTGTGTGTGTGTGTGTGTGTGTGTGTGTGTGTGTGTGTGTGTGTGTGTGTGTGTGTGTGTGTGTGTGTGTGTGTGTGTGTGTGTTTGTGTGTTGGGTGTCTGGGGGGGGGGGGGGTGCATATGAGTAGTGTGTCTGTATATGTACTGTATGTGTGTGTATGTGAGGGCCCCAAGCAAACAGGATACTAAACTACTAAAATGATTAAACAGTCAATCTCCCTCTCAGTCTGGGGTTGCCTGGTTTGCCTGTCCTGTTGCGATGGCCCTGACCATACCTATGTCCTTTTACTTCATCTGGGTCCATTCAGTAGTCAGACAGTGAACTGCAGATGCTGCTTCTTATCTAATATGTTTTGGATAAACTCTTTGGCTGGTAGAAATGTGTGTAACTCAGACACTGACCTTCTGCTTTACAAGAAAGACATTTCTAAAAATTTGTTTCTCTTCCATGTACAGTGAGATTTGGCTTGGCCTGTTAGTATGGGAGCACAAAAATGATTTCTAAAAACCATGCTTTCCAAAAAAAATGAGAAAAAAAATTTGATTAGTAGAGATAATCATCACAGTATTTCATTCCCAAGAGGCACATCTTCAAAGCTGGATCAAAGCAGAAATACACACACACACACACACACACACACACACACACACACACACACACACACACACACACACACACACACACACACACACACACAATGCAGCAATCTTCCTGTCAATCAAATCCTATCCCAGCACATGTCTGTCTGTCTGGCTCTGTGTGTTGTGTCCAGTTGTACTGGGGTCAGTTTCTCACAGGCATACAGTAGTTGCTAACTTTGTTGGTTCACTAGCAATGCAATTTCCCATTGCTAACTAACTAGCAACTATGCTTTTGGGAAAAGGCCGCCTGTACTTAACTGTGTTGAGTTGTGTGTGGTGCTGTGGTGTCTGGATCACAGAAAAGCTCCCGATCCCTCCCACACTTGCTGCCAATCAAATCCTATCCTAGCACATGTCTGTCTGACTGTCTGGGTCTGTGTGTTGTGTAATTTTTAGTGCTGGCAAAATTAACTGATTAATCACGTGATTAATCCAAAAAATTTAACTCTGATTAAAAAAAATAACTCAGATTAATCCTGATGGATATGGTTCCACTTTCATGGCATGTATTATGTTCAATTTCAGATAGAAAATGGATCGGTTATCAAGTCAAACTATACAAAGATTGTGGCCTAGCTCCTGACTGTCCAACAACATGTTTGGGGAATCCTTCGGGGTAGGGGACAGGTGTGAATTGCCCCATTTGAGACGAACAAAGCCAACTATTTAGTATCAGGGCCTTTACAGGGCAAAATAAGGATCCAATATACCCTAGCATCCAAATTCTTACTGGAGGAAATGAGTTGCGATTAAAAGTGATTAATCACGATTAATCTTTGAAAAATTTTGTGATTAATCAGATTAATTTTTTTAATCGTTTGACAGCACTAGTAATTTTGTTTCCCATTGCCAACTAAGTAAGTTGAAAACTGCTTGCTAACCTTGTATATGGGACTATATACTTACTTGGCCATTAAAATCTGCATCTTAAAATCTGAATCTAATGTCTGTCAAACAACAGTTTACTGTTCAAGGTTCAAGGATACAAGTACATTGAAATACTTGCGTAAGACATGTAGTGAAAGTGCATTCAGAAAAGGCTAAAAGGGAAGAGAGAGAGAGAGAGAGAGAGAGAGAGAGAGAGAGAGAGAGAGAGAGATACGCTAAAATAAAAGAGATAAAATCTAAAATGATAAAATAAAAGCTTAAAAAAGAACTGTGTTGTGTTGTGTGGGCCGTCAGAAAGGCCCAATCCTGGTCCTTGGGCCGGGTCAGCTGGCCCGTTCTGATCTGATCCTATTTAGGTGGCCCATTTGACACCCAGCCCAGGGATTATCCCCAAAGACCATGTTCCTCTTCTTTCATAATCACTCACTCAGCCAGCCAGCCCCCACCCAGGCCCCTACACAAGCTCACACAACACACACTAATGGTTTCAACAGTGTGTGTGTGTGTGTGTGTGTGTGTGTGTGTGTGTGTGTGTGTGTGTGTGTGTGTGTGTGTGTGTGTGTGTGTGTGCATATGTTTGTGTCTCTGCTGTGTGTGTATGTCTGTGTGCATGTGTCTGTGTGTGTGTGTGTGTAGTGTGTGTGTGTGCTGTGTGTGTGTGTGTGTGTGTGTGTGTGTGTGTGTGTGTGTGTGTGTGTGTGTGTGTGTGTGTGTGTGTGTGTCTGTTCTCTCTGGAGTGTGGCTACAGCAGTAGAAAGCTCTTGGTGTGTGTGTGTGTGTGTGTGTGTGTGTGTGCGCGTGTATGTACAGTTTAATGTGTCTGTCTGTTCTGTCTAGTAAATCTGTAATTACAGCATTAGATTGCAACTGTTGGTCTCTCTCTCTCTCTCTCTCTTTCTCTCTCTCTCTCTCTCTCTCTCTCTCTCTCTCTCTCTCTCTCTCTCTCTCTCTCTCTCTGTGTGTTTATGACCAAATGGTTAATTTCACATAAATCTTATTTGAACTCTAAACTACTAAGCAATGTTGTGTGACAAGAAATGCAGTGTGTGCGTGTGTGTTTGAGGCCAAATCTGGAAGTACAATGATATCATACGCTGTGCATTGAAACTCATGTGTTTGTGTGTGTGTATGTGTGTGTGTGTGTGTGTGTGTGTGTGTGTGTGTGTGTGTGTGTGTGTGTGTGTGTGTTCTCTAGGCGAGAGACTGCCCAAGCCTGACAAGGGCAAGATGCGCTTCCACAAGATCGCCAACGTCAACAAAGCTCTGGACTTCATCTGCAGCAAGGGGGTCAAACTGGTGTCCATTGGTGCTGAGGGTGAGTCTCTGTCTGTGTGTGTGTATGTGTGTGTCTGTGTCTGTGTCTGTGTGTGTGTGTGTGTGTGTGTGTGTGTGTGTGTGTGTGTCTGTGTGTGTGTTTTTCACCTCCAGGCACTCAAATTCAATTGTTTCCCTATGGAACGATGCAACTTGACCGTTGCTACGCGCCTTGCCTTGCTCACTACTTTAGAACACTCACATTTTTGGAGGTGAAAAGCACCTTCAGTCTGAACGGCCCCCATGTTGCTTTTTCTCGATCAGTATTTCATACACAAGACATTTTATTCAGCCATCAACTTTTGATCAATGTCTATGCTTGATATAGTCTCACTAGCCTTTGTATGTACTGTATTTACCGAGCCTTTCTACAGCCTGCTACAGCTTGCAAAAG
>JAODXP020000028.1:28620287-28630287 GCA_027497455.2 Sardinella longiceps | reverse complement strand
GTTTGCTCCTGCCTGTCTGTCTCCCTGTCTGCCCGCCTGCCTGTCTCTCTCACTGTCTCTCTGTCTGTCTGTCTGTCTGTCTGTCTGTATCTTCCTGTCTGTCTGTGTGTCTGCCTGTCTATTCCTGTCTGTCTGTGTGTCTGCCTGTCTGTCTGTCTCTCTGCTTGTCTGTCTCACTGTCTGTGTGTCTGCCTGTCTGTCTGTCTCTACGCCTGTCTGTCTTTCTGTCTCACTGTCTGTGTATTGTTATGCTTACCCGTCTGTCTGCATGCCTGTCTGTCTGTGTGCCTGCTTGTCTGTCTGTCTATCTGTCTGTCTGTCTCCTCCTCAGGCTGAGACTGCAGCCAACAGGATCTGCAAGGTCCTGGCTGTCAACCAGGAGAATGAGAGACTGATGGAGGAGTATGAGAAGCTTGCCAGTGAGGTGGGTAGTGTTCCTGTTCCTCCCACAGGGCCTCCTTGGCGAGCTGCGCATCCAGGCCCAATCCAAGGCCTCCTCAGCGAGCTCCGTCATGAGGCCCTTTGGGTTGTCTACAAAAAGTACACAATAAAGCAAATACATTTGTACATCAACCAACCTTAATCAAATAATATTTTACTCCTTCCATCCACCCCCCATCTCTCTCTCTCTTTCTTTCTCTTTCTCTCTCTCTCTTTTTTTCTCTCTCTCTCTCTTTCTTTCTCTTTCCTTCTCTCTCTCAGCTGCTGGAGTGGATCCGCCGCACCATCCCCTGGCTGGAGAACCGCGTGGCCGAGCAGACCATGCGCGCCATGCAGCAGAAGCTGGAGGACTTCCGTGACTACCGCCGCGTGCACAAGCCTCCCCGCGTGCAGGAGAAGTGCCAGCTGGAGATCAACTTCAACACGCTGCAGACCAAACTCCGCCTCAGCAACCGCCCCGCCTTCATGCCCTCTGAAGGCAAGATGGTGTCGGTGAGTGGACAACCAATGTCACTGTCTGCCTGTCTGTCTGTCTGTCTGTCTGTCTGTCTCACTGTCTGTGTGTCTGTCTGTCTTTCTGTGTCATGCCCTCTGAAGGCAAGACGGTGTTGGTGAGAGGACAACCAACGTCTGGCATAAACGACACATCTGCCACCTGTAAAACAAAGATTAAACTTGATGAGAATCAAGCAGAATTAGATAGGAGGGCATTGGCCAGGCTAGGACAAATACTCATGCACATTGCACATGCCAGTTGGTAGATGCCTGACTACACATGCACTGAATAGGCTGAAAATATCTCTTTATCATATCTTCAGAGGGCAAGTTAATGACTGGATACACACACACACACACACACAGCTTAAACCAAGCACCCACAGGCACACGTGGCACATGCTGGTCTTACGTACTGTAGCATGCCACCAAGTATGCCCGATCAAACCCGCCTGCCTTTGCTGTGTGCCCTCTGAGGGCAAGATGGCACAACATCCTGTGGTATATCATAGCATATGACGTACAGCACCAGCCTGCAAAATCACCCATGCACAAATGCCAGCAGCACCTCTCTTTAGCCTTCAGCAGAGTCCAGGCATTTATGTATTTCACTGCATTGCATCAGCAGTAAGCATGTGAACCTGTGAGTGCTCAGCCTGTCAATACAACACAGCAGCACCCAGCACATGACATGAAGTGCAGGATCTTTGGTCATTCATGTCCTCACATAGACAGGTATATGAGGACACAGTGTGTAAGCACAGACCTGCAAACAAAAAGCTAAAAAAAAACCCATCTCTGTCGGCTCTTAAAGTGTATATATTAATTTCTTTTACCCCAGTTGAGAAGTGAGATTTTAATCAAAGGAAACTTCATAATAAATCTGCATAAAAAGCCCTTGAGGCAAGCGGAAAAGTGCAAGAAAAATCTAAAATTGCTGTGCTGTGTTGACAGTATTTATACCGAATCCAGCACAAACATCCTTGTGATTCTCCAAGTGGATGAATTTAGCACTTACAAATGAGGTTGTAATCAAAAGAACTGCCTTCAAAAATTCTGCTTAATTCCCCAAGGCTAAGTCAGAAATACAGTAAAGGTCTGAAAGTAAAGTAGTTTGCCTGTGATCCACTTATTTCCATTAGCAATTCAGCCCAGAGGATTCACAAATTAGGTAATGGAGGTGCAAGACTGACATCAAAAAAAAAATTGCTTTCAGAGGAGCTCTCCCTCCCTGACACATGCTAGGTTATTCAGCCGCTGTTTCAGTGTGTGTGGGTGGTAAAATGGTCTCCTCACTGTCTGTGGTGTGTGTGGGCATATGAGCATCATTCTCATTTATGTCCTCTCTTTTTTGTGTATTGTTTGAGTATATGCTTGTCTTCCCCCTGTCTATTCAGCTCTGCCTACATAAGTGCTCTTGTGTGTGTGTGAAATGGCTAAGTCCTAATTGTTCTGTGGGTGTAGGACAGCTCTTGTTTGTTTTGTTGGCTTTGTTAACACCTGTCTGTCAAGTTTAAGTCAATGCTAAAATCTTTCTTTCTTGTAACAATAGCCCTATCTACATCAGACTATTACAGACATTGCTAACTGTCCTTTAGGACTGTTAACTCTTTTTACTGTTTTGTGGCCATAGGACATAATGCTTGTTGGACCTTACTTATGCCTGTATGTGGTTGCAGGACATTGCTAATGCCTGTCTGTTCTATGACAATATATGGGAGATTACTAACACTTGTCTATTCTGTGGCTACAAAGCCTGCTAACACCTGTCTGTTCTGTGTCTGTAGGACATAGCTAACGTTGTCTATTCTGTGGCTATATAATAGGACACTGCTAACACTTGTCAATTCTGGGGCTATGGGACATTGCTAACACTTGTCTATTCTGGGGTTATGGGACATTGCTAATACCTGTCTATTCTATGGCTATGGGACATTGCTAATACCTGTCTATTCTATGGCTATAGGACATTGCTAATACCTGTCTATTGTGTGGCTGTATAGGACATTGCTAATACCTGTCTATTCTATGGCTATATAGGACATTGCTAATACCTGTCTATTCTGTGGCTGTGTAGGACATTGCTAATGCCTGTCTATCCTGTGGCTGTATAGGACATTGCTAATGCCTGGAAAGGCCTGGAGCAGGTGGAGAAGGGCTATGAGGAGTGGCTCTTGACTGAGATCCGCCGTCTGGAGAGACTCGACCACCTGGCTGAGAAGTTCAAGCAGAAGTGCTCCCTCCATGAGAACTGGACCGGAGGTACTCTCTTATAACAAAAGGTTCTATTATGGAACATTTAAAGGTTCCAAAGCTACCCTCAAAGAGTTCTATATAGAAGTTTAAGCAGAACTGTTCCCTCCATGAGAACTGGACTGGAGGTACATGTACACTATTAAAACAAAAGGTTCTATTATGGAACATTTAAAGGTTCCATAGCTACCCTCAAAGGGTTCTATATAAAAGTTCAAGCAGAAGTGCTCCCTCCATGAGAGCTGGACTGGAGGTAGGCCCACTCTAAAGTACACAACTGTAGTCGTTGGCCAAAGAGCTGCGGCCCTCCCAGTTAGGAGAGATTGAGCGTAGCGATTTGTTTTCTTTTTTTTTTTTTTTTTTTGCCTCGTGAAAGCTTTTGCACTAGATGGTAAATCAGAGCTCGTGAACACCAGGTGCAGGGTGGTGTATGAAAGATTGATGCTGTGTTCTGATATGTACGGTCAGGCCCGTGAATTATACATGAACACACTCGATGGGAACACTTTGAAACTCTTGTATAATTGAACACAAGCACCTGCCATAGTAAACGATAAGAGTACCACAAGTCTCCAGCATTCATTGAGATCTCCACAGTCATTCATACTGTACTTCATACTTCTCTCCCATTCAGTCCCTTCCTTTTCTTATCATTGTTTTCATTTTCTATATCAGAGTGCTTTCACTTGTATTGATTTTTTTTCTACAGACATTTTTCCTAACTAGCCCTTTCATTCATTTATTTGTTTATTTATTTATTTATTTATTTATTTATTTTCCCTTGCCATTATTAAACACAATCAGGCAAATAAAAATGAAACCAGTTATTTGCAGCATGTGTTAATGAGACCTAATACTTAGACTTTTATTACTTTCAGAAGGCAATCACACCAGTGATCAGAGTCTAAAGCTTTGTGATTGTATCAACTTCATGAGACTCTGAGATTAGATGTTTGAGTCTGGACATGTTGTATTTGTACATGACTAGCATGATTTCAGCAATTTAATTATCTGCCTTTTCTATTTTCTATCCCCATCTCTTTCTACAGTTTCCCCTTGGGGATCAATAAAGTATCTATCCATTTATCTATCTATCAGGATCTTTAATTCTCTTATTCTCTGTCTTGCTCATTCCCTCTCTCCACCTTTTCTACTTTATCCCTCTCTCCATGGTAATTTACTGACCTAACTCTCAACTTTCTCTTATTTGCTCCCTCTTTCTCTGTCTGTCTCTGTTTGTCCCTCAGGTAAGGAGGACCTGCTGTCCCAGAAGGACTACGAGTCGGCATCTCTGATGGAGATCCGTGCCCTGATGAGGAAGCACGAAGCCTTCGAGAGCGATCTGGCCGCCCACCAGGACCGCGTCGAGCAGATCGCCGCTATCGCTCAGGAGCTCAAGTAAGACAGAGGGAGGGAGAGAGAGAGAGAGAGAGAGAGAGAGAGTGGGAGGAGGGAACCACATTACAGTAAGCAGACTGTTTTCTGAGTACAGAAGGTCTGAACAAGAACGAGAAAGAGAGAGTTTGAGGGAGAGAGAGAGAGAGCAGAGAGAGAGACAGAAATTGAGAGTTTGAGGTAGAGATAGAGAGATAGTTAGAGGGAGTGTAAGAGACAGAAAGAGGGAGTTTGAGGCAGAGTGAGAGTTTTAGGTAGAGAGAGAGAGAGAGAGAGAGAGAGAGAGAGAGAGAGAGAGAGAGAGAGAGAGTTTTAGGCAGAGTGAGAGAGTGAGAGTTTCAGGTAGAGAGAGAGAGACAGAGAGAGAGATAGAGAGAGTTTGAGGCAGTGAGAGACCGAAAGAGAGAATTTAAGATAGATTGAGATATAGAGAAAGAGAGTTTGAGAGAGAGAGAGAGAGAGAGAGAGAGAGAGAGAGAGAGAGAGAGAGAGAGAGAAGAGTAAGTTTAAAATAGGACAGAAGAAAAGAGGTTAGAGAGTTGAGAGCAGAGAGGAAAGAGAGCAGCATAAAGAAATAAAGGATTACAGAAGGTGGACATATAGAAGGACCAAGACCACCCACTACACACACAAAGTGTTTGCCGAAAGAAAGAGCGGCAAACAGAGAGAGACAGAGAGAGAGAGAGAGGGAGGGAGGAAGGAAAGAAAGGAGGGAAAGAGAAAGAGCTGCAGAGGAATGATAAGAGACTGATTGTGAATGACTGAGAAAGGAGACCCTGGAGCGGAGTTTGAACTCCCACTCAAACCCACATGCAGGAACAGGCAGACTCCAGGCATAGGTGAAGAACATGGTGGAAAGAGAGTGGGAGGAAGAGAGCGAGAACGAGAGAGGGAGGGATGGAGGGACAGAGAGAGGGAATGAAAGAGGAAGCAGTATACAGTAGAGGAGGTATAGAACAGACGGTAGGTGGGTAGAATGACCCGAGGGAAGCAGAGGACCATGTAGAGAAGACTGCAGTTATTATTTAACTCAAACAGACAGTTAGACTGACAGATAGGAACATATGATTGTTATTATTAGTGCTGTCAACATTATTGATTAAACTTAATGATTAATAAAGAAATAATTAAATCTAAAAATAATTCATCCTGATTGATATGCTTCTACTTTCCTGTCATGGCAGTAAAGTTGAGCTCTATGGAACCTATCCTAGCATTGATATTTGTATTGGCAGAAATGAGATTAAAGGTGATAAAGTAGGGATAATGTAGTCAATCGACCACCATATTTCCACAGAGAACAAACCTGAGACAAAGTCGAAAGGGGGGCGGACAATAAATGATCCCACTTATTATACGGCTACTTGCCAAAACAAAGAGGAAAAAAAGTGAAAGTGACATGACTGATCAGACTGTGGCTATGAGAGCGTTGAGCTAAAAAGATAAGTAAGGGATAACATTCTGTGAGGGGGTCATTGTCATGGAATATCTCCCGACAGAGTGATGTAACACAGCCCAACACAACATGGAGATACTCTGAAGGGAGATATTTCCATGATAATGACCGCCTCACAGAACGTTATCCTGCTTATTACACGGCTACCTACTGTATATATATATTATTAACATGCGATGAGCATTGTTATCACTGCTTTAACAGTAACTTTAATGATTAAGATGGATAATGCTGTTCGGGGAAAAGAAGTATTCCATTATCTTACATATCAGCTGATTGGTTAAGACAAAGTTCTGTTTCACTTTTATTTGACAGCTGTCTGTTATACTTAGCAATGGTCCGTTATTGAAAATTATCAGACTGTAGAACGTTAGGAAGTCCCATTGATGTGAATGAAGCATTCTACAGCATTATAAAGAGCCGTGTAATAAGATATGATAAGAAAAGGCTCATCTCCCCATACAGTGCCATGATGCTTTCTTCCTCTTTAAAGCCTCAGGTACCAAAGATTATACGACTGGAATCAGTTGTAATACCTGTGTGTGTCTTTGTCTGTGTGTGTGTGTGTGTGTGTGTGTGTGTGTGTGTGTGTGTATGTATGTGTGTGTGTGTGTGTTTCTGTGTGTGTGTGTGTGTGTGTGTGTGTGTGTGTGTGTGTGTGTGTGTCTCTCAGTGAGCTGGACTACCATGACGCTGCCACAGTGAATGCCCGCTGCCAGGGTATCTGTGACCAGTGGGACAACCTGGGCACTCTGACCCAGAAGAGGAGAGATGCTTTGGAGGTACAGTACAATACTCCATGTTCCTGAGTCTCCCTGTACCCAATAACCAGTCTGGCAGAGTCTAGTAAACTCACATGGAGCAGTGCTGGACCATCTCACATGTGCAATACAGACAATCAAATAGATATTTAGCACACTTTTATTCAATGTGACTTTGTGTGTGAGTCTCCATGTACCCAAGAACCAGTCTGTCAAATAAACATACAGTATAACGTGTTAATAAACAATGTAAATATTTCTAAACATATAAATAAACAAATCTGCTGGACCATCTCACATGTGCAATAGAGTCATACAAATACACATTTATCCTGTGTAGCTTGATGTGACTTGTTGGCTATCAATTACTCCACTAGGGATAACTTACTGGCAGCCAGGATTTGAACCTTTCCCCAATATTATTACAATAGTATTGCTATGAGTTAAACATTTATCTATTGTGTCTAAATAGATACAGCACATTGAACTTCCTTTGTGTAGGAAATAACATATTACTGTAAAACAACCTGCCTTGCCTTGCCCTGCCTTAAATGGCTGTGTTGTGCATTTTCCCACATTGGAGTTCAATTTTTTTTATTTTTTCCCGGAGGCTTGTCCACATGGGCGGAATAAAGTCTGTGCTGTGTGTTTGTGCCCCTAGCGTGTGGAGAAGCTGTGGGAGACCATTGACCAGCTGTACCTGGAGTTTGCCAAGAGGGCAGCACCCTTCAATAACTGGATGGACGGAGCGATGGAGGATCTCCAGGACATGTTCATCGTGCACAGCATTGAGGAGATTCAGGTGTGTGTGTGTGTGTGTGTGTGTGTGTGTGTGTGTGTGTGTGTGTGTGTGTGTGTGTGTGTGTGTGTGTGCGTGAGTGTGTGTTTGTGTGTGTGTGTGTGTGTGTGAGTGTGTGTGTGTGTGTGTGTGTGTCTGTGTGTGTGCATGTGTGTGGTCCTGTGATATCAACCCAGTGTTGGTGAGAAGCCTTAGCTATAACAGTGTATGTGTGTGAGTGTGTGTGTGTGTGTGCGCGTGCGAGCGTGCGTGCGTGCACGCATGCGTGTGTGTGTGTGCGTGAGTGTGTGTGAGAGTGTGTGTGTGTGTGTGTGTGTGTGTGTGAGTGTGTGTGTGTGTGTGTGTGTGTGTGTGTTTGAGTGTTTGTAATTACTATAGGGTTCACCAGTGGAACACCTGATAGTTAACTGTAGACTGTGACTTATTTACAATGCTTTGGATTTGTTGTGTGTTTGAGTGCGAGTGTAAGTGTGAGAGTGTGTGTGTGCGTGTCTGTGCATGTTTGAAAATATTACCGGTATGTTGAAAAAAAGAGAAAACAAAGTTAGAAACTTAACCCCTAACCATATACTGTAGATAGAGCAGCATAATGTGCTACGATGGAAGCAAACATGAATAATTCCGTTTTGGATAAGTGCATTATGTCACAATATAAATGTTTCAATGATCTGTTATATCAGTAAATGAGGTCTTGACTGTAGTTTGCATAAAGGGAGAAATCCCTCTATTCTTTAAAATAGAACATGGGATAATGTTTGCAAGTCTTGCTCTGCCTTTACCCCCTCTGGAGAAAGAGATAATCCCTGCATCTTTTATTATGTAGATGACCATCCTTCCTTCTTTGAGGAGTAATCCACTGGGAATCAATCCATATCTCTGTTTTCCACTTCACCAATCACTGTGGGTAGAGAAAAGAACATGAAAACAGTTCAATAAAAGATAGCTAACGCTAACGCTAACTACAGGGGCCACAGGGAGACCATGAAACAAAGTTTCTTGCAATCCTGGCCTACCTCATGCCAACCGACAGCTCTCAACTAACATGATTATTTATTGATTGATTCACACCAAATTTCTCCTTCAAAGTAGCCTGGCCTTGCCTTCCTACCGTACGTACTTCTGCTTGACTTTCATCTCCCTCCATGACTCCGCCTATTGATCTTGTTTGCATCGAACATATCGACCCCGAGCCAATTAGCGAGCAGAAGCGAGAGTTGTGATCGATTACGTCAGGTTTCTGCTGTGGTAGCTTAGCTTATATCAAGACCAAGCATGTGGTGCATAACATATGCTATATGACAGCCAACCATTAGCGATTGGATGAAATCAGTTTTAATCGTTTCAAACTTCTACAGTTCACACCACCAGCTTGCTATTGCTCGTCAGTAGACGAGATCTCAGACCTTTGTACGAAGCGAAGCGTAGACCAAGGGGATAGTCATGGCCAGGCTTCCTTTAAAGGCACTTTATCTGAAAATGATGTGAGAAATGTTTGTTATCAACCCTAAAATGACCATGATGTACAGTATGTCCCGACCAAAGAAGTTCAAGGCAAGGCAAGGCACTTTTATTTTTATAGCACATATAAAAAAACAACAGCAGTTGACCCAAAGTGCTTCACAGTAGCAGCAAGCAAGCGAAGTTCAAGGTCAAGGTCATTGTCAAGGTCAACTTTCAAGGTCAATAACCTGTGCCTAATGTTGTTTTCCTCTCCTTCCAAGGGATAACACATCCCTTTAATTAATAGACACTCCTAACTAATACTTTTTGAGTACAGGGTCAAGTTGATTTTGTTGTAATTGTTAATTTTGTAATAAAGGGTTGTTTTTTAAATTTTAAATTTTTAAATTTTTAAATTTAAATTCTCCTCCCTCAGAGTCTGATCACGGCCCATGACCAGTTCAAGGCCACTCTGCCGGAGGCCGATAAGGAGCGCATGGCCATCATGGGCATCCAGAGCGAAGTGATGAAGATCGCCCAGACCTACGGCATCAAGCTGAGCGGCGTCAACCCCTACACTGTCCTCTCGCCTCAGGACATCACTAACAAGTGGGAGTTGGTACGTGCTGGGGGAATGGGAGTGTGTTTGTGTTTTATGTTTTTGTCACTTTGTATTTGTGAGTATGATGTGTCTAAGAGTGTGTGTGCGTACATACATGTGTAGGTGACATGTGTGTGTGTGTGTGTGTGTGTGTGTGTGTGTGTGTGTGTGTGTGTGTGTGTGTGTGTGCAATGCATGCATGTGTGAGTATGTGTGTGTGTAGATGTGTGTGTGTGTGTGTGTGTGTGTGTGTGTGTGTGTGATGGAAGTGGTGAGTGTTCATGTGTACGAGCGAGAGATGAAATGGCAGCAATAATTTGGACCTCTTAATAGTGAACTTCACAATTACCAACTGCACT
>JAODXP020000028.1:28605287-28612787 GCA_027497455.2 Sardinella longiceps | reverse complement strand
TCCTCCAGCAGAACCCCCGGCATTCAGCAGGTAGAATTGTGAGTAGGATGAACCAAGGCAGGTGATGGTATAAAGCAGATAGATAAAGTATCTGTCAGTCTATCTATCTGATGTCGCAAGCAGTGTTGAGATTTAGAGTAATCATCTTCTCCTTTCTTACTTCATCTCTCTTCCTTAACTCTGTCTGTCTCTTTCCCCCCTTCACCCCCACCCTTATCCATTGATTTCTCATTACCTTTTCCTGTAAACCCAATAAACAAACAAACATGTACGCGACACTCTTTCCATGTGTGAGGTGTGGATTTATTTGAGTCTGGACTGTTTTCATTGAATGATTCTTCTTTTATTTAGAGGTATTAAGTACTGGCTTGATTGGAATTGTCGATTCAAATGAATCGATGATGTGTGATCTGGCTGTAGACATGCATTGAAGTGTGGTTGTGTGTGTGTGTGTGTGTGTGTGTAGATCTTGATATCTGTATTATTTTTTGCACTTATGCAGGGCAACTATGTTGCTGACTGTTTGAATGGTGCGTTACGCCTTAGTTGATGTTTGAGTGGTGGATGACTGTGTATGATAAGATAAGATCAACCTTTATTGTCTCCGAATGATCCTCACAGATGTGGATTTGTTTTGAAATGACGTTTGTCTTTGTGTGCGTTTGTGGTGTGGCAGCTAAATGGACTACGTGCTGCTTAGCAACTTCCATACCTGGACTGTTTCCCAAAGCCTTGTTATAATATCATTATTAATTCATAGCACAAGTCAATTTGCTCTCTCTCTCTCTCTCTCTCTCTCTCTCTCTCTCTCTCTCTCACACACACTCTCTCCCTCTCTCACTCTACTCTTTCTCTACTCAAATTCAAATTCAAATTCAAATTCAAATTCAAAATGAGCTTTATTGGCATGACTCCATAGTAGTGTTGCCAAAGCATACAATAATACAGACAGATTCAATATCTGTCCAAGAAAAGAAAACAGAATAAGAAAAGGGGAACATGAGAGAAAAAGTCACTAAATTGGCCTTATTGTGTGTTTTATTATAAGGCCCAAGGAAGGAAACTTATATTTGTAAAAGAAACTTAACCTATTAACTACATGTATAAATGGTAATAAAGGAAACTTATAGCCTAGGCCTATTTGTAAAAGAAACCTACTCTATAACCTAAATTTATAAATGGGGAAAAAAAGGAAACTTAAATTTGTTTAGATTAATTCATGTTATCAACAGTTGTAAAATAAATATTAAAATATCATATAAGATTTTTCAAGAGATTTTAATCTTAAATATCTAAGTCTATTTGATATACTGGAAAAGAAGAGAGAAAAACAAACAAACAAAAAAAAACCTTAGAGTTTTACGTTTATACACTTATTTTCTCTTGTGTTATGGCAGCTGAGTACATATTCTGCAACCAGGTTTGAACAATGTTCATCTTCTCCCAATAATATGGGTAATTTTTGGTGAGAAGGTAGCTTTTCAAAATTGTCAATTTTTTTGCTGAGGTCTTTAAAAAAAGATTGCCTTATAGATGCATAATTACAACAACTAAGGAGGAAATGTTCCTCCGTTTCTATGTCGTTTATACAATAACTGCAAGTCCTCTTCTCTCTAGGTAACCATTTTTGTCTATGTCTTCCCACCTCTATGTGAAGGTTGTGGTCACTTATTCTGTATTTTGTCAAAGTTGTTCTTTTCTTCTTGTCTTTAATATTAATAAGATATGGTGCAATGCAATAATTCCTGTTCAATGATCTATATGTATCAAGTTTGGGGTTGCCTTTTATTTGTTCCTCCCAGAATTTGGTATACTGTATCTGGTTGTTTTTATCAATTTGTTTTAATAAAGGTTTTGTAATTTGGCTTAGAGTGTTAATGTTATTTTTGTCTGCCAGTTGAAATAGGGGGTCACTCTGATGAGAGATGGACTTATACTTAAAGGCTTTGTGATGGTAGGTGCAAGTGTCGCTCATTTTAAGGTGTATCCAAAATTTAGAGGCTCTTTTATCAATGTCAAGGATTAGGGGGTATCTGCCTAGCTCAGATCTACTGGCCAAGTTGGAAGATGTTCTATGTACTCCTAGAATCTCTTTGCAGATTTGAAGGTGGAGTATTTCAGTTTGGCTTTGGTCCCAAGTCTTGTAATCAAGACCATAAAGTGGACCCCAAATTTCACTGCCATATAATGAAATTGGTTTGATGATGGAGTCAAACATTTTAAGCCAGAATTGTATCGGTGGGTTGAATTTGTAAATTTGCTTTTTTATCATATAGTAAGTTCTTCTTGCCTTATCGGCCAGGTTCTTTATTGCAATGTTAAATTTCCCAGATGATGATATTGTTAGACCTAAATAATTGTAATGTGATACTTGCTCTAGTGCGATTTCTCCAATTGTGAAGGGGATTTCTTTAGACTTTGTAGATTTTTTTTGAAATATCATTGTTTTTGTTTTGTCAGTATTGATTGGTAATGCCCAATTTTTGCTAAATGTATCTAAAATATTCAAGC
Source organism: Sardinella longiceps (assembly GCA_027497455.2). Taxonomy (NCBI): domain Eukaryota; kingdom Metazoa; phylum Chordata; class Actinopteri; order Clupeiformes; family Clupeidae; genus Sardinella; species Sardinella longiceps. The sequence goes on along the minus strand of JAODXP020000028.1, from coordinate 28,610,276 downwards.
TGTCTTGGAGGGCTGATTTTGATGGTGAAAGAAATAAAATATCGTCTGCAAAAAGGAGACACTTTATATCTTTGCCATCAAGTACACAAGCAGGACTTGGTGACTGTTGAATTGCAACAGCTAACTCATTTATAAATATATTAAAAAGAATAGGGCTTAAGCTGGATCCCTGCCTAACCCCTCTGCCCTGTTTGAAAAACTCTGTTCTCGATTGATTTATTTTAATACAACATTCATTTTCTTTGTACATATCTTTTATTATATGGTAAACGCTTCCTGTTATTCCACTCTCTATAATTTTCAGTAGCATGCCATCATGCCAGATGGAGTCGAAAGCTTTTTTAAAATCGACAAAACATGCGTAGATTTTTCCTTTAGTGGTTTTTTGTATATATTTTTCTGTAATTGAGTGGAGTGTATATATGTGGTCCGTTGTTCTAAATTCTGGGAGGAATCCTATCTGGCTCTTGCATAAAGTGTTATTGTTCTCTAAAAAGGTAAGTATTCTTGACTTTAATATGTTGCAGAATATATTCCCAAGAATGCTTGTAACACAGATCCCCCTATAATTGTTTGGATCCATTTTATCCCCATTTTTATACACTGGGGTTATCAATCCTCTATTCCAAACTGTGGGGAAGAATCCAGATGTCAAGACAAGATTGAACAGTTTGAGGATTGCTTTTTTTGTTAGTGGCGTGCTATGTTTTAACATTTCTACGGATATGTTGTCAATTCCGCAGGCTTTTCCATTGTTCAGAGATTTTATTTTTTCAATTAGTTCTGACATTGTTATTGGGCTATCTAGATCACTCTGAAAGGAAAGAGTTTGCTCTTTCTCCTTTAGTTGTTTTAGAATTTGGTTTTGTGCTTGGTTGTCTGGATTGTGTTTGAAAGTATAAAGCTCTTCAAAATGTTTTTTCCAAGCCTTACCATTGGTTAAAGATATTGAGCATTTTTGTTTTGAACTGTCTATTTTATGCCATATTTTCCAGAAGGAGTTGGTGTTAATAGCTTCCTCAATCTGTTCAAGTTTCTGTGTCATGAAGTCTGTTTTCTTTGACCTCAGAAGCTTCTTGTACAGTTTCAAAGTATCCAGGTACTTGAAACGTATATCCCGATTACTAGGTTCTCTATGTTTCATATTTGAAAGCATTCTTAGGTCATGTCTTGCCCTGAAACATTCCTGGTCAAACCACTGTTCTTTGGAGGTTTTGTTTTTTCTTGGTTTTTTCCTTTTTTGTATGACACCTGACATACTTCCAATCTTAAAGAGTATATTTGTCAGTTCTTCAGCAGCCAAATTAACTCCAACTCTTTCATTTGTGAATTTGGAAAATAGAAAACTGAATAGCATGTTTTCTATCAAAATACTTTTAGATGTTGATTCATACTTTTCTGGACTGTCATTAGTCCATTTGTTTTTGTATGGAATGGAGAGTAATGCTTCGTTATTACTATGAGTTTGTAATTTTTCAATCTTGAGCAGAATTTTTATTTGACAGTGATCTGACAGTGGCAGTTGTGGCATGACCATGAAGGCTTTAATCTTTCTATGTGGCATGTCAGTTATGCCATAATCTATTACACTATTACCTAAATATGAGCAAAATGTCTCTTTTCCCAGAAAATCACCTGGTGTTCTACCGTTTAATATATGAAGGCCAAGATTTTTGCACAGATTTAATAGCTGTTTTCCACTTTTGTTGGTTGTGTTATCGAAACTTTCTCTCTGAGTAGGGAACTCTGTGTTTGATAAATTTCCTCTAAAAATGTGGTTGTCCCCTTCTGAATGTATGTAGTCAGGATCTCTGCCAGTTCTGGCATTAAAATCTCCACAGAGAAAGATGGATCCTTTTCCTTGAAATTGAAGGATTTCATTTTGAAGATTTTCAAATGCCATATCATCATAATAAGGGGAATTTACTGGTGACATGTATATGGCACATAGGTATAAGGATTGCTCATATTTAGTGGTGTTTATTTTAAGCCACATGTGAGATTTACCCTTTTTTACTGGTTGTACTTGATTCACTAAACCCTCTTTGTACCATATTATAATACCCCCTGATACCCTTCCATGTTTTACTTTAGGTTGTTTAATAGGTGGAATTATTAATTCCTTATAATTACATGGGCAATCAGTCCTAAGGTCTTTGTTTGCCCAAGTTTCAAGCAATATAACAATATCCACATTTTTAATTGAAGTTTGGAAATTAGGGTCAGATGTCTTCAGACCAAAAGTAGATGAGTATAAACCCTGGATATTCCAGCAAATTATACTAAATGACATTAACAATTGTTTTTTTGTTTTTTTTTAGATGTTCTCACAGGTGGAACTTAAAATAACATATAATAATTACTATAGGTATGGATATTACATTAATTAATAATTAATAATTAATAAATGGATAGAATTAAATATATTTAACTAGACTAGTTAAAGGAGCAAATAAATTATTACTAATAGTATGTAGATCTATGCTAATGAAAATATGAAAATAATAATAAAAACAACAATAATAATAAATGCAATAGTATTGAAGAATAGGAAAATATTCAGGAAAATATTTCTACATACTCTACGTGGTGGGTCAGTTTAGTAATGTGGAGCAGATCAGGGCCAGCATATCTCTGATTTGGCTTTGTTTGTCCAGGGGCTTAGGTTGTTTTGCTGCCACTGTAGCATAGGTATCATAGCCCTGTGTTTCAGTCACTGTTATGCAGTTGTCTTGACTCAGAGCAACAGCCACAGGTGTCTGGATGTTCTGTGCCCCATGACCGGGGCAGGTTGGCTGGAGGATTGTCTCATTTTGTCCTCTTACCCTGCGGTTGTATGCTGAATCTTTTATTGCCTTTGCTAGTATGCTGACTCCTTTTTTGTTCAGGTGGATGTGGTCATACATATGTTCAAGACGAATGTCAGGATGTTTGACCAGATTAATCTTTTGAAGAGGGGTAAAAAGGTTTTGTATATCCTCATTGATTTTCTCTATAAGCTGAGGGGGCTTGTCTATTCTGGGGAGAAGGGATGATACTATAATTTTGGCCTCTGGTGCTGTTGCAGCTACTGTCTTTGCCATTTCACTCAGTGACTGTGCAATTTCAGTTTTTCCCGACGTGAGATCATTCGTACCAGTGTGGATGATGATGTGGGTGGCATTTTTCATCCTTTCGTCCTCAAGTAACTGTGGTATACATGATATGGTCGGGCACCAGAGTTTTAACACTCTTCTCTTCGGGAACAAACGGTTCATGTTGAGCAATTTTCCATTGGAATCACTTAAAAGAATGATCTCTGGATTGTCTACTTTTTGGGGTGTTACATGACTTTGGGCGTGCTTTTCTCTTTTTTTCCTGGTGGAGTTTTGGGCCTGTCTGTTGATGGGATTCAGTGTTGTTTCTGTCGTTGATGGTGATGTGTCTCTCTTTGGTGTTTTTATGGTGCTGTTGTGAGGAGTGGATGGAGAAGGATGGGGGGCTGATTCAGGAACATTATCCACTGGTGTTGGACTTGTCCTTCTCACTTCCCTCATTTTTTGATGGTCCCTCTGAAGCTCTTCAGATTGACTGAGGTGCTCGTCGCTGAGGCAACCCATCCCAGTCTGTATGGTCAGACGGGTCTCTTTTAGGTCCCTCTGGAGCTCCTCTACTTGTCTGAAGTGCTCGTCACTGAGGCAACGCATCTCCTTCTGCAGGGCTAGATAGTTGTCATTCATGTCCCTCTGGAGTTCCCCAACTTGTCTGAGGTTCTCGTCTCTGAGGCGACGTATCTCACTCTGCAAGGCCAGATTGTTCTCCTCCAGGTCCCTTATCACACACCTTAGACTTTGAATTTCCTTGTTCTGAGTGTTCATAATGATATTCAGTTCTTCCCCATTCAGATTGGTCTCTCTGAAGTCCACAAAATCCCTCTCTAGATTAGACAATCCATTCTTTAGGGATGTGATTTCTGTAGATGTTGGTACAGAGACAGGTTTGGCATTTGTCTTTGTGACTTCCTGGTTCAATTTTGTGGAGGCTTTTGTGTCTTTGGTGTTGTTGACCACATCAGCAAGAGAGTTGAAACTCTTCTCAAAGTACTCCAAGCTGTTTTCTGAGCCTTGAACCATTACAGTGCCATTGTTGTAGACATTTATGGTGAGTTTGCCATTATTTGTATCATCATCATCAATTGTTATTTGTCTTCCTTTGCTTATACCACATTTCTTTATCTTTTTGTACGTATGACATAGAACTGTATGCCAAGCTCCTGGATTGTTGGTGAAAAAAATGAGGTCACATTTCACCTTAGCTCCTGCTATAACTTTGTAATCGGCAGTAAGTGTCTCTGGCATCTCCATTAATTTTTTGAGTTTGTATTCTTTCTTTTCCTTTATAGATTTGACATGTTCTGGAGGTTTAATCTCAAAAATACTTGTCTTAGGTTGAGTATTATTCATTTTTGTTTGGGAAAAAAAGTATAGGCCTATATATTGGTCTATTGTCACTTAAAAAAGCATACAAAAAATGTTACAGGTAGTTCCACTGTTTGAACATCCAAAAAGATATTTAAAGGTACATCCTCATTCCAAGAATGAACCAAAAACAAAAATACTTATAAAAAAAATAATAATAATAATAAAAAAAAATCTTCTGCTTTTTTTTGTCTGGGTAGGCTAGGCTATCTTATCTTAGCCCTTCTTCAATATTTAGCCTTTTAACAGTTGATAGATTCTTCTTTGAACAATACAATGCAATGTGTTTCTATGGGAACAGCAGCTAACAGTTGCTGAAAGTTGTTGTAATCCCAGAAAAAATATGAGATTTCTTACTAATTCCGAAGTTCTTACTTGTTAAATGAAGTTCAAGTCAGTCTCTGATTGTTCCTGTATGTTTGTCCACCTTCTTGTCTTTAAAACTGTGTCTTTTTCAAAAAGAAAATCACAAGTTTGTGTGATTTATCAGTGGAGCTTGGCAGATTTGCTACTGTTTGGAATCTTCGGAACT
>JAODXP020000028.1:28598633-28605187 GCA_027497455.2 Sardinella longiceps | reverse complement strand
TCCATCACATATTCTCTCTCTTTTTCCTCTCGTTCATTCATATTATGTCTTTCTATATCAGGGTCAAATTCATTGTCAATTTATGCCATGTTCTCTCTCTCTCTCACTCTCTCTCTCTCTCTCTCTCTCTCTCTCTCTCTCTCTCTCTCTCTCTCTCTCCCTCCCTCTGTTCCTGCTGGTAGGAAGAGTATGGTGAACTGGTGGTCCTTTCTGTAAGCCTGTACTGAGAGGATTACTAATCCAAAATCTATATGAGACAGATGAATGAAGAAAATCAATTGTGTTGAGTGTGATGTACCAGAACGGCTGTGTGTGTGTGTGTGTGTGTGTGTGTGTGTGTGTGTGTGTGTGTGTGTGTGTGTGTGTGTGTGTATGTATGTGTGTGTGGCACACTGTTGTAACAGGTAGATTCTAGGACGGGCCATGCCCCATAATCAAAACAATTACATTAATGCAGATTGTTTTTTTTCCAGCTTCCTTCACCTGACCCTTCCATTTGTCCTCTTTAGCTGCTCTCTCTCTCTCTCTCTCTCTCTCTCTCTCTCTCTCTCTCTCTCTCTCTCTCTCTCTCTCTCTCTCTGTCTCCCACACTCAATCTCTCTCTATTGGTGTTTTTCATTCTTTCTCCCACATGAGAAACTAAACAGGGATGTATTGTCCATCGTGCTAATGCAGATTCTATTGCATTTCTGCACACACAGAGACATGTACAAACACAACACAAATACTTTCTTTGCAATACACTGAAATGCTCTGCCAGTTATTCGTACTCCAAACATCATCTTACAGTAATGGGCCTGTTTTTCTGCAATCTCTCTCTCTCCCTGACATACACAAACACACACACCCATACATACACAAACACACACACACACACCCATACACACACAACACACACACACACACACACACACACACACACACACACACACACACACACACACCCATACTCTCATTCAACAAATCATTCTTATGTCATTTCTCACTCCCAACCCCTCCATATTGCACACAGGCAAGCATGCTCTCTCCCTCCCTCTCTCTCTCTCTCTCTCTCTCTCTCTCTCTCTCTCTCTCGGTTTCTCTCTCTCTTTCTCACACACACACACACACTCACACACACACACACACACACACACACACACACACACACACACACACACACACACAGGCCTCATGTTGCTGGTTTCATACATCATCTAGAGATGACCCAAGGGGCGCTCCCCACCGCCTGTGTGTCCAGATTTGCACCACACACACACACACACACACACCCAGCACGGCGAGGGAGGCCTCAATACACAGACCAATCTGGCCTGCATGCCTGCATCAGCTGAAACGGCACTCACTCCCTCACACACACACGCACACTCAGCCACTCACACACACACACACACACACACACACACACACACACACACACACACACACACACACACTCACTCACCCACTCATTCACACACACACACACACACACACACACACACACACACACACACACACACACACACACACACACACACACTCACTCACTCACTCACTCACACCTGGTCCAATAACCTGGTGTTGATATTGCCATTCCCCTCAGAGATGGCCATGCATCATGTCCTGTTTATAGTCTCTGTTGTATTCCTTGAATAGCCTAGAACTCTAGACGTTCACTAGCGGTAGCAAATTGAATTTACTCAGCGAGTACGTCTAGCCATCAGCCATAGGTTGTACTCAGACATTGGTGGTGTCTGAGCTGTTTAAGTCCAAACGCAACGCTCTAGGTTGTATTCAGACATTGTGGTGTTTAGCCTATCACAGCATTCTATCTGGACAGGGAGTCATTGGACAGGCTTAGCGTTGTTTGAATCGACTAGTTAGCTGTGTTGAGGTTTTAGCCGTCTTATCCAAGGGTCTATCACTCGTGGCCAGACTAGAGATTTATGTGATAGTCTGGCTTGTCAGGCTGGGGCTGTAAGACAATAGGCCTATAACATTTCAGTGGTTGGAAAATAATAAAATAAATAAATATAATAAAACATCTGAAATGTGTAACAAGCCAGTAATTAAATGTTGGTGAAATTGTGTCCATGTTCATGTCAGTTAGGCCTACGGTATTGTTGTTACATAATAAAGGTCAGCAGTTTTATTTATTTATTGATTGATTTATTGATTTATTTAATTGAAAGTTGAATGGCCTCATCAGACTTAATAAGTTGATTACCTAATGAAACTCAAATGTATACTTTCTCACAGTCCAAGCAACACTTTGTTTTGGTTTCGTTTATAAACACACGCGTGCTTTCTCAAGGATGTTCTGATTGTCTTCCCTAGAGGATGGTTTTGGATGCAGTATTACTGGGACAAACACAGGCCTCTTCTCTGCAGGCCTCTATGTTCATTTCAAACTGCGTGTCCTAAAAATGGCAACATGGTCCTGATTGATATCGCCGCCGCCATGCATTTTCTTATCTCCGCTGGGCTGACCTATTTGGCTTCTGTTTTTTTTCCCCTCCTTCCCTCCATTTCATTATTGTAGCGGAGTTAAGGAATTTGTGTTGAAATACAAATTGTATTGGAATATAAATTGTATCAATTTGGGGCATTTTAAACCCTCGCTGCAGCTCTAAGCTGTTATACTGTAGCTTTTAAAGGAACACAATATCCTCTCATAGCATTTTTCAATACACTGGATGCCGTCCATTTAGGACAAAGCATGATGAGTTGTTACCCAATCCATATAAAAAAAAGCCTTTGAAAAGGGTCACGGACGTAGCCTACTGTATCCACATAAGTAAGGGATAACGGCCGACGAGGTCACCTGTTAGATGAAAATAATGGTGAGCTGGAGATTTACAACTCTGGTGACGTACAGTAGTAACCATTAGCCTGACACGTCAGACTATATCATAAGAATGTATAGTCTGAAGACCACTGATAGACTGTACCTCAATGGAGGGGCGGGTGATTGCGTTGTCTTTCAAACTGCCTCTCCACGTAATAGGCTAGCGTTCCGGCCAGTGGTACCAGCTGGTATATCAAACTTTTCCCGTAGCCCGTCGGTAACACGGCAAAGACATCTTTTTCAGAACGAAAAACTTCAGTGCACTTTCTTGTTTCACTTTCAAAGAAAATGACAAGTGCAATTCGTCCAAAACTAAAGCCAAAGATGATTCCGCTCTGGTTTGAGCAGGGCTGTCGTCATCGTACAAAGCCCGCCTTACGATTTCCTGTACACATACCGCGCTGTGATTGGTTATCCGCCTCCAGAGGAAGGCTAAAACGGGTTTCTATCAGTGGCCTCTAGACGTACCTCTGTGCAAATTCAAATTTGCTACCACTAGGGGTACGTCTAGAGTCTAGGCTAAGTAACCATTATAAAAGGCATTAAAAGGCATTGATATGTAGCCTAGAACTCTAGACGTACCCCTAGTGGTAGGAAATTTAAATTTGCACAGTGGATATGTCTAGAGGCCCCTGATAGAAAACCGCTGTATCCTGACTCTGGCGGCGGATAACCAATCACAGCGCGGTATGTGTACAGGAAATCGTAAGGTGGGCTTAGTACGATGACGACAGTCCTGCTCAAACCAGAGCCGTGTATAGAGAATTGTCTTGGGCTTTAGTTTTGGAGGAATTGCACTTTGAAAGTGGAACAAGAAAGTGCACTGAAGTCTTTCGTTCTGAAAAAAGATGTCTTTGCCGTGTTACTGACGGGCTACGGGAAAAGTTTGATATACCAGCTGGTACCACTGGCCAGAACGCTAGCCTATTACATGGAGAGGCAGTTTGAAAGACAACGCAATCACCCACCCCTCCATTGAGGCACAGTCTATCAGTGGTCTCCAGACTATACATTCTTATGATATAGTCTGGCATGTCAGGCTAATTGATATGTACAATGGTGAAACTTTTTATCAGATGAACGTCTCGGCTAGCCAATTCTAAGAAGTTAGTGGCCACCCCATCAGCCAATCAGAGAAGGGAATCCCATTGTTAAGGGAGATAATATTATATAATCCAATGATAAAAAAGAAAATGAAGAGTTCAGATGCAAAACCCCCTAAACACCATTTTTGTGAAAACTGAGTTAATGATATTGTGTGAATCCTGTATAAATCTAGCCTGGCGAATGCCAAACTAAAATCACAAGTGATATTTAGTCTGGGGACCTACCTATTGCATTTCTCGTAGCGGAAGCATCGTTTACAATTGTCCATAGCCGTTTATTGGGCGCTACGAATGTCTATCATAGCGTCTGTACATACCTCGGAGCCAATACCAGAGCCACCACGTGACGTAAAATGCAATCGAGGGCCGTACAAATCCCTTTTTGTTCTGCGATTGGATACCGAAAGTAAGCGAGAAAAACGGCCATAGTCACCATGCTCCTCTGCAGAGTGAAATGAAATAAGCGAGCAAAGGAGCATGGGAATTCCCAGGCTAGTATAAATCTAGAATATGTAAATGAAATGTTTTTGTGAAAAAATAAAATAAAACCTGCTCCCCGCCGTGTCTAAAATATCTGTTTACAATCAAAACACTGTAAACACCTGATAAAAAATGGCCTTTTTCTCAAAAAGTGGTCAAGTGGAGTTAGGGGGTTTTGCATCTGAACTCTTCAAATAGACCATGCTGCTTTAAATATCGGTGGCTGCCATCCGATGCTTGTCCTGACTGGGGTTACTGCAGAGGGTGTAGCACAGGTGGGTGTAGCACAGGTGGGTGCCATGGTGTGGAAAGACTCATTGAGCTGAAACAGACACAATGATGTGCTGCGTCACAAAGGGAATATAAATACTTCATTCCCACACACGACTGCCAATCAAAATGATGCATTTGTCCCCCGAGGGTCTTTTGCAAATGATCAAATCATTGTGACGATAAGACTTGTAAAAACGAAGGTGTAATTTATTACTTTTTTTGTGTTTGTTTTTCCCCCAATCAAAACGTGGTAAAAAGATTAGGTTTGTAAATGCATGTAATATAATCCAAATATAGTATCACTTAGGCTATCTGTGTGTGTGTGTGTGTGTGTGTGTACCATCCATGACTGCATATGCCACTTTAGCTATCAAATGGGTATTCCCAGATAGCCTCACATATCTGTACACAGCATCTCTAATTGTGTGTGTCTGTCTCCTTCCTCAAAGAACCAGTTTGCTGATATTCAGCACCTCTCTGATTTCAGCATCTCAACACGTTATTGTCTCTATTCAATAGAGACAATAACGTGTTGAGATGCTGAAATCTCTGATCTCTATTCAATAGAGACAATAACGTGTTGAGATGCTGAAATCAGAGAGGTGTTGAATATCAGCAAACTGGTTCTTTGAGGAAGGAGACAGACACACACAATTAGAGATGCTGTGTACAGATATGTGAGGCTATCTGGGAATACCCATTTGATAGCTAAAGTAGCATATGCATTTGTGGATGGTACTCTACACACACACACACACACACACACACACACACACACACACACACACACACAGGTCTATTTCATTGATCCCCATCCATTTGATGCTCCATTTGTGCTATAAAGTTTCTAGCTGTGCTACTCCCAGTGTTGATGACAAACTATGATAACAGCCGTGATAATCTGATAATCTGACTGTTTCACTTCCAACTCTCACAGTAGTTATTATTAATCTGGAGTGTTATCAGGGCTTGTGTTCTGTGGGCCAATCTGATCTGCACTCTTTAAGTAAAGCAGCAGTTACACAGTATGCTATTTGGCTTTCACTGTGCGAAACAGATGCACATCTTTGTGAGATCGCATCAGTGTGTGTTTGTATTCTCCACGCAGGCGTCCGTCCTCTAGGGATATAGTCTACTCTAGGACATGGGATACTGCTGCTCAGCACAAAACAATGTCTTGGTTTGTTGATTCCAGGTTCAGAACCCCCACCCCCCTCCACACCACACACACACACACCGCACAAACACATGTTTCTATTTTGAAAGAAGTTAACCTATTTGGTTGGGGTACTATTTTTATACGAAAGAAGATCCACTAGGCTGCATTCTAAAGACATTTGATATGGAATGCTAGTGAGCAACCCATGGGCACTTGTTGTGCACAGGGCCCAGAATTTTACTGCCATGCCCCTGTGTGTGTGTGTGTGTGTGTGTGTGTGTGTGTGTGTGTGTGTGTGTGTGTGTGTGTGTGTGTGTGTGTGTGTGTGTGTGTGTTTTCATTGTCATATTCTTTAGGTAAGATATTTGTGCAGAGATTGCATGCTAATGCCAAATGCAAATGTGAGAGGCAATTGAATCAGCATTGGCCTAATCACCATGACAGATTTAGAATCATTCAGATGCAGTGCCACTCGGAAACCACTTCAACAGCATGACACACCAACAGAATGATTAGAGAGATATATTTTTGCCGCAGTATAATTCTGGTTCAATTCCCATGGCTTTCTTCTTGGAAACATCCTCTTAAAGAAGCGTGTGTTTATAGTGTCCATAACAACAAAGCTCTAAGTACACAGCCTATGGATCCAGTACGTGTGTGTGTGTGTGTGTGTGTGTGTGTGTGTGTGTGTGTGTGTGTGTGTGTG
>JAODXP020000028.1:28571133-28593633 GCA_027497455.2 Sardinella longiceps | reverse complement strand
ATTCAACAATTCAACACTAGAATGTATTCCTGAAAACATGGTGAATGCTTTACCAACTATAGGCTACAGCCTCCAATCAAATGAGTCATTGTATTATATATATATATATATATAATGTTATGGCCTATTGTTGTTTTTGATCTAACTGTGAAGCACGTTGAGCAGCAGTCTTGTGTGAATTGTGCTATTATAGGCTATACAATTTCAATAGGCCTAATAAAAATAATTAGAACAAAAATACTACTACTACTACTACTACTACTACTACTACTAATAATAATAATAATAATAATCCTACGTTATTATGCGATATTTGTGTTAAGTTATTATTAGGCCTACTATGAATCATTATTGTTACTGATGATTTAATAACAAGAACAGAAATAATAAACTAACCTTTTCCCCCTCATCACAGCACAATTGTCAAGTAACATACTTGTCACTTGTCTCCAGTCGAGGCCGTATGTGCGCAGGACGTCATTTAACTCTGCTGTTAACGCTTCTGCATTTGCGATGTTAATTATCCTACTGGCAAGATGCTGAGTCTTCACGCTCCCAGCATCCTCGTCAAAAAAACGGACAAGGACATTCATGATCTTGTCCATGTTTTTGTCTGTTGCCTCGCCAACATTAAGGGAAAACATACAATTCTTAAGTTTCTCAGACAGCTGGCGTTTAAATTCTGGGGCAATGCCGTGGGTGAGCAGATAGCTCGTATGCAGGGTTCGAGTTAGGTGGGAGCCAGTGGGAGCTGAGCTCCCATAGAGAGAGGTCTGGCTCCCATGAAAGCAGCAAACTCAAACATCTGTGGGGGCTCTGACAATACAATAGTAGGCTATATAATATTTTACTGACAAATAAAGTTATCATAAGCGGGGATAAAACCGAGCTATGGGAGGTGGAACCTTTTTATGGAGTTGCGAGCGCGCTCCTGCTGGGAAGCGCTTGTTACAGGGGTGTTTTTGACCATCTTTTCTTTTTGTGTTATTGCCTTATTGACATGCTGTTATTATGTTCTCTGATGATAAAGGGGTACTGTATGCTTGCGCAGTTGCAATGTATAGGTTGTAAACATAAGTCAATGTCTTAATTGATTGTAAACCATGATTTGGTTGTGACCGATAGTTACAGTGCGTAACAGTCGGGGTTCGCCTCTGAGGCGAGAGGATATAATGATTGTATGTTATATTGCCTAGTTTGTGGGCCTTGCCCCTGATTATTTTCAGTTTGATCAGTGTTTTGTTTGTTTAGTTTGTTTGTTAATTTGTTATGTTATGCACCCCGCCGGTGGCCTAATATAAAATAAATGAAAGACGTCTGCATTATTCCGTTTCCATGCCTTGAGTCTACCACCCGCCGGACACACTCCGTTACAATGCCACTGAAAATGTGGGCGCTTGCTCGTTTCGGTTTTAGCCTACTTCAATAAAGCCAAACATAGGCCTACTGTAGCTCCAGATAGTAAGATAATGCGCTGCTCTCCCTAGGTCAACCTCTCTCCTAGATATTGCTTTAACCAGGCTATTCCCATCATCCGATCATGCTGCGCATGATGTAAACTTTATTGAGAATTTCGTGCAAGTAGCATATTCACCGAAATTAATAAGTGCCAGTTCACCGTTGTGCATAACATTCAGCCAGAGATCCGGGAGAGATAGAGAGAGACATTGTCAACTTCTCACATTGTAAGGTCAGTGCTTGCTTCCCATTACATTCAAAAGTCCGCAAAGCCTTTACTGAACTCCTGCGCCGTTGCGCAGACTGGAGGAAAAAAAAAAAAAAAACATCCCATAAATTGCAAACTACCAAAGCAATAGCAAGGTCATTTTTTTTTTTTTTCTAAACATCGGTTAACACTTACGACATTCTTCATATAACTTGTCTGCTTGCTGACATGTGTTAAGGTACTCATAAACAATGTTTAATAATGTATTACAATTAGAAAGCCGTGAGGCAATTTTAAGCTGCAACAGGACTGTCTCTGACCCAAACAGCTTTTTCCCCCAACTACATGCCAGGAGTACTACTCGAGCAACCAACGTCTCTTATTGGCCAAGACAACCAAGACCCGCCCCGTCCTATTTCTGATTGGATTGAAGGGTTGCGATGCGCTTTACATTGTCTGCAGCACACAGCAAATGGAGCGGGGAAAGGGACTTTTCGTAACGTGGATCTGCGTTCTTTGATGGGATGGGGAAAGCTTTTTTTTTTTTTTTTTTTAACAGAGCCACGCTACGCCGGATTTCCGGCGCGGCGCCGGACTGCTATCACCCCTGTAAAATAGAACAACTTAATAGAATGTAGTAATTTAGTGATTGAGTGATTGTATCTTTCCAATTAACTGTTGTGAATAAATTATTAATAACCATTAATTGGAAATGGTTATTACAGTATAAAGTGGTAGATTTACAGTCACTACAGTCCTGTGTCAGGGATCTTTCCAAAGGCTAAAGTTCCCTGAACCTTCTTGGCTAACAGGGTTTATGGTTTTAAAAGTTCACCTAAAGTAAGGAAGGAACAAAAAAGGAAACAATTGAGGGATCTCCGACGCTTTGTATAACAGATGCTGGCTAGCTGGTGGCAGTACATGTTGAAGTTTACAAAGTTGCAGTTGATGGTGTTGCAAGTTCGAGACCCGAGTGCGCTGAGAACGGCTCCGGCTACGTTTGCACAAAGTGAAATTACATCAAAATGTTTGAAACACCAGGCTAACCCTAGGGCTACACTGGATGCATTAAGTTAAGAGTTAAGTCAAGTTCCATCAAAAATACATTGAAATGAATGGTGAATAGAATTTAGAATGTTGACTGTTATGCCGCATCTGGTGTAGCCACTTCCATTGTTTTTAATGGAAGCTAATTGTTACGGCAGATAAGTTTTGACTTAACGCATCTAGTGTAGCCTCCCTGTAAGGAACAGGTGCTCACTCGGGGAATGAAGGAAAGAAAGAAAAACAGAAAGTCCCACTGCTGCCCTAGATTATGACATCTGTCCATCAGCTTTGAGGAATACAGATAACGCTGTGTGCTGCTGCTGCTGCTGCAAAGAGCCTGTTGATGGTGGTTATCCCTGGGTGCAGTCTGGAGACCGGAGAAGATCCCTCTGCATGCCTTCTGTCTGGCAGAATCTGAGAAAGGTCTGCATCAATGATCGAACACATTATTTTTAACATATATATTACGACAGATTGTCTGTACCCTGTAAACGTGCTCTTGTAACGGATGCCAGCTAGCTTGGCGGTAGTACGTGTAAATCCTCACAACCCAATTCCTTGAGCATTTCTAACTGCTGAGTTAGGAGCCTGGGTTTTTAGCTCAGTGGTTAGAGTGCCCGTATGTGTGTGTGTGTGTGTGTGTGTGTGTGTGTGTGTGTGTACTTCACTGATGCTACAGTGAGTGGGATGTGTGTGTGTGTGTGTGTGTTTGTGTGCTCTCTCTACATCCTCCTAGTCCTACCATGCAGAGGCATTTGGAAGAAAAACAAAAGGCTACATTATGACCCTACCGTACAGTAATCCCTCTCAGGCTAGGTCTTTAGTGGTGTACTGCTATGGCGTGGGAAATGCATATTGATATCGCTGGGGGGTAAAAAAAAAAAAACTTCCTGCTCTTTCTGAAGTGGAGCTGCAACACATGTGTGAGCCCCACACAGCAGCCTACCTGCATGGCTCACAAGGCAGAGAGAGGTCCTCAGGGCCGTTTCAAGGTACTTAGGGGGCCCCAAGCAGACAGGACATGGGGGCCCTTCACTCCCCGTAAATACTTACATGAACCACATTGTTATAATTTTCAAACACCATCAATATAATTATTTGTATTGTACAGTTGTCTAACTCCAGTTTAAAGTCATTTTTTGTTGAAAAACCCCACCAACATAACTACTAAAATGATTAAACAGTCAATCTTGGGGGCCCCTTTCAGCCTGGGGCCCCAGGCAATTGCCTGGTTTGCCTGCCTTGTTGCGACGGCCCTGGAGGTCCTGTTGAGGACGCTATGCTCAGGGTCTTTGGTATCTTTTGCCCTCAACGGTGCCTTCCAGGCAGCGCTGCCTTCAAGGCACTACTCCACTCAGTTTAGGGTTAGGATGAGGGTTGAGGGGGTTAGGGTTAGGAATAGGGTAAGGGTAGTGCCTTTTAGGCTGTGCTGCCTGGAAGGTGCCGTTGGGGGCAAAAAAAACACCATTGCGCTATGCTCAGGCTACAACTGTCTCCTCTCAGCAGACTTCAGTCCATTCAGGTGCTGAGAGTGGGACAGGATGGAAGTGGTGTTCTTTATAGCTTAACATTGCTTGGTTGTTGCTGTTGTTTCCTCCACATTTGAGTGGCCTTTGGGTCGATAAATGTGCTACATAAATAAAAATGACTTAGGCCTACTTGTTTACACATCTTTTTTTTTTCTTCTTTTATGGAAGAAGAGATTTGCCTTGAGGCCCTCCAAAACCACAATTATAAATAACCACTGACATAATAATACAGGTCTAGAAGTAGGTCTATTACCGCCAAGGAGGTTATGTTTCCGCTGGCGTGTGTCTGTCTGTCTGTGTATGTGTCTGTCTGTGTCCAAAATAACTCCAAAAGTGCTGCACGGATTTGGATGAAATTGTGAACATGTGTATTGGGACAAGTAAGAACTGATTTTGGTGATTTGATGATCCAAAACTCCATCTGTGACCACATTGTCTTGGCGGAAGTCTGCGCTCTCTGAGCGCTTTTCTAGTTTTAAAGCATGCATTAGCCTGTAATGTGGAGACCCTCTTGTACTTTAACTCAATTTCTCTCATTTTTTCAAACTCTCCTTTGAAATCCCTACAGATGGCTAAATTACTATTTCATCTTTATATATATATATATATATATATGGGCAATTCCAGCGTTATGGACGTGACATTTTCGCGCATTATTGATGAACAAAATGCCAGATAACCTCCGCAAACCTAGCAGTATTTCACATTTTTTTTCATATTCTTCTGCAAACTCCATGGCTGAATACAGGCAAACAGAAAAAATTAATATCATGATTTGCATCATAAGAATATGAGCCTTTCAATTTGCGTTATGGACGTGACGAAAAACGGACAAACTTTTGAGAGAGCGTAGTTTTTGCTGTGAAGTGTGTGAAATTTCTAGAGAAATGTAAATATTACTACATTCATACCAAACAGGACACCTCAGTAAAGACAGAGAAAGACTTAATTTCAAATGTAAATGTAAAAAAAGTTGGTTTTCATTGGGAGACATGGCGTTATGGATGTGACGTTATGGACGTGACGTCTGGAAAAACCCTCCAAAACGATACAAAACAATTGTGAACGGTGGATTTTAACCTGTAACAAGAGAAATAGTAATATAACAATGAAAAATAACTGATAACATTGCAGCTTTGTGTGTGTTATCACCCACTTATGCCCATTATAAGCCCCTCCATAGACTTACATTATAGCTGAATAGGGTAAAAATTTTAACAAACAGATATCCTTTCGAAACTTGCTCAGTTGAATATTTACATCGAGACAATACTTTTTTGTATTGGAAGTTTTCTGAAAGAATTTGTATGTCCATGTAGGTGAGACTTAAAGTTTTAAGGTGAGGTTTACTTTTTCGTGGAATTGCCCATATATATATATATATATATATATGTATATGTATATGTAGGCCTATATATATAAATATTTTATTGTATTTTCCAAGTTTCCAAATTTGTATGTCCAAGTAACAATTTGTAACAGTGTAACTTCAACACACCGTAATAAAAAAACACTACATACACCCCCCCCCTCCACTCTCTCTCTCTCTCTCTCTCTCTCTCTCTCTCTCTCTCTCTCTCTCTCTCTCTCACACACACACACACACACACACACACACACACACACACACACACAAAGCCCCTATATTCCCCCCACCCCCCTCCCTCATCTTTTGGTTAAAATCTCACATTGTATAACTAGTCAATAATGAGCAATAAATTCTACACAGTAATTTAATGTTCATCTTATAATTTACAAGTCTGTTACAAACCTTTGTCATCACAGATAAGCAAGGCAAAGTAGTGTTTTATCTGATAGCCTAACCTCCAAAATGACAAAAGTTTTCATGGTAAATCTGAAAAGGTGGTGTGTTCTTTTCCATCGAGTTGTCACATAATTTCGTCACCTAATGTTTGCTTCCAGTTAAGAAGTTCCTGTATAGGGAGTGCATGACTGGATAATTTCTCAAGTGACAGACGCAAATTCACTGCACCACAGTGGCCTATTGTGTAGAGTACAGCAAAGGATTCCTGCCCTCACTGTACAGCATGTAGCCGATAGTGCTACGCATTTCATAACTCCGAGGATGTGTTATCAAAACTGATCCTCGACCCAAAGTCTCTAGTTTCTAATCTCCAATTTAATAATCGCAGTTTTTTCGTGGACTGTCGTCAACCCCCCATCTAGTGTGTGTGTGTGTGTGTGTGTGTGTGTGTGTGTGTGTGTGTGTGTGTGTGTGTGCGTGCGTGCTCGCGCAGTGGCCAACCACTGAAAAGCGGAAAAAACGGTTGGGGAGGCATGCCAGTCTGTCTGCGCACGAGGAGTCTTGGATCACCGCTGACAGTACCGACCTGGCAAGCTTAGTGCGCCGTACGTGGCTCATACGAAACGCTGTCGCCCCCCGCAAAACAATTGTTCGATTCTGCAGATTTGCTAGGCTTTGGTTTAGTGTTACAGACGGCTACCTTTGAATGAATCAGTTTCAACTGGAAAAACTGGAAGATTGCAGGTTTGACTGCGGGACGCCGGTGAGACAACCACAAACCCAGTCGTCCGCTGAGGACAACGGCAGTTCAATCAATCTCCGCGCTACCGCGACATGACAAAGGTGGGTGCAAATATCATGTCGTCTTTGTTCAGTTACCGACACCGATTCAAAAACAATCACAATCTACGTTTTCCCGATTCGCATCATTCAATGATGAATTTAAAGCGCGACATTTAGAACTGTTTTAGGTGATGGCATAGGGAACCGTTGCCTCTGCATTCTATTATTGTTCAGACCTGCAGCCTACAGCGACCCTGCAATAGGATAACCCACGGCTAGCCTGTGTCATTCAGTACCAAAGCGTCCATTTACCCTTTCGACTGCATCTATGTAGCAAATCCTTTCTTCGTGTTCACTATTATCCACATGTCGCTTTGGGGTTTTCTCCGCTTGATACCTATCCAGGCTGTTGAGGTCTCGATATTCAAAATAAAATCGGCAACGTCGCCGGGGAAGATTTCTGTCCCTTATCATATCCGAGTAACCATGCGGGGTTCAGCCGGTGTCTACGAAGTGAGGTGGCTATATAAAAGATCATAGATCACGGACCCCGATATTCCCGATGAACCTTTGGAGTATGCTATTGTTAAAAAGTTTAATGTCCGTTCCCATTGCGTAGCCTAACACATCGGCCACCTGCAATAATGTTGGAAATAGTCTATGTTAGGACACATGATTTTAAGAATAAGAGAAATGCCTATCAATAGCGTATTCAATATTAGGCTATTAACGATTCGCTTTCATCCTTCTAAACAAGATCCAAATTATTTTACTAGGCTACGGCTCTTCATTTGCGTAACACAGTTACAATGTCATCCTATCAGTCCAAAACGTAGTGTTTGTCTCCTCATCCCAACACACAGTAGCATTTATAAAGGCTCTAACAAGCTTGAGAAATTATTGCAGATTCAATGTCACACGAATCCTCATGTTGTAGCCTAAATGATCAGGAAATCTTAAATGATAGGTTCTCCTCTTCTTTTTGGAATATTCTGACTATGTCCCTGACATGTCACTCTTTTCACCCTGAGTTTCGGTGAGCTGAGGTTTTGTTCTTCTGGTTTTGTTGGTGGGGCCAGCAAGTAGTCCTTACCCTATGTTATGTGCTTTGGAGGTAACAGTTTAAATCCAGACATTTAACAGAAGCCCCAGGTCACATTTAGCCTAAGAAGAGACATGATGGGTGTAGGCTCCACCAAATAGTCAAATGCTGAAGGGAGTGCTAGTCAGGCAATGGAAAATCAGGAACAGAGTTCTTTGCAGTGATGCTGTTCAAAGGAGAAGCGGTTGCTTACTTTATACTGTAGGTGCACTAACTCAGTATTTCTCAAACTTTATTGGGCCGGGGACCCCTCATGGAGCCGAATCTTTTTTCAAGGACTCCTCTTGATCGCAAAAAAAAAAAAAAATGTATAGCAATTTTTTCTTTCAGATGTACCCATTTATATAGGCATGTGCTGTAATTGCATGTGGGAAAATCTGACAATGCAGAAGTGTTTTTTTTTGTTTAGTTTTTTTGTAGGCCTACTGTTTTAATAATTCCCAAGTTTTTGTAGATATCCCTAGGCCTATTATTTTTTGTAGCTAACTTTTTCACAGACACCCTGGCAATGTGCCGTCGACCCCTGGGGGTCCCCAGACCCCAGTTTGAGAACCAATGCTCTAACTAAAGGAAATAGGGAATCAGTCTGGTCGGTGGGTGATGGTGTTGGTCATCCCATTTGATGTGGAACATAGACCACAATGAATCAGTAGGCCTATCTGGTTAGTGTTGATGGTAGGTGATAACCATTGAACTGAAACAGTGCAGACAGAGCAATACCAGAGTATTCCACCATTTTACTATAGTACAGTAGTCACGGGATATTCCCAAAAATGGAGCATATTTATCCTACTATATTTTATTGGGTCTCAGTCACTGGCACACAGTACCATCAACGTGGGATATAAACTGTGGTTTTGTGCTATGTTTACGGATGACCCACTAAGAGTTCCCATTACTTATGTTGGAGTAATTGGACATTAAATGTCAAATGGTGGCCTATGTGGTCTGTCTGTAGTAAATTAATGAAAATTTCCAAAGGTCAAACATATAGGCCTTACCTCTTTAAAGGCCAAAGCTACTTGGCAAAGGGCTCTTTGTGTATTAACATCATGTTCTGCTGTTTCATACATTCCTTTAAGCTTCTTTCATACCTTAAGAAAATGTTCCTCAGTTGCTACGTTCACATTGTGTGGCATTCTGTGTGTGTGTCAACTTATGTAGCCTTTTCACCAAACTTTTGTTTTTACCAGTGGGACATGTCAACTTTAAACATGACTTTAAATACAGGGAATGTAGGCATTTTTGCAGGTACTGTAGCCACAGGGCCTTTTCAAGGTATACAGGAACCACATTGTTGTAATCTTTAAGCATCTTTCATTAATATAACTATTTGTGTTAAATTTACAGTTGTCTAACACCAGTCTAAAGTCATATGTTATTGTGAAACACCACTAAATAAATGACTGAAATGATTAAACAGTCAATCTTGGGGGTCCCTCTCTGCCTGCCTGGGACCCAAAGCAATTGCCTGGTTTGCCTGTCCTGTTGCGAGGGCCCTGTCTAGCCATGCACATGAAGTGCACTAGAGTGCCAAGCAGTCTATCTCATTGCCTGATATGGCTCTTCTGTTACAGCTGAATGAAGTGTGCACACAAGTGCATATTGTGGGGTTCTTAGGCCGGAGTCAGACTATACAAACCGACCTCATTGTAAGTCGATATGGTGTTGCGCTTGCCCTCGAGGGGCCGTCACGTTACCCAGTTTATAAATTATGAATATTGACCGTCTCCGAGCGTGGTCAAATCGGGTCATACCAGTCTGCATATATTTGTGCCACTGGTAAGAGAATGATGACTGCCTCATAAGCCGCAAGAACATTAAATGTATGCAGGTCATACAATTTGTTTATGTTATTAATAACCTTTTGGGGTGGACGTGGGCCAGACCATGAGTGAAATGTAATTATGTAAACAACATAGACTAGTTCTGTGCAGTTTGTCCTAAACTGTGCCTCCCTTCTCTTCTGTCTCAGAGAGAGAAAAAAACTCTGCACATCATTTGGTCATGTGAATCCATTTAATTAGGTGATGTGCATTTTATTGCTTTATTGGCAAGAATCAATGGCAGACATCAAACATGAACAAAATATATTTAGATGAATTCTAGTTCATTCTTGCTGGGACACTCTTTTCTATAAGTCACTTGGGATGAAATTGTCTGCTAAATGAATCAATGTAATGTAATAACATTTCTATGACTCTCCGTCGAATTCATAACACACACTCAGCATTCTAAGCCTTGTCCCACACCACAACACCGGCGCATGTGACAGCTGTTTCCTTGCAATTCAAAAGAACAGCTTTAAAAGTTAACAGCAAGCTCTGACAAGAAAGATGTCGCAGGCATCTTTGTCTTGCACAACCTGTCACACTTCCACTGACATACATTAGATTTTTACTATACTACATGCGCCAGAGAAATCACCATGTTATGGTTTATTAAATACATGTGTTTAATCTAAAAAGATTGTAGCAATATTTTCAGTCAGCATTCTAAATGTTTGATATAGTATGTGAAAAAAAGAGAGAAAGAAAACAGCTTTATTACAATCCTCCTGTGATAGTTCTCTGTTTTCTGTTTGAATAAATCTCTCAGCCTTCAACCTGCTCCTGTTTACGTCCCGTCTGGGTCAGTGAGCTTCCAAATGAGCGGAGACTCGGTGGAGGGGACTTTCATCACGGTTCATCACACGGGTCAAATTTTAATTGCATCCTTTAGGGGATTGGCCCCAAGATAGCCCCAGTTGAGCATGGGCCAATTGGTGGATGTGTGTGTGTGTGTGTGTGTGTGTGTACTGTGTGTGTTGACATAGCTTCTTTGGAAGCCAATAGAGATTAGCATGATAACCTGAGGCCTACAGTTTTAATATGTCATAGATTATGGAATCTCAGTGACATGCTGGTGTTCAGTCCTACACTATGTACTGTAACAGAGTCCTCACAAAGTTGAAAATGAACAGCCAGATTTAGTCTTTTGTCTTGCATGCTGTACATGTACTGTAGATCTCTGAAAACATTGTGAAACAGTGTTAAAGATTTGTTAGGGCAGCCATGGTCTTCTGCTTAGCATCTTAGACTTATCGCTCTGCCAAGCCCACATCCATGGCTGAGGTGTCCTTGAGCAAGACACCTTACCCCTTAAAGGAAATATCCGGAGTGAATTCAAGCATATCCCTGCCGAACGAGCCTGATAAACGCACTAGTTAGCGAGTGGAACAAAATAATTTGGAACAGCATAGACCGAACGCAGAAACAAACAAACACACTGGATCAATGACTCAATGTAACATGTTTCGCGTTTGTGTCAGGTCTATGCTTTTCGAATTTTTTTTCATTCCATGCGAAATATGTTGCTGTTGTAAGGCTCGTGCAGTAGGGCTATGCTTAAACTTAGACTGGAGCTACCCTCCGGCCTCCGGACACTGGTTCCAACAGCATTGCGGAGCACTTTCAAATTCATCAACTTTGTTTGCCCCGCACACCGGTAGCGCAGCAATGAAAATAGGATAGCCTATGGAATCAACTGTGGATGTTCTTAATGGCTCCGATAAAATAGACAGCAGAAGAATTTGGCGTTGGTGTGTGAAAACAATGCAATAGAATGTTGGAAGCGGAGTGTGGAGCACTTTGTCGGAGCTGGGGTGCGAACCCTTAAATGTTCCCTTCCAGCACTTTCCAAGCAGCACTGTCTGCTACATCATCACTGTGTGCTGTGTGTGTGTCAGACTGGTTGAATGCAGAGACCAAGAGCCCATTTACATGGAAACGCACCTGTTTTTTCTTTGTGGGTAGAACAAAAAGTATAATGCACAAGCATCGGATCACTAAACATTTGCGCTTATATGGCAACGGGAACGCGCAGGTGAAAACGATGTAATAAACGCCCAGATAGTGGGTGGCGCATTCACTGAGTAGAGGTTTGTAACTTCAGCACAAGAAGAAGTAAAAAAATAAAAAATAAAAAAAATCATATTTGCCAACACCGTTGGCTGTGTGTGATATGAGTAGAGACAACAAAAACAGGAACGAACACAGACAAAGAGGCAGAGTCCAGTACAGGAACATTCATGCAGATGAGTTTCACTGCAATTAGCCTACTTCACTACAGTCCACACAGGGAAGTTTATGTGTAAGACGAGAGTGTCAACACACTAGTTTTAGATAAAGATCATTAGGCACTCTGTTCTAATAAGTATAGATCTGCTTATGTAGACTGTGGCTGTACCAGTCACATTGCACTGTTCACTCTCACTGCTCACACCAGGACAACTGTAAACCCTGAGGATATTTGTAGGAAGGATATCTTTTTTTTCTCACAGGATCAAAATAGAAAAAAGAAAAAGAAAATACTTAATGAAGGAGGAAAAGTGTGAGTTGTGAGCTCTGTGTCTGTGACAGCAGTTAGCTTCATCTCGGTACTGTTTTATTTATTTATATATTTATTTAAGTTTTGTAGCTTTGCTTAAATATCCTATGATTAACTTTTTAATGAGGTTCATTAGTGTCTGTACAGTTGTGCCAGAAAAATATTCCAATGACCCTGTTTAGTCCCTGACTCATCAACTAAGAAATAACGGGCCATCCACTACTGCACCATGGCAACAGCAACACCACAGAGTCAAACACTGGTGTTGAAAGATTTGAAATGTCAAAGACTAAAACATTTACAACTTTTTAAATAACTTTTATTAAAATAGCACTTTTCTTTTCTATCTTTCTGGTCTGTTATTAATATTTGATTAAACAATGAATAACTTTCTGTCTTCCTCTTTTTACTTTCTGTCTTTTTCCATCTTTTCTATGTATTCTTCTTTGTTCAGTGTAACTCTAGTAGTAAGAAATATCATAAAGTTTACCAACATGTGATGACTAATACCGTGTATCACAAACTTCTGTAACATGTGATGACAAATATATCACATACTTCTGTATTAGGCTACAAAAGATGCTCTGAGCTAACATGACAAACTATATCTTGGGCAGGTTTTTGAAGCCTTATCTGTTTGGTCGATGCAGTTTACCTAACAGTTTATGCAAAAATAATGTACATTGGAATCCCACAAATTGTGAAGTCGCGAAAAGATAGAAGCTTTTAGGATATCCGTCCTCAAAAATGTTAAACCTCTTTTTTCTGTTTGGGACTTCCCAATTTGTGGGCTGCAGATGTGCTGCTATTTGAGAGAAAGTGAATTTAGACGTTTTAAATGTTATTATCCATTTTTTTCAAGTCAGAAAAAGGGAAAAAGCTCAATGCATTTCAATACTGGAATGTTCAGTTTACTACCATGGAATGGTTTTAGAATCTCAGAATGTTCAGGTGTGAAATAAGTAAGGGATAACATTCAGTGAGGCACTCATTATCGTGGAATATCTCCCGACAAAGTAATGCAACACATCCCCAGGCGGTATCCGAGGGATGTGGCATTACTATGAAGGGAGATATTTCTGTAACATACAGCTCTCTGTCAGCATTTCATATCCAAAATTCCAAGTAAGCCCCAGCAATTGGCCCATCCATGCCTTTGCCTCGGTTTTATCTCCCTTTTGGACAGCTAGTGTAGTAGTCCAGCGTCCCAAAAACCTCCCAGATTAAACAACCCCCTGGCCTGGATTAGCACTCTGCTAGCACCCCTTTGCTAACTTGGCAGCTCCTCTAGTGGCGTGCAGTGCACAGCCTGTTGGACGGCCACTGAGATCAGAAACACCAGGAAAGCAGGGATAGAGAGGTGGAGAGACAGACTGACAGAATGATGGATAGATAGATAAATAGATGGGTGGGTGGATGGATGGAGGGATGGATGGATGGGTGCACGGGGGAGGGGGATAGATGTGATGGGTTGACCTGCCAACAGCACTGGGGTATAAGTCTGTAAGACACTCTTGGTAGTCATCCAGTGGTCGTGTACTGTAGTCGTTGTTTTGCATTAGGGCAGGTTTACAGCATTTTAACACTCCTCTCTCCTGTTCCAGGGCATTCTGCTCCATTTTAACACTCCTCTCTCATGTTCCAGGGCATTATGCTCCTCTGTTTTCTGATGATTTCTCTTCATGGTACTGTATGTCGTCCGTTTGCCGAAAATATAGTTGCTTAGGCTACCAGTTTGCAATGGAAAATTGCTTTGCAACTAACAAAATTGCTACAGGTCAGTTAGCAACAGGCGATGTCTTTGGGGAACGGCCCCCTGGTCTAGTCTCTCTGGCCTGGCCTTTTCTGGTCTCTGGTCTAGCCTTGCGGCAAGCTACATTTCTTCTTCTTGTTCTTCTTCTTCTTCTTCTTCTTCTACCGTACTATACCCTCTTTCCTCATTATTTGTTCTCTTCACTTTGTTGTCTCACTGGAATGTGAATAAGTGTTGGTGACAGAATCAGTTTGATTGCGGTGTGTGTGTGTGTGTGTGTGTGTGTGTGTGTGTGTTTTTCAGTGTTCTAACAGGAAATGTGATGCAGCAGTGATGCTGACTGTGATACCAAGTGGCACAATGACTTGAGAGAATTTTTTTTTTTTTTTTTTTTTTGGCTCACTGCGGTTTTTATCTTCTTTCTGTTGCTTGTGTTATTCAGCTCTTTTTGAATGTAAAATCTTATCTGAACAATAGAATGGCATATTTCACTGCTTCATCCATGGGTTTCAATATTGACAGATAGCCTAGTCATTGCAACATAACAGAGGTGCGTTCAGATTCATCTAACATAGCGAACGCTCGTTGCAAACATGTTTGCATTAATCAATGGAATTTGAACGATTTTGCAGAATGTTCTTTTTAAACTGTAAACACTAATGGCAAACAGAGTATAAATTACTCGGAGGGGGCTATTAATGAGAGACAAAGTTGTTGTAAGACATGCTGACAACATTTAAAGCTCTTTGGGATATATTTGCAATCGGGACACACATCTTTTGCCATCCAACCTACAGGGCTGTTAGCGGAGCACTACCTTTTCAGACCGTTCGTCTGTGTTCGCTAACGTTAGCCAAGAACTTCCAAGGATTCGCAAACTGTCCGCCTATGTTAGCGAACGTTCGCTATGTTCGGCGAATTTGAACGCACCTCAGGTCTGGTATTCTGACCCTCATATGCAAGAAACATATGAAGAAACTGTTGAAGACCCAGCTCTCTCAAGAGTATTTCTTGTCCTAGTTCCATCAACTACCTGGAATGCACTGATCTAGCACTTGCACTTGCTTTCCTATTAGCAAATGGCACTCCCAGTAGGCATTTACTTGTGTTGTAGCTTGATTGTTATCCCTCTTTCGTAAATCACTTTGGATAAATGTAAATATGCAGTTACATGTTAGACAACTGAAACATCTGAACATACAATGCAACTATATATACAGTAGCCTATCTAGGAGGATTGAAAGAAGTTCCTGTAGAACTATTTTAGAAGTTTTTGTATTTTATTTATGCCTTTGTTAAGACTAAGGCTGAGGTCATTTCGGGGTCGGGGAAGGGTGATGGTGGTAGACAGAACTGGGGCATTGCCAGTGGTTGGATGAAAGGGAGCTGTCAAAAGGGGTTGGAGTCCGCCGTTCTGGCCACAATTTTGGCCAAAAGGTTGTTGAAATTTGAGCTGGACAGCCAGTCTCATCACACCCCCTGTGGCTCTGAGCTCCTGGAGCAGTGTGTTCACTGGCTGGGGCTGGATTGGCTGTGGATGATTTGGTTTCTGGCCTGAGTGAACATGGGTGCCATTTATAGATATCCTGTATTACAGATTTATCAGCTTCTTACTTACACAGAATTTCAAACCTCTGTGCCTTTTTCTTATCAAAACTTTACACACAAATCCATCACTTCCTCACACAAAATGCCAAAAAAACACCCTGACATTTCCTTGAAGTGTAGCTCCGGAGTAAGTTTAAGCATAGCACTGTTGCACGAGCCAGCAATATATTTTGCATGGAATATATTTTCTGTTGCACGAGCCAGCAATATATTTTGCATGGAATGAAAGAATTTCGAACAGTCTAGACTTAACGCGAATGTGAAACATGTTACATTGAGTCAACGGCACCTCAGATCTTACTTTCGGTTTCGAATAATAAGGTTCTATTGATTCAGTGTAAAGTGCTTGTTCGCTTCAGCGTTCGCGTTCGGTCTATGCTGTATCAAATTATTTTGTTCCACTCGCTAACTGGTGCATTTAGCATGCTCCTTTGAAAGGGGCTAAGCTTGAATTCACTCCACAGCTATCCTTTAATTAAAGCCCTGTTGTACAAAAAAATGCTGTCAGACATATTACAAAGGCTAATGTCTCTGGTTTTCCTTATTATTCCTCAAAATGAAATCATCTTGCCCTGTATTTTCAAAAAGTCGCTGCTTTCAGTGTCTGACACCTCAGTTTACGTGTAAATGAGAGTTGAGCGGTATCTTATGTTCTTTAAGAGACTGTTTTTAAAAGAAGCCAGCTAATACGCTTTCAATATAGCTATGTGTGACGGTGTGCAATCAATGCACAATGTTAAAAATCATGCACCTGTCATGCTGACACAACCAAACAAGTGATTATGATTTGGAAATTTAGATATTAGTCATTTTGGTTTCAGAGAACTATTTAAGTTATTATGTTGGTAAAAATTACAGTATGTTGCCAAGGTGTATTGTATATAAAATAAATGAGATATGTTTGATTCACAGTAGACTAAATAATCTCCAAGCTTTAGTGAGAGGGGGCGGGAAGTCCACCTGACGGGGCGATGACCCCTTTGTAGCCCCAAGGCACTGGGCCTGGCTGTGTACTTGTATTGTGTAACACCGACTTTATTATGTGTCCTTTTTAGGTAAACAATTGCTTCGCTGACAGGTGAAATCTATCCTTTCCAACCATGTTATCTGGTTCTAAAGTTACAGTTCATAGAGTCGCATAGTCCTAAATATGAGTTGTTAATTAGGCTCGTAAAATATCACTTCAACTTTTTTGAAAAAAAATACAATTGAAGATATTGTATTCTATTGTAACATCATAGAACCAGGTACAATACTCAATTAATTCATTCTATTTCACCTTTACGTGGGGGGTAGGCAAAGAGAGAAACACTCAGAATTCATTCCAAATCATACACACACACACACACACACACACACACACACACACACACACACACACACACACACACACACACACACACACACACACAAATACACGCACACAGAGAAACACTTTCACACATACAGTACACACAAATAAACAGAAACACTTTCTCTCTCTTACACACACACACACACACACACACACACACACACCCAGAGAAAGAGAGAGAGAAATTCTTTCGCACATACAGTACACACAAATAAACAGAAACACTTTCTCTCTCTTACACACACACACACACACACACACACACACACACACACACACACACAAATAGTGTAATGAGTCTCTCTGTGGTGTTCTCATGAACTGGTGCACCCTGAGAGTTCCCACGGTGAAAGACTACCTAGCCTCTGGAGACTAGCACAAAACACCCATAGGTAGACCACACATTTCACACACACACACACACACACACACACACACACACACACACACACACACACACACACACACACACACACACACACACACACACATTTCAGACACACACACACACACACACAACACACACTTTCTCTTTCAACCATACACACACATGCGCACTAAACAAAAGAGTTTCTTCTGGGCTTAAAGTTAGAGACAGCTGATACCACACAACTGCTGAAGGCGTGCCTATACCAGGGGGGTTTGTGGGTGTGGGTGTGTGTGTATGCATAAAGTTGTAAGAGCGTATACTTAGTGCATGTATTAATTAATTAATTTATTTATTTATTTATTTTTTGATTGATTCATTTTGTTGGCTTATTCAGAGTTGGACCAAGATAATGAAAGTATACATCCAAGTTTGCATACTCACACTTATGTTACAAGGACAGACACCTGTGTGGGATAGGTTTATTGGAGTTGTCTGAGAGGGTAAGAGGGTCTCAGTGTGTGTGTTTGTGTTTGTGTGTGTGTGTGTGTGTGTGTGTGTGTGTGTGTGTGTGTGTGTGTGTGTGAGCCTCTGTGCACCACGTGCATCTGCTGAATGTCTTAGCAAAGGCCTCTGCTGCATTGTGAAACAATTGATTATTTTGCAACAAACATACGGTAGTACACTCGCCTGTGGAATAAACAAAGGATGTCAATGGACAGCTCTGAAGAAATAGACTTCAATCGTAATTCACAATCAATGGCGGAAGACTTCGGTGCTAGTGTGCATAGGGGTTGCATAGAAAACAATGGAATAGAATGATGAAAGCGGAGTGCTTAGCACTTTGTCGGCAAAGATCATGCAAAGCTCCGCCTCAACCCTCTCTGTTGTCGGGGCCGGTGTGCAGATGGCTTAAGAAGATGACTCTATGCCTATATAGAGTTTAACAGCCATCACTATAACATCACCCCCCCCCCCCTCCTCCCCTCCTCCCCTTATCAAGCCATCCTCTAGAGTATCAACCTGATACAGCTGGATCTTAGTTTACCACTCCTCTCTCTTTTCACATCTCTATCCCTCCATCCCTGCCCCCTCCCTCCCTCCCTCCCTCCTCCGCTGCAGTGTGTCAGTGTATTCTCTTCTTCCATCCCGAGTCCATCTCTGTGACCACAGGGGTGTCAGATGAGCACTGATAATGGACTTAACACAGGCCCCTTTCGCAGCCGCATGCAGCAGAGAAATCACATTACACACACACACTCTCTCCCGCTCTCTTTCTCACTCGCTCTCACACACACACACACACACACACACACATGCACACGCACACAAACAGACTCATACACACGCGCATGCACGCCTACACACTTATACACACACTCCTACACTCACACACACACGCACAGTCTCTCATTCAACTGCTGTGACAGCTATCATTCTTTCAGCACACACACACACACTCTCTCTCTCTCTCTCTCTCACACACACACACAGTCATCATTTCTCTCCTGTTGTGATATCTATCACTCCAGCTCTATCTCTCTCTCTCTACACACACACACACACACACACACACACACACACACACACACACACACACACCTGCTGTGATAGCTAAGACTCCTTGAGCTCTCTCCCTCTCTCTTTATCTTTCCCTCATACACCAACACACATTCATCTTTTCTCTCCATCTGTGATAGCTACCACTCCTTCATCTCTCTCTCTCTCTCTCTCTCTCTCTCTCTCTCTCTCTCTCTCTCTCTCACACACACACACACACACACACACACACACATGCACACATTCATCTCTCATTCTTGCTGTGATAGCTATCACTCAATCAGTTCATTATTCTCTAGTATTTTCCCCACTCATTTTAAACCTACAAATCTATCTGTGATTTTGTCCTTGTTGCCCCCCTCCACCTCCCCCTCCTCACACACACACACACACACACACACACACACACACACACCACTGGCTCCCAACCCCCCACCCTTGGTCTCAGCGAGCCGGCCGGCCGGCCACCAAAGCTCTTCTCTGCTCGAGGCCGTGCCATCTGGTAGAGCCGTATTGTAAAGTACAGCAAGGGGTGTGTGTGTGTGTGTGTGTGTGTGTGTGTGAGAACTCATAGGGAAACTCAAGAGCCCTGATTGTTACATTCTGCTTTCATAATCCCGCCATCGCTCAAGCCGCCATCCGCCGTCCGTCCGTTGCGGTTGTGGTTGTCATCCTCGGGCTGGCCGCGGCGTACGCTTGCTGCTGCGGGGAGATTATCCCCGTCGGGGATCAGTCAAGTCACCACTGCTGGGTCTATGCTCCGCCGGGTGCTTCTAGCGCTCTGGTAACGGACATCGGTGGCGATGGTGGCAGCGGTCACACAGCAGTGACGTCTGGTCAGCGGACGGAGTGGTTTGGCTGTAAAACTCGAAGGCTTTGAAAGTGGCACAGCACTTAATCTGACCACGTTCAAACAAACCTCTTAAACGTTCAAAGCCTGATTTTACTGTAAGGCATTCAGCCGTGCATGCATTCAGTTTCAATTGATCTTGAGGTCAGTTTTTTTGTTGTTGTTTTTCTTCATGGCTGATACATGGTTTGTACATGTACATGGTGATAAGTATATAAAAAATCCATGGAAACCGTTGTCAGGCCAAGCTGGTGTGATGCGTTGGTTGCAATCTAGGTACTTCTGGTCTGACCACAAGCATCATCAGACATACTGTATATCAGACATGTCATCATGCACACCCCTGTGTCGACTGGACCATTTAATCAGTAACCAGGGCTATTTATTGTGTTCACTGCTGCTAATATAACCTCATAAACTTTATTTTATGTAATGACCATATTGGCTTGAGTATTATGTAACATAGGGTTGTTCAATGTTGACTGAAGTAACAGATCCCTGGTGCACATATCACTCATAACTAATCACTTTTAGTTTTGGATGAACAATTTCAACAAATTTCAACTTTCAACATTTGAATATTTCAACGAATCCTAACCTTTCCATAGACTCAGCTTGTGCATTTTCAGCTCAGGGAAATGATTTGGATGACAAACAAACCCTCTAACTGTTAGAGTCTCCCTTTGTCTCACACAGAGACTAAAGCTTACATCAGTCTACGGTCTCGATTTCATATTGTCAGACATTTATCTTTCAAAGTTTTCTGTCGTGTGTCTGTATGCTGTGTAGCACTAAAGGCCATTTAGACCGAAGATTGGCTACGATACAAGACCGTTTTAGAGAGGAGTTGTGGTGGCGTGAATCAAATGATGCATGTTGTTGCAAACAGTTTCAAGCCGTCGCTAAAGATTCAATATGTCAAATTGCAGTTTACAATATTGCTGGTTTTTAGAACCTTGCAGCCAGTCTCGGCATGAATCGTTGGTCTGAAGAGGCCTTAACTCACACCACCAGACACTGGTTGGACTGGCACATGATTACCCACAGACCAGTACAATGGTGACTGTAAAAAGTCGTTTGGCTTATTTCCATTTTTTATATAGCCTATGCATTATAAAATATTCAAATATTATTCACTTTTATTATGCCAGAAACTGCCATCGTTAATAATTAAACCGTGTATCAGCCATGGGAGACAAAAGAAATTGACCTCAATATCAATTAAATCCGAATGCACAAATGAATGCCTTTTCAATTTGTAAATATTGAGAGACGGCAGTTTTCAACAGTCGATTTATTTACAATGTATATGTATGTTATTTATTTAAAGTAGAAAAATGACCAGTTTCCTGCCAGCCAATTGTTAGCACTTGAACGTCTCACATACAAACCCATGTCTGCTGATGAAGTGCTGATTTCCAAACTTCATTGAGAAAAATATATGCATAATACAAGGAAAATCCTTCAGTTAACGTTATGGTGCACAGTTATAAACTCTCCTTGTAGAAGCAGAATAGACATATTTTATTTATTTTGTCATATATTTATTTTTTCACCCCCTTGTGATAAACAGTTATTTTTAAAAGATGCCCTCGTTGCATGTCGATGAGGATGCTTACTCCCCCCATCCCCACCCCCACCCCACCCCACCCCCAACTTCACCGTACTCCTCCTTCCAGTGGCCCTGTAGCCTGCTGATAAACAAACCAACCCGCCACGACTTATAACACACAACAAGCTCAGGTCTCTCCCTCTCTCTCTCTCTCTCTCTCTCTCTCTCTCTCTCTCTCTCTCTCTCTATTAAAATTCAAAGGGTGCTTTATTAGCATGACTGGGTAGGTACAGTATTGCTAAAGCCTGTGTTTAGACAAACACAATAACATAACACAAAATTCTAACATAACCTACAGTCTCTCTCTCTTCTCTCTCTCCTCTCTCTCTGTATTTTACAAGAGCATTGCAGTGAGAGCAGCACAGTAATAATGACAGCTTTTGGCTGCCACAGTGGCGGCGGGGCCAGGGCCAGGCAACAGGGGCACCATGGGTGTGAGAGGGTCGCGTGAAAAGGCCAGTAATGTGGTTTTATAAGCAGTAAAAATCTGATTACTTGCTCCTCTATTAATTAATCGCCCACTAGAGGCACTTGATGAGAGCGTGATTAAAAGAGGTAACACTCACACACACACACACACACACACACACTCAAACACACACAAACACACTCTCACACACACACACACACTCTCTCTCTCACACACACACACACACACACACACACTCTTACACACACACACACACAAACACACTCTCACACACACACACACACACACACACACACTCTCTCACACACACACAAACACACACACACACACACACTTCATGGGTCACGTGGGTTTGTGATTCTGGTTCAATTTGGCAGTGTTGTCTTTGTGTCTTATATAATGAGCCACGCGTCTAAGTCCCCCTCTCCCTCCCTTGTCCCGGGACATCTGTAACTACATATGCCTGCCCAGATTGTTTTTGTTGATGTTGATGTTGATGCTGTTGTTGTTGTTCTTATTATTATTATTATTTTCCTTTGATGTGTTTATTTTCTGCTCAAGATGCTGTGGGACTAAATGAAGCTCACGTCAAATGTGAAATTAGATAAATGGAACAAAGAAGGGCGTTCTCCGCGCTTCTCTTGGCAGTCAATCCAGATAGAGCCAGAGCAGGACACAGTCAGTGTGAGAGAGAGAGCGTCGGTGC
>JAODXP020000028.1:28551133-28566133 GCA_027497455.2 Sardinella longiceps | reverse complement strand
AGTGGGAGTGGGATGGCTAGAAGCCCAGAGGGCACAGTTAGATGTGTGGGGCGGTGAGGGCAAAGGGGGGCAGATCAGAGAGGGCACACTTGGCACTGTGGGCTTGGAGAGACAGATAGAGAGACAGAGAGAGAGAAGGATGGATGAAAAGAGAGAAAGAGGAAGAGAGAAGGATGGATGGACAGAGAGGAAGTGAAGGATGGATGAAAATAGAGAAAGAGGAAGAGAAGGATGGATGAAAAGAGAGCTATAGAGCAGGATGGATGAAGAGAGAGAGAAGGATGGATGAAAAGAGAGATAGAGAGAAGGATGGATGAAAAGATAGAGAGGGATGAATAAAAAGAGAGGACGTGAAGGATGGATGAAAAGAGAGAGATAGAGAGAAGGATGGAGGAGTTGAGAAATACAGAAGGATGGATTAATAGAGAGTGAAACTAGAGAGAGAGAGAGAGAGAGAGAGAGAGAGAGAGAGAGAGAGAGAGCGCTTTGGCATCTCCTGGGTGGGGAGGGAAAGAGAAGGAAGGGGGGGGGGGGGTCATGCTGTGGTTGGCACTCAGACTAGACTAGAGAGAGAAACGATAAGTCTAACACACACAACACACTTTTGGTACGTTTGACACACACCTAGTGACTGACTTTATTTTCCATTACAGTTTTTATATTCAACCAAACCAACCACTTCAACCCAAGTCCATTCACAGAGAGGAAAATGGCCCCGTCATTGTAAAAGCAGAGAAAAAGAGAGAGAGAAATTCTGGTTTCAAATTCCGAGGCGAGACTGGCAGATGATGGGAGCAGACGTTGCAGCTGTTACCATGGGGACAGCAGGGGTGTGTGTGTGTGTGTGTGTGTGTGTGTGTGTGTGTGGTGTGGGGGGACGGGGATGGGGGATTGACTGCTCTGGGACAGGACAGTGGTGCCAGAGGGTGTCTCTGCGTGCCCACTCACATGCAAGGGCACCGAGGCTCTTGGGGAGGCGGGGAGGTGGGGGGGGGGGTGATGAGGGTGACCCTACTCGACCCTGGTTCCCCCCCTGGGGAGGGTTAGAACAGGCTGGAGAACAGCTGGGGAGGCCAGGAGGGAGGGGAACGCGGGAACGTGTCCTTAGGCAGATGGAGGAAAGGAGAGAGAGAGAGAGAGAGAAGGAAAGAGGAGGAGAGGAGAGAAAGAAGAAAAGAGAAAAAAATATGAAACAATTTTAAGAAGTTTACATGCATGACAAAAATATATTTGCATGTTAAAGAGAATTGAATGGCACTCGTTTCAAGTACTGCGGGTACAAGGTGTACTTCAAGAGCAAAAATTACAAAAGACAATGTAAGTTAGAGGAGTTAAACTTGTGAAAGTTTTTTTTTTACAAAAAAGTGCAAATATGCCAAATGAAACTAACTTCTCATAGCCTGAGGTCGCAAAGAGCGTTTCAAGGGGAAGAGAGTGTAAAAAAAAGAGAGTGAATAAAACTACAGCAGTGATGACTTAATTTGCTGTGAGAAAGAATGAGAGAAAGAGCGTGAGAGAAAGAACTTGGAAACGCTAGATGGCAAGAGGAGAGAGAGAGATAAGAGAGGGAAAGAGAGGGAGACTGTGTTCGAGAAAAGGACATGTTTTGTCGTTTTTGTCACAAGCAGTGATAATGACAGATCGAACAACGCCAGAGAAGGAGAGAACACGCCAGTCAGAGAGAGAGAGAGAGAGGAGGGAGAGAAAGATTGCCATGAAAAGAAAAGACAAGAAAAGAGGGAGCAGAGTGGAGTGGAGTGAAAGGTTCCTCTGTGTGACTCTGCTCTCTCCATCCGTGTCCCTGAGGTTTCTTTGGACGTATCTGAGCGCGCTCCGCTCCTCTACACAATAGTCAAGTCTGGCCTCCGCGGCCCACCTATCAGATCTGTGGGACTGGGACTCCAATAGCCTGCCCTACCGTCTGCACAGCCCAGAGAGAGAGAGAGAGAGAGAGAGAGAGAGAGAGAGAGAGAGAGAGAGAGAGAGAGAGAGATGGGGGCAATAGAAAGAGTGTAAGAAAGAGATGGGAGACTGAAAGAGAGAGAGATGACAGATAGTAAGTGAATTAGAAAGAGATGGGAAACTGAAACAGAAAGAGAGGGAGAGAGAGAGATGACAGATAATAAGTTTCAGAGAGAGATGGGAGAATGAAAGAGTGAGTGAGTGAGAGAGAGAAAGAGAGAGAGAGATGGACAGACTGAAGGAGCGGAGAAGGTCAGCTGGTTCACATAAGGTCCCTGGGCTCCAGGGTCAGGTTCCTGAAGGGGGAACTCAAAAAGAGAGAGAGAGAGAGAGAGAAGAGAAAAAGAGTGATGAAAAAGGGAGTAAAATGAGAGACAAGAGGGGTGGAGAGAAAGAAGAGAGGAGACGAAAGAACTGTGGTAAGCAGACTGGTAATGAAGAGAGAAGACGGGAGAGGCAGAAAGGAATAGGAGTGAGATGAGAGGAATGGAGAGAAAGAAAAGAAATAAGAGGAATAGAGAGAACAGTAGAAGAAAAGAACATGAGAAGAAAAGAAAAAATAGAAGAGAAGAAATGAAAGGAGATGAGAAAATAATATAGGACGGGAAAAGAGAGGGAAAGAACAGAGGAGAGGAGAATAACAGAGAGGAGGAGAGGGAGGATAGCAGGTACAGAAAGAAGAACAGAGACAGGAGACGACTAGCGGAAGTTAAGCGGGGACAAGATGGCGGGATGGCGAGAGGGAGAAAAAGAGGAGTGGAGAAAAAGAAGAAGATCAAAGAGCAAAAAAGAAGAGGGTGCACCAGAGAGAGATAGGAAGCGGAAGACTACAAAGAAGACTAGAATTTTAAAAAGAAGGATGGCAGAGGGAAGGGAAAAGAGAGAGAGAGAGAGAGGGATGGTGAGAGAGGGGAAGAGTGAATACGACCCAATAAAAGAAGAGTGGAGGAGAGAGAGATAAGAGAAGGAGAGGAAGAGGGAGGGAAGGAGAAGTGGTGAAGTATGAGAGGAGGAGGAGGAGAGAGAGAGAGAGAGAGAGAGAAACAGGTGTGGAGACGAGTGGAAATAGAGGGAAATGGCTGGGCATTTCTGAACAGATACTACATGTATACAGTACTGCTGCTGTGTGTGTGTGTGTGACTGAGGGATGATGGATATCACTCTGTGCCTCCCACTCAGACACACACACACACACACACACACACACACACACACACACACACACACACACACACACACACACACACACACACACACACACACACAGAGATCAGTTTTTTAATGAGGGGTAAGCCTATCCAGCCCCAAGAGAAATCACTACTCAAAGACCCCACTCAGTGAGAAGAGTCTGGGCTTTTATACCATTTTACACACACACACACACACACACACACACACACACACACACACACACACACACACACACACACACACACACACGCACGCACGCACGCACACACACACACACACACACGCAGTAATGCTCTCTCTCTCTCTCTCTCTGTGTTTCTTTTGCCATCCTTTTAAACACACACACACACACACACACACACACAAACTCATTGAAACTGTCTTTATGCTGACCAACCCCCCCTCCACACACACACACACACACACACACACACACACAGTGCTGTGTTAAATCGTGAAGCCGGAGCAGAGGGCAGGCATCTCATGTTTCACCCTCACTGTGCCGTCATATCTCTGCTCGATCATTAGAAACCCTATCACCCTCCTTTTTTAATTAAAGGTGTGTGTGTGTGTGTGTGTGTGTGTGTCTGTCTCTCTGTGTGTGTGTGTGTGTGTGTGTGTGTGTGTGTGTGTGTGTGTGTGTGTGTGTGTGTGTGAGAGAGTGTGTGAGAGAGAGAGAGAGAGAGAGAGAGATAGTGTGACAGAAACAATGGGAGGTGAGGGCAAGACTAAATAGCCATGTATGTGTCAGTGCTAAAGTATGTGTTTTTGCGTGTGTGTGTGTGTGTGTGTGTGTGTGTGTGCTAAAGTATGTGTTTTGTGTGTGTGTGTGTGTGTGTGTGTGTGTGTGTGTGTGTGTGTGTGTGTGTGAGATGAGTGCATTGAGTTTGGAGAAAGCTGTGTGTTAAAATCACGTGTGGGGGAATGCATGGCGGAGGCTATACAGAGAGGCACTTTAATGAATCCCTTTCTTATGAAGTTTCACTGCCAACTGATCCCTTACAAGTATCATGCACATACCCTTTACACACACTCACACACACACACACACACACACACACACACACAGACTGATGCATTCCTTTTTAATATGGTGTGTTTTAGCTTCTGTGTGCCACCTAATGTATCTCTCCCACTCTCATTTGAACAGGATTTTCCTTTATTGCCATTATTAATAGTGCTGTCAGTTTAACACGTTAATAACGGCGTTAACGCAAACCCATTTTAATGCCGTCAATTTTTTTAACACGCGATTAACGCATTTCACCCACCATTATCAATGGAATGTGAAAAAAATATCTCAGACATTCCAACACCTCCCGACGTTTCAGTATGTCCTGTGTTTGTATTAGGCTTGAAGTAGGCCTACTGCTTAGCCTAGGACCTAGGCTACTCATGCCTACAGTAGCCTACACATGCACTGCACACACGGCACGGGTGTCTGCACTCTGCTCTGCTGCTCCGATGACAAAAAAACGAAAACAAATATTTTACCGACACAATCGTTGACGTTCACTCGCATGTTCGCATATTTAGGTTGTTAATTAGCTAGAGGATTGATGTTGTCACTTAGAAATCCCTTCTCTTGAACTGAATACCCCGCAAATATGCAAAAGGGAATACCCCGCAAATTGCAGCACGAGTGAGAGGTGTAACAGGTCGGAGCGCAACTGAGAGAGAGAATGTTTGTGAGCGCCATTTGATGTCAGTGAAAACAAATATTTTACCGACACAATCGTTGACTCTCACTCGCATGTTTGCATTTTTAGGTTGTTAACTAGCTAGAGGATTAATTTTGTCACTTAGAAATCCCTTCTCTTGAACTGAATACCCCGCAAATAGGCTAATATCAGTTTCAAAATTGCAGCGCGAGTGAGAGAGGTGAAACAGGTCGGAGCGCAACTGAGAGAGAGAATTTGTGCAAACAAGACGCATAGCCTACCTGATTCTGAACGTATGACCTTGTCACTAAAATGAGAGCTTCTTGCAGGGCAATGTAGGTTTACTCATGTAGACCATAATGCCATATTTTCATTGAGCCTCTTTAAAATATAGGTTAGTACAATTTAAAGGGCCACCTTCCAGTTTTTTTTTTTTTTTTTTTGTAAACTTGTGAACTAGCAACATAAAATACATCAACATTCTGATGCTGTAACTGGGTTTTTTTTTATTTTAAATTGGTTTTCACCCCCACCAATGGATGCTGATAACAGCATTAAAATGAAAATACATAAATAAAAATGGGACAAAAAGAAATCGAGGGACATTTAGAATACAAAAGAAATTTGCGATTAATCGCGATTAATTATGAGTTAACTACGGCAAAAATGTGATTAATCGCGATTAAATATTTTAATCGCTTGACAGCACTAATTATTAATTGCGATTATTGTTTATTGTTTAATTGATTAAGGTAGAGCTGAAGCTTTCAGACATTTTTGAAATTGAGTATTCTGTTGTTGTTGTTGTTTTTTTTTTTTTGATTGATAAATTGATTAATCGGATAAAACGTAACTTTGTGCTTTTAAACAGCAATAGCAATAGTATGTTATGCAATATGGAGGAGTGCCATGGCATGTTTCAAAGTTTTAAGGTTCTTGTCAATTTCAGTGTTTTGCACCTATGAGGGGTATGTAGACTACAGACATATAATAGGGTAAGCAACAGATCGTACATATCTTAGCCATATAGAGACTGTGTGTAAGTTACACATGCACCAGGGGGGTCTAGGGGTTTCTCCCCCTGGGAAATGTATACAAAATTATTATTATTATTATTATTATTATTATTATTATTATTATTATTAAATTTCGCTTTGAACAAATGGAACCTTTTGGTCAAATACAGTGATTGTGAGCTGTGAAGAGTCCCAATAGGAACTAACTTGTGTAGGCTAATACTTTATAATTTCATTATGTATCGCCCTGTTGGCCAATGTTTTATTTTAATTCACTACACACAGTACCTACTGGACAAAATAATGAAAAATAGCCCCTTAAATGATGACTTCGCTGTTTTTTTTTTTGTTGTTTTTTTCCTTCAACATTGCTCTTTCAAACTTCTTGCCAACCATGTAACTTGTGGCTTCTTGCAAACGTGTCACTGATTAATGTAAGTCTATGTTCCCCTTTGCTTTGGTTTACAGGCACACTGACACAGAGAGAGAGAGAGAGAGAGAGAGAGAGAAGGAGCAAGAAAGACCACGGAAGAGAGATAAAGAGAGAGAGAGAGAGAGATGTCTAAGAAGAACATCTTCCTGGTATTGGTGGCCATCAGCACAGTTAGTCTGCTTCTTCACAATGCCGGCCATCTTAGCTGGTGCGTACAGTGTGTGTGTGTGTGTGTGTGTGATGTCATTTCTTCTGTATGAAGTCGTTCATATCACTAGTTAAATGTGGAACACTCATCATTGATGTGTATGTTTGTGTGTGTGTGTTTTTTTTGTGTGTGTGTGTGTGTGTGTGTGTGTGTGTGTGTGCGTATGTTTGTGTGTGTGTTTGTTTTAGGACCATGATGTCAAACTTGGGCTGTTCCTCGCTGCCTCTTGGCTCTTGGCGTCTCTCCACGTCGGCCATGGGCGCTCTGGGCATGTCGCCGGCATCGGCAAGCAAGCCCAAACACACCAGCGTGGCCTTCCTCAAGACCCACAAGACGGCCAGCACCACGGTGCAGAACATCCTCTTTCGTTTCGCCGAGCGCCACAACCTGACGGTGGCCCTGCCCGTACCCGCCTGCGGCCATCAGTTCTGCTACCCGCAAGCCTTCAGCGGGCGCTTTGTGCATCCGCACACCACGCCTCCCGACGTGCTGACCAATCACGCGCGGCTGAACGTGGCCGAGATGCGTCGACTGATGCCCAACGGCACACGTTACATCACCATCCTGCGCGAGCCGGCAGCCATGTTCGAGTCGCTGTTCAGCTACTACAGCCAACACTGCCTCACCTTCCGCCGCGTGCCCAACAACTCGCTCGAGGAGTTCCTTCGCCATCCGACACTCTACTACCGCGGCGAGGAGAAAGATTCCATGTACGCACGCAACACCGCCACCTTTGACCTGGGCGGGGACAAGGACCACCAGCCGGTGGGTGATGCTAAGTACGCCCAGGCATTTATCGCCCGTATGGAGTCTGTCTTCTCTCTCGTGATGATCGCCGAGCACTTTGACGAGTCGCTGGTGCTCCTACGGCGTCTCCTCAATTGGGAGCCCGAAGACGTGCTCTACCTGAAACTCAACATGCGAACGGAGGAGTCTCGCCAACACCTTCGCCCGGCTCTCTCGGCCCAAATCCGCTCGTGGAACTGGCTCGACGCGGCGCTGTACGACTACTTTAACGCCACGCTGTGGCGTCGCCTGGAGGAGGTGGGTCTGGCGTGCGTGGAACGCGAGGTACGGCTGATGCGTCGCGCTCACGACAATCTGGTGCGCGAGTGTTTCGGCGAGGACACCCCACCATTGCGATCCTCCACACAGATACACAACAAAGACCTGCGTCCATGGCAACCCAGCAGCAAGGTGGCCATCGTGGGCTACGACCTGCCCGTCAACGGCTCGTGGGCGAGCGGAGCCGCGACGTCAGGGCAGCGAGAAGGCACGGGACGTTCCGGAAAAGGCCGAGGAAAAGGAGGAGGAGGGAGCAATGGAGGATTCAGGGAAGGGGTCATCACGAGGGACATGTGCGTGAAGATGGTCATGCCCGAGGTGCAGTACACGCGCCTGTTGCTACGGTCACAGATGATACGATATCGACGCAACCACCCACACCCATCCCCCCACTGATGCCTCCCCCCCCTCTTCACCCGCCACCCCCCTGTTCTCCACAGAAATTGATAAATAAGTAAATAAATGAAAAGTATGTGAAAACAAGCATAGATAAGCACAGGCCTCTGGTTGGAGTCTCTGGAGTGGGGATGGCAAGCTTTCCTCCGGGGACAAAGGGGACAAAGGGGACAAAGTCCTTCAGCCCCTCTAGTCTGCTTTCTGTGTGCGAAAGAAGATCAGTAATTACCCAGAGTTCCCTTGGCCTGCCCATGCTCATGTTCCTTTACCCACAATTCCTTGTCTTCGCCTCCCAGGTGTCACATGGGAAACTGGAACCACTGACACCTCCCCCCACCACAAATGCACACACACACACACACACACACTCCACATACACACAAACCTTTTGAAACATGGAAAGATTCTGGGCCACCATCCAAAAAAAAAAGACATGAAATGAACACAAACACACACAAACCCTTCAACCTAAATTAACAGACAGTGACAGGACAGAAACTGTGTGCGAACAGCCCATGCTTTAAGATTTACACACACACACACACACTGACATTTAATCTTCTCTTGTCCTGTGTTTATAGCAATCCCATACAGGTACCACCATTCAGGCAATATAAAATTCAATGATTCCAAGCAATGTGTATTTTGAAAGACACTGGAATGTATGTCTGTCTGTGTCTATGTGTTAAGATAAGCATATGTGTGTGTGTGTGTGTGTGTGTGTGTGTGTGTGTGTGAGAGAGAGAGAGAGAGAGAGAGAGAGAGAGAGAGGATGACAGAAAAAGAGAAAGAAGTGCTGTTTCCTTATAAGAAACGAGGTATTACAAATGAGAAAGCTTTGTGTGGTGTCTGTGTGTGTGTGTGTGTGTGTGTGTGTGTGTGTGTGTGTGTGTGTGTGTGTTGTGAAGCCCTAGTGAAAGTGACTATGTGTAACCCTAGCTCTGGTAGCTACGGGACAGGCCTGGCTCCTCCGCACCACCACAACCCTTCTCATGTGTCAGCCACACCTGAATATTTCATCAGCCATTCTCCAGGGACTCTCTCTCTCTCTCTGTCTCTCTGTCTCTCTCTCTCTCTCTCTCTCTCTCTCTCTCTCTCTCTCTCTCTCTCTCTCTCTCTCTCTCTCTCTCTCTCTCTCTCTCTCTCTCTCTCTCTCTCTCTCTCTCTCTCTCTCTCTCTCTCTCTCACACACACACACACACACACAAACACAAATACACACACACATTCGCGCGCACACACTCATATACCCACCTAAACAGACACACACATGTGCATACACAGACACATACACATACAGTACACACACACACACACACACACACACACAATTATACACACACGCAGTTACACAAACACACACATTTTCTCTTGTAAGAAAGTGTCAGTCTTACTGTAACTGTATTCTGCTTGGTCTGTGTGGACCAGGATGAGCTGGTTAGTGGCTGTGAGTTCTAAGCCTAAGATGTAATTCATTATTATTCGTAATTATTCATCCTGATGTGTATTTATTTTTGAGCAGCTTGGAGTCACACAAGGCAACACTGGAATATGTCTGTGTGTGTGTGTGTGTGTGTGTGTGTGTGTGTGGTGTGTGTGTGACCTTGAGTGTTAGAGTTTTAATGTGCTCTCCCCATTCGGAAGCCTGCCACATGTTGACATGGCAACATGAGAAAAGGTAACAAGCTTCGGAAGGACCCGGAACCTTTTAGCATTTGCATATTTATTCCCCCCGACTTAGACCTGCTCTGGGATCAGGTCTCACATTGCATCACTGTCTTACTGTCTCCTTTGTCCCTACTTCTGCAGTCAGTGACTACAGCTCTGTGTTTTACATGTGAACCACACAGACAGACAGACAGATAGACAGACGGACAGACAGATATTCATGCAGGACAATCATGAAGGACATATAGCTTCTCTGAGCCTTGCGAACGTTAAGTGATCCAATATTTATTTGATGATGTAATAATTAGCGAGAGTGTGCGGCTTGCCTGTCACATTATGTCATGTATACTGTATGTTGCTAATTCAAATGTGATGTATTATATTTTGAACCAATAAGAAGACATTTTGCGTTTTGCACTTAGAGCAATACTGTCTACAGAGGGTATGCTGTGTTTTTTCATTCGTGGTCTTGCCCTCTCATAGAAGTGGAAGTCACACACACACACGCACACACACACACTATAAGAAATAAGCTCAACACAATGCTAGTTTGACAGACATACTACTGTTCCACAGAACACTATGGGGTATACATTTATATGTTTTAAATATAAATTAACAATTCCAAGGGAAGAAAATATGTTTGTCTCCTCCACAAGTGAAATGCAATGGCATGATGTGATATGAATGATTACAGGAAATGTGAGTATTTGCTCATTTTGGCGGTAGAAAAGTATATTCAGTATTTGAAAAAATGCAGAAAACATGCCATGCTATCATTCAAATAATTTAAACACCAAAACATTATATTGAGATTTTATTACCTGGAGAAATTGGACACTGTTTTCTGATTGGCTGTAAGGTCTGTTTTAATTCTGCACACCTATGAACTGAGGATCTGCCAAAAAAAAAGAGGGAAAAAAGGTCTAAACACTGTTCAACTGTATATCAGTGCTCTGACAAAAGATCAATTTGTCTGTGGAATGGGCTCCTTACACAAAAACATTTTTGATAATGCTCACTTATATTTCCAGTTTCATTGGCTGTATAACAATCACGATTTAAGAAAACTCACACAAACTTGCATTTGGATGTTAGCTGATGAGTCCGTCAGTCATTGCAAAGTCCT
This sequence comes from Sardinella longiceps, assembly GCA_027497455.2. Lineage (NCBI taxonomy): Eukaryota > Metazoa > Chordata > Actinopteri > Clupeiformes > Clupeidae > Sardinella > Sardinella longiceps. The sequence continues at coordinate 28,555,404 of JAODXP020000028.1, read as the reverse complement.
CTCTGGTCATAGTCGAACAGAATCGCTTTAATGGTAGCCATTTAATCGTTACGGTTGCAGCCAACGGTAACAACAGTAAGGAAATCTACAGGTGGCTACAGGCCAAAAATTCACGATGAGACGAGCTGCGACGTTCTAAAACTCAGAAACTGCGATTAGACATGGTGAATCACTTGTGGTGGCTTTTGTGGCATTTGTGACGACTGATTGACACCGCCGCAACACCTCTCTAAAACCGTCTTGTCTCATTGGGAACCTTCAGGCTGAGTAGGTCTTAAGAGCATTTTATAATGTTATGTGCAAGGAGCGAATTGCCAAAAGCCTGTACACATGAGTGGGTAACATTAAAAAAGTACACTCAGAAGGACACACTGCAGTGTACTTACTGTACATTACCAGGACTACTACTGCTACTGCTTCCCATCTCACCTTGGTGGTAATAACAGCCACAATTCTCAAGGATTGAAGGAAGTTTATTTGTCACATGCATAATATATGAACCGGGTGTAAGAAATAAATACAGTGAAATTGCGTCTGGTCTGCTGTCAGCCTGTTTGTGCAGCATTGTAAAGGGGGATGTGGCTAGAAGAAGAAAAAGATGGTATAAAGTGCAGATGTGCAGTAGGAGAGGGTTTGGAAGTGGTCTTTGATGTTTTTTGCCCCTAACAGTGCCTTCTAGGCAGCACTGCCTTCAAGAGTCTAACCCCTCAACTCTAGAGTTAGGGTGAGCGTTAAGGGGTTAGGGTTAGGGTCAGGGTTAAGGTAGTGGATTCCAGGCATTGCTGCCTTGAAGACACCATTGAGGGCAAACAATACCATTGAGTGTTGGAAGTTGTTGGGGGCTGCATATGATGAACAGGGGAGATGATAGTTACGGAAGTGGCATTTGCCTGTCCAGTTCTGCTGGTGAAGGAACAGGGATTCTGTTTTCTTTCTCTCTTTTTTCAGTGAAGTACAAAGAAAATGTTGCTGCTCTCAATGTTTCTTTTTTTGCCAGGAGTAAGAAGAAGAATAACACCAAGCATTGAGCTTTGAAACAGACTTTCCTTAGTCAAAATATTTGACTTGACCTGGACATTGTAATGCCACCAGCCATTCATGGATTGGCAAACTCTTTCAACCAAGTGATTGACAAATAGAAAAGGAAAAAAAAAAAAAAAGACAAGCCTTAGGCCTGTGAGAAGTTGCCAGTGATACTTTTCTTTCATCAGTGATGATGTATTAAAAAAGACAAAAATTCTATGCCTGGTTGGAATCAAAGTGCTCTTTAAATGTACATCTTTATATATGGTACACATGTACATTATGTGTTTTTGTTTGTTTGTTTGTTTTTTTCCTTTTTTTGTTAGTCTGGGAATCTGCTTCTTTATATTTTTGTTTTGTTTTCCGTTTTTTATTTTGTTTTTTATCTTCAAAACGCACATGTTTATTTTAGGTGTTTTAAGAGGTACCTTAGGTGTGATACAATAACTACAGTCTTGAAATAGAGGTACAGACTTATTGTTATTTTTCAGTTTTTTTTTATCCTCATGTTTTATTACTTTTTGTTGGCAGGTGGTTTACTTTTAACATTCTACACAGACATTATTTAAATAAAGCAATCATGGAATGTTGTCACATTTGTCTTGCAATTCTGCTGTGTGTGTGTGTGTGTGTGTGAGTGAGAGAGAGAGAGAGAGAGAGAGAGAGTATGTATGAGAGAGAGAGATGAATTTTGTGTGAGAGATGTTCTATTTTTTTGTTATTGTGTCTCTTTTCTGTCTTTCGCTCTACATGTTCTGTCTTCCTGATAACCCAGCCTTGAACCTGTTCTCCATTGTCTGTGTGTGTGTGTGTTGTGTTTGTCCACATACACTTGTCCTACACTCATGCCAATCACAACTTGGCAGCCGAGTGCCGTTAGACATCCGTGTTAAAAACAGCATTAACACCGGACTCAAGGTGTTTATTGCACACGTTAATCGGCAATGATTTCAATAACGGAAAACACAACCACGAGAAATATAGCATGCTATTCGTTGACACCAATTCCTCCGCTAAAAATGATTTCCTCTACTGAATGTTTGCCAAGTAACGCACAAGCGCTGCTCTGTTCACTTTCTTATGGCGCAGCAGTTTAGGACGAAATGTGGTTGGAGCCGTGCTAAATGCTTAATTTACAATGGCATCAAACACGTTTTCAACCAATCACAACCGAGGACCGGAACTATCAGTTTTAGAATATGGAATAAGATACAAATGTTGGTTCAAGCACACAATTACATGCTCACTGAGATGCATGCTGTACACAGTTCAAGCACAGTACACACACACACACACACACACACACAAACACACAAACATCTACACAGGCACACACACACACACACACACACACTTGCTTCCAATCTAGGCAGTGAATGATAACACACTGGTCTCCCCAACTAAGCAGCATTGGTACACAGACACACAACCACACACACACACACACACACAACTCTAACCTTAAGCCTGCCACATCTTTCATAAGCATATAAACTCAGGAGGTTCTTCCTAACAGCAGCAGAATGGCCCTCTGCAGTTTTGGAGAGCATCCCAGACAGGGATTAAAGAGATGCTACTGCTACAGCTGCAGCTACGGCTATGGCTAGCTCCCGCTCAGCTGACTTGCTGACTCTCCATAGAGGTCGCTAAGTTTAGGTCATGGCTACGCTTTGTATTTATCATCCGGTTAAAAAAAAAGAAAGAAATGAAAGACAGCCAATAGTTTTTTTTTTTGTTTGTTTGGTTTTTTTTGCCCTCAACAGCTTTCCAGGCAACACTGACTGACTCATTCGTGGTTTTCATTCGTGTGTGTCTGTGAGGGAGATGGTGTGTGTGTGTGTGTGTGTGTGTGTGTGTGTGTGTGTGTGTGTGTGTGTGTTGTGTGTTTCTCTGTGAGGTAGATAGTATATGTGTGTGTGTGTGTGTGTGTGTGTGTGTGTGAGTGGTGTGTGTGTGTGGTAGTGTGTTTGTCTGTGAGGTAGATAGTGTGTGTGTGTGTGTGTGTGTGTGTGTTTGTCACTAATGAGTTTGGATGGGTGTTTGTGTGAGAGAATACTATAGTGTATGTGTGAGTGTGTCACGTGTTTCTGTGTGTATTTGTATGTTTGTGTATGTTTCACAGTTTGGAGTATGCGTGTGTGTATGTGTATGTGTATGTGTGTGTGCATGTTTGAAAGAGAGAGAGAGAGAGAATCAAAGATAAGACATGTTGGTTCACACGAGTCTGTCACAGCATGGCAGAGAGCTAAACAATGCCATCGCCATTGTCAGAGCATCACTCTTTTGGCTGTTGCTATGGTAATGAGGTGAGGATGCGAGCGTGATGATCGCACCCTGCATGGTGTCTTTCTGATGCTTCTAAACCAGTCAACGAAGGCCTCACACACACACACACACACACACACACACGCACAGTCACACACAGGGCCGGACTGGGGCCAAAAAATGGCCTGGGCACTTTTGGCTGTGGCGGCCCACCATGATTTTATTCAACAATAACTTCATGGTAAGCTAAAATAACACTGAAAATTTGAAACATTGCATGAACATACAGATTTAATTGAACAAGCCCAGTATATTTCAAGAAAATTATGACTAAATTATGATAGCACCGGCCCAAAAATGGCCATCGGCCCACCGGGCATTGCCCTGTATGCCCTATGGCCAGTCCATGCCTGGTCACACACACACACAGACACACACACACACACACACACACACAGTCACACATACTGTACACTGGGATAATAAGGCCTCTGATTGGAAGGGAGCAAAAACACACACACAGTCACAGTCACACTTACACTGGGATGATAAGGCCTTTGATTGGAAGGGAGCAAAACACACACACACACACACACACACACACACAGTCACAGTCACACTTACACTGGGATGATAAGGCCTTTGATTGGAAGGGAGCATAAAGCAACTAGCACCTCCTCCAGTGGGGCACCATGACACAAGGACACACACGCATGGACGGACACCGACACACTCACAGCACCAACACACACACACACACACAAAGTGTACAAATAATTACAATGGTTTTTCGAGCAATCATTCACACTCATTGCTAGACGTACACTCTATGGTGTTTTTTGTCCCCAACGACACCTTTCAGACAATACAGCCTAAAAGACACTACCTTAACCCTTGCCCTAAGCCTAACCCCCTCGACCCTCATCCTAACCCTAAATTTGGGGGAGTAGTGCCTTATGGGCAGCACCAGAGAGGGTTGAAGC
>JAODXP020000028.1:28541133-28543633 GCA_027497455.2 Sardinella longiceps | reverse complement strand
TGGTGATTGTCATTCAGTTTAGTATAATGACATCTATGTAAGTTAGCTATTTTTGACAGATATATTTTCTCCATGTCACTGCTCTTTGTAGTTCTGCTGTTCAATCAAGCCAACACCTTGTTACATTACGTGTGCCTAAACAAGCATTCAAGTAAATAAATTTGAACTTTAGTCTTCGATGGTCAAGGGCTAAAGCTACCTCTTTCTTTGAGCAGAAAGTGCAGGTGGGTAGGCTACATTAGCTATTGAAAATAGTACAGATAGATATTATAGCAAATAGACACTAGAGTCATTACAAAGTAGGCCTACATTTTTTTAATCCCATGTGCTGATTTGCCTTTTCCATTGATATAAAGATATCTTATTGACAAGAAGGTGTCTGCAATTCATCTCTACAACAATGAAACAGGCTACAGTCAGCTACAGCCTAATAATGCCTGAAACGTTTGTGTTACTGCAGTTAAGCATAGTAAACTGTCATTACTAACATGTTGGGATATTATACACATTTTCTGTGGTCAACGAAAAGATTGTGAAGAAACATTGTCCTTTATAATGTGCAAGCACTACCTTAATGATAACCGAACCTCTCCTAAGACCTGAAGTTGAAGAGATTCTGACAATGGGTCCAGCGTCAATTTTATTGTAATTTTTAGTAACAACGATTGTTTGTAAGCCAACTGTTTGCTTATGTAACAGAGTTAATGAAATGTAGCCTAACACACAACGCAAAGAAGAGTACAGCCGCTACACTTACAAGTGATAGCCTACGATTTGCTTCAACCTCTGCTGCTGATAGCTACACTGCTACAGCTACACTATAGCAGATGACATGTTTCTTATTAAGGATTTCACAGTTGGATTTATAAAGTCAATATTCTGCAGCATGCCCAGACAGGAACAAGGTAAGATTTATACAAAAAGTGGGTTGACAACTATTATCTGAAGTTGTATGATCTAAAATAAGCCATCTGAAGGGGATTTTGCAGCGTTTTCTGACATTGCTGCTTAGCTGGTGTTTACATTCCGAGGCGGGTCCTATTGAACTCTTACTCGATTGGTTGATTTTTCCAAGGACTCAAAATACCGACATTTCATTGGGTTATACCTATAGATTTCCTTGCATATGCCCGAGGAAAATAACGATTAAAACCTACTGTTTTTGACGATATATGATCAAACCAGAGCTGCCAACAAATTTTGTTAGGCTTAATACCATTTGTTTATATCACAGATGAAAACTTGTCTACTCTTCTGATGTTTTTTACAAAACAACACGAAAAACGCCCTCGGCGTTTTTTGGTTAAGAAATTGTCATATAGGGGCCGTGTCCTAATAATTAATAACCTGGTAGCATCATCCCTTTGGTACAGACTTGCTTGTATAGACCCTCCAGCACATGTTTTGTCCACAATACAGTCCATTTTGGTGGATTTCTTTTGGGATGGCCTACACTGGGTACAACAAGGCATACTTTTTCTGTCCAATGATGAGGGGGGACAAGGTCTGGTCCACCTCCACAGTAGGGCAGCAGCCTTTCGTCTTCAGTTCATACAGAGGCTTCTGGATGGACCTGTAAATGCAAGTTGGAAGGCTGTGGCTTGTGCCATGTTAAGGACTTTTGAAGGCCTGGGTCTGGATAGGAATCTTTTCTGGATGAACCCCACCTTAATGAACTTAAACAAGCTCCCAGTGTTTTATCGCAACACTCAAAGTATGGACGCTTTTAAAGGCCTGGAGAGTTCGAAGTGCTGGTTCTTTGTTTTGGCTTCTACAGGAGCCACTGATATATGGCTCTTTTTTGGACTTCACACGTGAGAAGCAGTTTCCCGCTTTTAATAGTTTATTTCTTAAAGCTGGGGTCATCACTTTGAAAGACCTCCTGATTGTAGCAGGGCCAGGTTTTGAGAATACAGTAGGTGTGGCAGGGCATGTGAATGTGAGATCCTTACGTACAATGACAAAATACCTTGTGGAATTGCGTACTCTTTTAAGGGATGACAATTTAACCTTGTTAGATCAGTATGTCAGGGGTCTACTAATACCAAATGAATGTGATCCTGTGCCATGTTTTAGTGTGTCTACTGATGTTTCCAATGTTTTTTTGAAAGAGGAGGATTTCATTTTCTTGGGTCCTAATCGAGCCTCTGGTAAGGATCTTTATAAACTGTGTGTGAAATCTCTAAATAAGAAGTGTTTAGAGTCTAGAGTTGATACACCTTGGCGTGCTGTTCTACACGTAGAACAGGATGTCAAACCACACTGGAGATCCTATATAAGTCACCATTAATTAAAAAGGTTGGGGATTTACAGTGGAGGATTTTGTGGTGCAGTTGCTGTAAATTCCTTTGTTTGTGTCTTAAACCCTGATGTCAGGCATGAGTGTCCTTTTTGCACTGAAAGAGAAACTGTTTTTCATGCCTTCATGCACTGCGCACGTTTAGTGCCTTTGTTTTCCATTTTGAGAAGTCTGTTTGCTTTGTTTAATGAAGTTTTTTCA
>JAODXP020000028.1:28513633-28536133 GCA_027497455.2 Sardinella longiceps | reverse complement strand
CGGAGACAAGGACCACCAGCCCGTGGGCGATGCTAAGTACGCCCAGGCGTTCGTCGCCCGTATGGAGTCTGTCTTCTCTCTCGTGATGATCAGCGAGCACTTTGACGAGTCGCTGGTGCTCCTACGGCGTCTCCTCAACTGGGAGCCCGAAGACGTGCTCTACCTGAAACTCAACATGCGCACGGAGGAGTCTCGCCAACGCCTTCACCCGGCACTCTTGGGCCAAATCCGCTCGTGGAACTGGGCTGGACTCGGCACTGTACGACTACTTCAACGCCACGCTGTGGCGTCGCCTGGAGGAGGTGGGCCTGGCGTGCGTGGAACGCGAGGTACGGCTGATGCGTCGCGCTCGCGACAATCTGGTGCGCCAGTGTTTCGGTGAGGACACCCCACCACTGCGATCCTCCACACAGATACACAACAAAGACCTGCGTCCATGGCAACCCAGCAGCAAGGTGGAAATCTTGGGCTACGACGTGCCCGTCAATGGCTCACGGGCGGGTCGAGCAGCGACGACAGGGCAGGTCGGAAATGGCAGAGGAAAAGGAGGAGGAGGGAGCAATGTAGGATTCAGGGAAGGGGTCATAACGAGGGACATGTGCGTGAAGATCGTCATGCCCGGGTTGCAGTACACGCGTTTGTTGCTAAATAAATCAAAATAACGTAACTGTAACCATGTAACGGTAGCCATTTAATCGGTAATTGAAAATCACATTAGCAGCTAGCTACTAGAATTCTAACATGACTACCAGTGTTCTATCTGAGAATCTAAAGGTGGCTACAGAAAATAAATCCACAACGAGACTGGCTGCGAAGTTCTAAAAAACAGCGACATTCTAAAACTGTCTGAATATGCTACGACTACTTCCCATCTCACATTGGTGGTAATAACATCCACAATTCTCAAGGATTGAAGGAAGTTTATTTGTCACATGCATAATATATGAACTGGGTATAAGAAATAAATACAGTGAAATTGCATCTGGTCTGCTGTCAGCCTGTTTGTGCAGCATTGTAAAGGGGGATGTGGCTAGAAGAAGAAAAAGATGGTATAAAGTGCAGATGTGCAGTAGGAGAGGGTTTGGAAGTGGTCTTAGGTGTTTTTTGTCCCAAACAGTACCTTCTAGGCAGCACCGCCTTCAAGCAGGCTCTAACCCCTCACCTCTATAGGGTGAGTGTTAAGGGGTTAGGGTTAGGGTCAGGGTTAAGGTAGTGGATTCCAGGCATTGCTGCCTTGAAGACCCCATTGAGGGCAAAAAATACTTTTGTGTTGGAAGTTGTTGGGGGCTGCATATGATGAACAGGGGAAAAAATGGCCGCCATATTGAATTTTTGCGTGGCCAGCGTTTTTTTTTTTTTTTCAAAAAAGTGACCCTTGGAGAGCATCTGTGCCAAATGTCTTGCTTTTATACTAGAGTGAACGATTCTCCCAAAATATGCCATTAATCTGCTCTACAAAAATTCATTTTCTGAAATATTAAAAAACTCTGTTGTTTTATTAATAATTTTCAGGTAATCGCAGTCGAACTACAATTGAAATATTTGTTATCAAGTGCAAAAAAATCTGATCAGAACAATTCAATTGGAGTTTGAATGATAACAGAGTTGATCAAAATTATATAAAATATTTTTGTAAATTAATTGCAAATGGCTTAGAGGCAAAACATACTTTAAACATACCTTTTTTCAGCAGGGATGTTATAGCAATATGAAACTCTGTCCCAGGATAAGGAATGTGACCAAAACCGTATGCTTGTGGTGACATCTAGCGGACAAACATATTTTGTACATGCTGAATATAATTTGGTGAGGTGTGTGTACAACCTGTGTGTGTGTGTGTGTGTGTGTGTGTGTGTGTGTGTGTGTGTGTGTGTGTGTGTGTGTGTGTGTGTGCGTTTTTGAGTGTGCTCTCTCTCTCTCTCTCTCTCTCTCTCTCGATGCTATATCGCCCTGTGAGTGTGGCTGCTCAATCCAATTCCACGAGATGGGGCACCGTGGGTGTACAAGTCCGCCCTCATATGTAACCTACTGTATGTGCACATGTCTAAATCACACAGGAGATCAACACTAGCTTACTGTCGGGGGCGGTATAGCAAAACTCATGTCCAATGAAAGCCTAGCTGTATTCAATTGACTTGATATGATGGAGATGGAACGTGAGATAACGGAGGTAACAATTAATTGATTAATTTAACATTCGTGTAAGAGTGATGACACGAAAATGACTCTGACTGTAGAGTTGGGCGCATGCCTGCGTGCGTCAAAAATAGGACAGGCAAATGGAAAAGTTATGAAAAATAATTAATGAAATAGCCAAGTGCTAGAAGGCGCAGCAGACGTAAGACCGATAGTGGGAGAACTCTGCTCTGAATCACAGACGAGTTTTAAGGCAAGCTACGCCTGATGCACAGAGGGGAAATATAACTGCTACAGTTGGGAGAAGCGACGCCCTGTAGTGCATTCACTATGATGCGCCAGAAACACCTGATTTTTGCCCGGACCGTCACCTCAGCCGACTCTAAAATCCACACGGAACCCTGTTTTGATCTTCCACTCGCAATTGTTTTCATCTAGAAGTCGAAGGAACAAAGTAAGTCCGTTTTAAATCACCCTACAAACTTGGTAGGTTTTGTGTCTTTTTATTTGCCGTCAACATATAGATTTTGACACTTCTTGTGTGAAATAAATGTCAATCAAATTAATATCCCATGCATATAAAATAGCCTACCATCTTGTATCAAATGAGAAACTGAAGGAATAGTCAAGGTTATTAAATGTAACGAGGAAAAAATATGAGTGAAAGATTCTGTCATCCCTGATCCTTATGGAGAATTCACCCGCGTCTTGGACAGCGACAGGTTGTGCTGTCAGTGACATCAACTCGTGTCAGTCGACAGTTGCAGAAGTGTAAAGTGACCTGAAGCGCTGTCACTTGTCTTCACACATAGTGGGGGAGTCCCCTGTGATTACTGTAAGTTATCTCTCTGGAGGGACTTCATTTGGCTACTTAACCAGTTTGCCAAAACACTCATCATGAAGCTAATAGTTAGCTAATAATAACACTCTATAATTTAGAACTGCTGCATGGATTCTATTTTGATGTATTAATGAAGTTGAAGGTTTGGGTCATTCTAAAAAAAAAAGTAGACTATTCTTAACAAATGTTTTGTTTTAATATTAGAATTAAATCAAACAATCAAAAGAATCAATGTTTTTTCAGCTATGCTGTTGTGTCTGTTTTATACCAAACCAAAGAAGACATCTGTGATGTAATTAGGTTCATTTGCCACAGACTGTTCCCTGGGGGAAGGCTAGGAGACAGCAGCCTCTACATTATTAGATTAAGTCTATTAGATGACCTATGGCAGAGTGTTGAGAAATGCCATTTGTTATTGTCCTGATAGAGGAGTGTGTGTCCTGACCACATCGTTTCTGAGAGAGAGCCTGTTATTCTGTTTCAATCCATAGTCTACTGTTTTTGTTACTCTTCTCAATTCTCTTAGCCTGGGAGTTCCCATGGTCCTTTGCAAGCTCAATTTCTTTTCACTCTGCAAACCAGCATGGTGACCATGGCCGATTTTCTCACCTGCTTTTGGTATCCAATCATAGAAAAAAAGGTACTAGCAAGGCCCTCGATTGCATTTTATTGGCTCTGAGCTATGTACAGACGCTATGATAGACATTCGTAGCGCCCAATAATCGGCTCTGCACAATCGCAAACGACGCTTCCACTACTTTAGTTTGGCGATTGCCAGGCTACAATTCTCTAGTGATGAATTTGTTTAGCTGAACTTGGTGTCCTTACATTGCATTGACTTTGCATAGTATAGAGTACACAGGGCTAGTGGTTTTGACCAGCAGTGGCCTAGTGATTAGGGTGTGGGACATGAAACCAAAGGATTGCTGGCTCAATCCCTGACTCACTAGTGCCCTTTTAGCAGCAAGGCACCTTACAGTTAGCCTGACATAGCCCGCCCATAATACGAATGTTCATCCGTATCCATGGTCTGGGAACGGTCCTCTGGGGCGTGTTTACATCGGTAGAGAGTCTACTATTACTGGAGTGTTCAGAGGGGACCCGGAACACTCTGATGAATGCGCGGGCAGAGTCTACCCGTCGCTTGTATGCAGGCAAGTGGAAGGTGTTTTGTGGTTGGTGCGCAGAACGTAACATCGACCCATTCAGTTGCTCTGTTCCACAGGCTCTAGACTTCTTACAACACCTGTTGGAGCTTGGCAGGGCTGCATCTACACTCAAAGTGTATGTTGCAGCGCTGGCAGCTCATCGCTCAGAAATGGGAGGCGTCTCGCTTGGTTCGCACCGGTTGGTGGTGGCTTTCTTGAAGGGGGCGTTTCGTCTTCGTCCTCCCCTTCTGGTGCGGAGTCCATCATGGGAATTGAACACTGTGCTTGAGTCTCTTTGTTTGCCGCCTTATGAGCCTCTATCAACGGCGGATGTTAAGTGGGTATCCTTTAAAACGGCTTTTCTTCTTGCCATCACAACGGCCCGTCGTGTGGGTGAGCTACATGCCCTCTCCATGAGTACTGTGTGTCTCCGTTGGGGCCCTATGTTTGACAGTGTCTCATTGTGGCCTAACCCAGCTTTCCTCCCGAAAGTCCTCTCTCCCCAGTTCAGCAACCAGCCGATTTTGCTGGTGGCTATTTCGGCAGATGCCCCAAACCTGCGTAAGGAGTTGTGTCCTGTCAGGGCTCTGAGGGTTTATCTTGATCGAACGGCAGCCTTTCGCACAACTGACCAGTTGTTTGTTTGCTTTGGGGGTCTTCAGAAAGGAGCGGCCCTGTCTAAACAGCGGCTCTCTCGTTGGGTGGTGGAGGCCATTACCAATGCTTACAAGTCCACAGGGCGTGCTGTACCCCCAGTTCATTGTCATTCAACACGTGCCCAGGCGACTTCGTGGGCAGCTCTCAGGGGAGTGTCTCTCTCTGACATTTGTGCGGCTGGGACATGGTCTAACACATGTACTTTTGCCCGGTATTACAGGTTGAATGTTGTTTCCATGCCTTCCCTTTGTGCGGCGGTTTTGCCAGATGGTGGCGATGCTCTTCCTGGCTCCTCGTGACAGGGTTGGTATTCGTCTTCCACTAGTGCTTCAGCACCGCCCTGGCGGTCTGTAATGTAGGAAATAGAACGCTGGTTACGAATGTAACCGTGGTTCTATGACTAAGTGGAAGACCGCCAGGGTCTTTGGTCACTCGGATTGCGCGAGGTTGATCTTGAGACTGATGTGACGTGGGATGTTGCCTTATATAGGCAGTCAGACACGTCATACGTCATGAGATGACAACTTTTGTATACGATTCTCGATCACGCGCGGATGCAAGGATGCTTCCACTAGTGCTTCAGCACCGCCCTGGCGGTCTTCCACTTAGTCATAGAACCACGGTTACATTCGTAACCAGCGTTTTATACTGCTAAGCGCTACTGAAAGCCACCTCAATTATATCATTCTGTGCATCATAGACCGAGTTTGCGAAACGGCAGCTAACACTAACTGAATGTAGCCTGACATAGCCCGCCCATAATACGAATGTTCATCCGTATCCATGGTCTGGGAACGGTCCTCTGGGGCGTGTTTACATCGGTAGAGAGTCTACCGGCCAATAAGCGAAGCTGATTAGACGAGCTTTCCAATCGTTTCAAACCAGGAGTGAATGCCCTCCCCTCCGCAGTATAATCGCGTCAGGTTAAAGAACCTCCAGACCATGAATACGGATGAACAGCAGTATTATGGTCGGGCTATGTCAGGCTACCTTACAGTGGGGAAAAAGCTCAAAGATCCAAAAAATCAGCTGACCCAGATTACTGCACAGGCTGTCTTAATTTTGTTTTAAGCATGCACCTCATTTGTCAATTTAGCAATATAACAAGAGGGAGTGAGATTGTTGGTGGATATCCTCACAGGTGTGGTTCGGCAAAAGATCATGGAATACTGACCAAGATATTGCATCGTATTACATTTCATCGGGTCAAGACTAAAGGGTAAATGCGGACAGCCGGAAATGAAGTGAAAGAAACTCCCCCAACCCAACCTACTGTTTTTTTGTAACTAACAGTACCCACGAAAATTCTGTGAAAACAGTGAACATTTACCATCTAGTGTTAACCTTTTCAATGGGAGCAAACTAGAATACTTCCTGTATGCATAAATGCAGTACATCAGCGTACGAAAAGATTCTTTAAAATTCTACTACTGAGAGCTCGACTTGGTCTGCATAAAGGGGGATCCTCCATAGAGTACGTCTACTGTTCTAGGCTAGTGATTTTTACAGTTTTTGGCTCAATAGTGTTTTTTTTGCCCCCAGCAACCACAACTCTAAGTGTCTTCTGGAAGGCACCTTTGAGGGCAAAAAAGACCAAGGACCGCACAGAAGGCTGGGCAGAGGTATAATTTGATTGTGGTCTTTGGGCATTCATTATGGAAACTAAATAGCAGACTTTATCCTCGTCTTTGGTCTTCTATGTCTGAGGATGACCTTTATCTTAATGTAATTTGCGGGGCCACCACAGACCTGTGACAAAGTGGCATTAATGAGCTCTTAAACTATAAAGGGAAACACGGAACACAGACTGTTCTCTAAAAAGAACACTAGCACCCAATTGCACCCCAAGCAATCATGTAGCCTATTTTTCACGCATGCACATAGTGTGCTTGATGTGACAGAAGTGGAAGGCAGGGGTTGATGAGGTTCGCTTTGAGCCATATCAGGTCAAAGACAGACAGACAGATATACTTAAATCATCTCAAAGGGAAATTTTATTGTTCATTCCATATTCTGTCAGGAATGACAGTCTGACTTTTCCTAGGATTTCCATTAGGTGAATAAAGTACTGTCTGTTGGCTGCTTATTCACCTTATTCTGCAGGTAAATATGGGGGCTGCCAATGACGATTGTCTTTCAACATCTAGTCTGGCCACGTATTGGCTTAGCGTTGTGGCGTTGTGATATTTGCCTCAAACAAGTGTATTATGCTATATTCATCAACAGAGTACTTACTGTACAATGCATACTTACATAATAGAAATTCATAATAGATATCAGCTCAAATTTACTGAAATTAATTTACTTTACAGAGAAGAAGAATGCAACCAACAAATTAAACTGTACTGTACATCGACTTCTACAGTATGTACTGTACATTGAAGTTTGAAGTGTAAGTCAGACAACTAAAGGGATTTTGCCTTAGCCTGATATAGCCCGACCATAATACTGCTGTTCATCCGTATTCATGGTCTGGAGGTTCTTCAACCTGATGTGATTATAGGGCCACGGGGAGGACATTCAGTTCTGGTTTGAAACCATTGGACAGCTCATCTAATCAGCTTCGCTTATTGGCCAGTAGTCTCTCTACCGATGTAAACCCGGCCCAGAAGACCGTCCCCAGACCTTGGATACGGATGAACATTCGCATTATGGGCGGGCTATGTCAGGCTAATTTTGCCTCCCCTTGAATTGCCTATGTAGTGAGAGGCGTGTAAGTGTTACCCTCCTCCAGTAGCTCCTTGGTCGTGCCTCTCGCTGGAGCTGCTGCAATGACTTTGACACGCCACAGTTGGAGTGGGAGAACAATCTAGCACTGAATGCTCTGACCCGTGGAGGTGCAGTAGACAGGAAGTGAAGTATGGGGTCGGTAGAGCCCTGGGATAGAAGGCCCCAGGTCCAGTGCAGGTGTTGATGGAGAGCTCTTGTGAGTTAGCATGGCGGTGACGCACAAGTGAAGCCCACTCTGAATCGTCTCACAGGGCACAGCCGCCCTGCACACACCTTGACTCTGACTTGCCACTAGCAGGAGGGCAGTCAGAGAGGGCAAAAGCTGAGTGAGAGGCACAGACATTCGTTAGAGCTAGAATATGTGATCATGGGAAATGGTTTAAGAAACCTAGGCATTTAAAAATAAATAACATAGGAAGTCCAATCCCTTGTCTTCATATTTCCTCTGAAGCCACACCTCCGAAGGAAGGAATGGGGAGGGTGGTGGGACAAACAACAGTTGTATTTAATAGATATATGATTGGATGTTGTTTTTAATTTCCATGTTCCATTTTGGCAATGGGGAGTGGGGGGGGGGGGGGTGTATCCCACTTTCTGCAGAACAAAGTCAAGCTTTCATATAAAAAGTTCATATTGTGACGTGATGCATGTATTGCACTTATGCAGCACCACAGAATGGAAGTGGAGTGTGCTAACAAGTGAGCTAAAATCCCAGTAAAACCCTCCAGTCCCAGTGTATCACTCACTAGCAAAACTCTTAAGGTTGTCAGGGAGTGAAGTGTTCTAGTGTACTCAGTTCTAATTCTAGTGTACTTAGGGTTCTAGTGCACAGTTCTAGCAGAGAGGGTTGAGGGTTGTGTCTCCCTTAAATGAAATCATTCATCATTACAGTAATGTGGTAACAGTTTTAGAAATGCAATAAATCACTCAGCAGTGTCTACCATGTCTAACAACACCCGTACTAAAACCAGCATTACCACCAGCCTCTCGTGTGTTATTGCTTATGCACACTTCTAGCTCGTGTTCTAGTGTATGTACTGTACTGTACTGTGCAAGTATTGACCAGCTGGCATTAGACTAGCAGTCTTGGAGGACTGAGAGATGAAGACGATGGAGGTGTGTGTGCGTGTGTGTGTGGCGGGGGTGATGGCAAGGGTGAACGAGTGCTTGTGCTTTCCCTCTTATGTGGGGGTGTGGGTGTGAGAGCAGTGCTATGAAAAGGATCTGTAGGCTGTCTGAGAGAGAGAGAGAGAGAGAGAGAGAGAGAGAGAGATGCAAAGAAGGGAGCTTTAAACTGAGGTATATAAGCAAAAGACAGGGAGACGGAAAGAAGGGGTTGAAAGATATAGAGAGAAAAGAAAAAAGGAGAGAGAAAAAGTGAGTGATTTGATGAGCAAGGATACAGTAAAAGCAAAGAAAGAAGAGTGAAAAGCAAATAGACAAAATGATTGAACATGAAGGGGAAGATGTAGTGAGAGATGGATGGAGACACAGAGGTAGAGGTGCAGAGGGAACGAGGGATTAATCGAAGAGGAGGGTGAGAAAGAAAGATGCTGAAAAAAAAGAAACCAGGAGCAATCTGGAGAGCAAAATGGAGTCATTGTATACTCAGTATAATCTGAGTCACAGATGGAGGCTCTTTCACATACAGGAGAACACACACACACACACACACACACACACACACACACACACACACACACACACACACACACACACACCTGTTGCGTGACTGAGAAGAGAGTTATGTCAGCCCTTGAAATATTGAATTGTGCTTGTGTCACAGCGGTGTGTGTGTGTGTGTGTGTGTGTGTGTGTGTGTGTGTGTGTGTGTGTGCTTGTCCAAGTAATTCCAGTTCTTTCTTGTAACATGTTTCCTAGACTCTTCATCTGTGGCCGGTACTCTGTTCCAAACATCAGTCCATATTGATTTAACAAGTAAATCAAAGTTCTCTTGTTCTAAGCACAAATGTTCAAATGTGTCGAAACTCTTTGGTCTGTTAGTAAAGTAAAGTAAAGTAAAGGAGGTGTGTGGTGTTGGTAGTGGAGTGGATTTGCTTTGCTACCAGTAATAGCACTTTATCATTATCTACAGCTGTCAGACTGAAGGGACTCGTCTCCCCACAGAAATCGAGTTTATCAGGCTGAAGAGCCCTACATACGCTCTTCACACACACACACACACACACACACACACACACACACACACACACACACACACACACACACACACACACACACAGAAGAGTACACCTACACAAGCTTTTCACACACCCAGTGGGGGTTTACTTACACATTAGTGTGAACAGACAAATGCATGCACTCTACCCACACACACACACACACACGTCCACTTCATGCATAAACACTTAGTGTCTCTCTCTCTCTCTCTCTCTCTCTCTCTCTCTCTCTCTCTCTCTCACAGCACGAGAGGAACACACACAAACACACCTGCACTTACCTGTATGCATGTCCATCTCTCACAACCAGAACTTGTCCATTAGAATAGAAGTCAGGTAATAAAAGTATGCACCGATATTTTAACCAGTTTGTGTGTGTGTGTGTGTGTGTGTGTGTGTGTGTGTGTGTGTGTGTGTGTGTGTGTGTGTGTGTCCATCTTGTGCAGATCCTTTTGTTATAGTGGACTAGAGACAACTGACCTGTGCCTAGCAGCTCATGGAGTTCTTTATGCCTAGGTCAGAAATGTTCAGGTCTCAACGACCTGCTTCTGCTCTGTCTCCCATTCTTCACACACAATGGGAGACCAGCACTGATAGTTTAATGTGTGTGTGTGTGACCAGTCTCAAGGACCTGCCTCTGTTCTGACTCCCACCTTGGCACAGTGGCAGCACTGATATTTTAACCTCTCTCTCTCTCTCTCTCTCTCTCTCTCTCTCTCTCTCTCTCTCTCTCTCTGTGTGTGTTTGTATGTGACCAGTTTACATGACCAGCCCCTGCTCTGTCTCCCATTCTTGTCCACAGTGGCAGACCAACAGGCACACAATAGTTTGGTGAATTTACCGTAAGACTCTTAGACCGACACAAATCAGTCTCTGTTTTTGCTATTGAGGTCTCCTTATAGACAACTATTTATATGATACTCCACTATTGTAAATACATGTGAGCTCATGTGAGTTTATTTTAGTCAAAGATAAATGATCCTTTCTAAAGAGTGACTTGACTAATAAAGTCAACTGGATGTCATACAAAGGACTTCATTGTCATGCATTAGTGAGGTGAGGTGGTGAAAGTGAAGTTGTTGTGCTGGTACAAATATGGGTCTCTTGTAGACCTTTACTGTACGTTCAGACTGCAAGCGATAAAGTGCCAAGAGTCGCCGAAGACTCCCAAGAAACATCGCTTGAGCACAGCAACCAAAACGGCAACTTTGCCCATTACGTTAGCATTCAAACATTCGATCCTGCTTCTCTACAGGCATTTCACCAGTAAACCAACATTCTGATTGGTAATCGCCCAACCGCATCATAGCTCATTACATAGTTAACCGAAGTTTAACTTGATTTTATCGCCCAAGTCGCCCACGTTTCGTCGCCTGCCACCTTTGTCGCCCATCTCCATACAAAGTCAATTACTTCCGTCGCCCATGTTGCCTGAGTCGGTCTCGGTCTGAACGTACAGCTACCGCTACTGCTTCTTTACACCAAGAGCTAGTAAGGCTGTAAAAACACAGAAGTAATCTACTTTGTATGGACCAGAGCAACTAAAGCAACTTGCAACTAAATTTGGGCGACTGAAAAAAAAAAAAAAGATAAAAAACGTCAACTTCAACTGAAAGGTCAAAGGTCACATCATCAGTGATGAGAGCGACTTCAGCAAACACCGGAGTGATTTTACAGTTTTAGTAGATCTGGGTGTGATCTTACCGTACATATAGAGTCCTGATGGAGAAATCCAATATCGATTCTGTGAAACTCAAAATATGTGGCTTTATAAAGATTGTGAGGTTTTTTTGTAAACAATGTAGCACGTCACTGGTAAATGGCTTTATGTAACAAATGTCCGCAGTCGGACAGCGAGTGAGAGGCGGTGGGAAGGATGGATCAGAGAACAAGAACAGAAGGATGGATGAAAAAAGGGGGGATGAATTGAGCGGTCAGAAAAGAAAAAGTGAGCATAGTGTAGATACAGGGCGGGTGGAAGGATAGACACTTCACACTCACGGGAGACAGGCGCAAATGAGGATGACGAGCCAGATTAAAATGGGCAGATAGACAGACGTGCACAGCATGATAGACAGAATCTCTCTGGATGAGAGTGGTGTCCGAGAGACTGATGATGAGATTACATAGAGAGGGAGAGGAGGAGGGAGAGAGAGAGAGAGAGAGAGAGAGAGAGAGAGATTTTGAATAAACTCCATGGCTAAAATGTGTAAAGAGTTCACAGTTATGTTTTATCTCTTCGCTCTTCCAGTGAAATGTGTGTGTGTGTGTGTGTGTGTGTGTGTGTGTGTGTGTGTGTGTGTGTGTGTGTGTGCGCGTGTATCCAAACGTAGATGTGTGTAGGCATTTCTGACTCACACTCCCAGCCTCCTACCACTTCACTTCTGTTAGTCCTCCCTGCCTTTGATTTTAAGGGCAGCTCTTTAAATCAGGCAACAGCGTGGCCACCTGTTCATCAGGACCCTTGCATCTAATTTCCTGTGTTGTGGTTGGCCCACCCACCCCCTCAGTGAGTGTTACTCACCGCAGGTCAGTTTCATCTCCACAATGACGCCTAAGCACAATTTATTTTTGTAAATCTCACTTGTGAATAAGCAAAATGGTGGACAGAGACATGGCAAGATGTCAATTTGATCCGAAATGGCTGGCGTCATGCCCAGGTTTTTGGATCGTCTTGAGAAGTTGCTAAATATTTTTTATTTATTTATTTATTTATTTATTTATTTATTTATTTATTAGGGGTAATATTAGGCTGGAGTCGGTGCCATACTTGCGTCATACTGAGTGTTCAGTATTGTATAATACCTTGTGTTCTTTACCTGCCTGCCTGCCTGTCACATTGGCACACCATGGTGGAGTACGTTTACGTTGCTCAACTTACTATCTGGTGACCCCGGTCTCTGCAACCATGGCTCACCATACTCATGCTCTCCCTTATGCTGCCTTCACCTTGGCATAATATTATGTTCTCAGCTCTGAATTTTGCAACACTTCCCCTACCGATGCTGGACACTACACGTCTTTCAACCGCAGCTCTCGATATATAGAATGACAGTGAATCGATAGTTCACCGAACTGCACTCTAACCTGTACATATAAAAAAAAAACTTTTATAACAGCAATATACAGTTCCTATCTAGCTTTATTTGACTTTTTGTTGTGCTAGTTAGTATTTCTACGCTGAAAAAATTGTTCCGGAATGTTCAAAATACATTATGTGACAGAAACTGTATTTTGCTACGATTATTGTTTTGGAACATGAATGGACACCACTAACCACTTGGACAGGTATTCTCCCAGGTGCTTAAGTCCAAAAAAGGGCTTAGCTCCATGTGTTTCAGCTTACACTAAGCACTTTTGGGACTAAAGCACCAGAGGGAATACCAGCCTTGGTGAGCAGCATGTTTGAAAATAAAGGTTTAAGGCTGGTTTAAGGACATATCGGACATGCACAAAGCAAGCCATTCTGAAGCAGAAAAGGAGGATTGTAAATGAGCCAAATATCAGAGACAGGACCAATTGTCAAAATTTTGGTGTTGATTCTATTTCATACTTGACAATCCAGAAAAGGGGTTAAACATGCTAAAAAATGAATATTCACATATTTCACACAAATCCAATGATGTATGCATATCGAAGTTTCTTTCTTATATTTCTTTTAATTCTGCCTTAATTTTTACAACAGTACATCAGGTATTCCTAAATGACCTATTTAGGTCTAGTGTTGAGCTTGTACATCAGTGGCAAATTCAACGAGCATAACATTTTATTACGTAACGTAACAGTTCATATTCATCCCTATGGGTGACGTAGTAAACGTTTTGTAATGTTACGCCATCTTGAAAACGCCACAGTTGATAGTGCAGCTGATTCCAGCCTTGTTGAAGTTAAGGAGACGCAGGTGCAGCTAACTTGCATTAGTGGAATGACTTCAGCTTCAGCTACTTCAAACGAGGCTTAATCACTTAAGCTCTGCTATCATTAACGACTTTAATGGAGTACCCCCCTGAGCTGAACTGAAGAACAAACTAAAAAACAGGCCCAGACTGTGGGTTCATATCAGGGGGTCAGGATTTGGCCGGTTAGCTTTGCCAATTAGCATTGCACTTCCTCGTCGCCATTTTCCAGAAATTACATCATATCCGACTCCATTTGACATATGCTGATTGGTTAATGCTGCACTTTCAGCTCATGTGAACGAGCTCCCTGTGCACAAACTTTTGTGGGCATGCCCAGACTTCTGTAGCTCATCTCCATTAGTAACATGGGCCCTCCTTGGCCTATTGAAATGGAGTCGGAAGTGAGCTCCATGAAACGCCATCTTGACAACTGAAAATTTTGTTCAATTTTGGATGAATTCTCTAGCCTAGCATTCCACATTGGAATGAATGGGAGGCGGGACTTAGTATGTTTCTCCAGGTTTATTAATACCTCCATGGTTCATATGTCAGATAGAGTGATAACAGGGGTACTAATAGTCAAGACATCTTTGCCTGGCTTTCAAGGCTGGTGATTTTACAACACAGGCTTTCAATCTGGTCAATCGCTTTTGTTACGAGCAGAGAGGCTGAATTCTCTGTGCTTTTCGGCAGCGAAAAACAAAAAAAAATGTTATGTCTTTATGTTGAGATTGTTGTGAGCTGAAGAGATAGAGATAGGAGATATGTAGAAAGGCAAAGCCAGACTAACTACTCGATCACAGCGACAAGTTCAATCCTTAAGACTCGTCTTTTTGCAGTCCTTCGGCCTGCTCTTTCCATGCTTGAAGGACTATTTGTGAAGTGTGGTCGGCGACAATGCATTTGGTCATCTTTTTCATCTTGCCGTAGACCTCGATCATTTCTGGTTCGCCGAGGCTGGTGATTTTATAGCACAGGCTTTCAATCTGATCAATCGCTTTTGTTACGAGCAGAGAGGCTGAATTCTCTGTGCCTTTGGGCTGCAAAAATGACAACCCGCCTGTATTCTTCTCGCCCAAGCTGAAGTGTGGCGTTAAAGGAGCGGTTGTTTGCCTGAGATATTTTTACGGGCGTCACGTCGTGCAAGTAGCCTTCCACTGAGCTTGGACAGCTTTCCTTCAACTGGCATCAGGGGTTCGTTCAACGGCACATTGTTACGCACCGGTGTGTTGCGTTAGCCTAATTGAATGATAAGTTTGCCCGTTACGCTCCACACCGGTGCGCAACATGCTTCTGAGGTAGTTCACTCTCGTTTGATGGGTGTGTCAGAGGTGTTCACCAATGAGCATCTAGGTGTATCGGAAGCTCTGAGATTTAAAGCGCTAGTGCTAAATACAACACAAATTCATGTTGTGTTGGATTGTACTCTGGTGACAGCAAAAGCAGTGGTAATATTATCATTTTGTAGCATTCCTAACAATGATACATTTAAACTACTGAGGTTGTTGTCAAGTTCAGCTATTTCCTTGTCTGCCACCACGTGCAGAATGGCCCTCCAGGCTTCCATTGTTGCTGCACTGACGTGACACAACAGTATGTTCAGCCCGACGTCGTTTGCGTTGGGTTCAACGTTATGCTCCGTTACGGCAGTTTTGAATAGCCTCCAGGTGGAGTCTATGGGTAAGACTTTGGGATGGGTGATTGGCCATGCTGACGAGGGGGAGGGGGATGTTGAAATTGTTTTTGTGTTCCTCTCACGCATGACAACTGGACCATTCTAGCTATGATTCCTGCTCCATTGACATGCTGCAAATACTCCTTCACTCGCCTCCAAGTCATATGACATTCCATTGCTTGTAATGCCCCTTTTCACTAGCCGTCTCTAGCCTGCATCTGGTATTCTATACTTTTTATCCCTCACCTTCTGATCAAGCAAGCTGTCAGATATGTCTGAGTAAGATTTTCTTACAGAGAGACCATGCTCTCTCATTTGCCTGTATAGGGTACTTCTTACATACCTGAATGTGAAATGATCCTTGGGGACAGAGCTCTATTCTCTTAAAAACCAAACAAACAAAAACTTTGTGAAACTGCCTACGAACAATTAGCATTTATTATTCTATTACTACTATTATTATTATTATTTTATATTATTATTATTCCATTTATTATTCTACTATTCACAAAATCAGCTCCTCGTGTCCCCCATGGGGGAAAACAAACCCTAAATTAGTGAAGAAGTCAATGGCATGCTAAGCTAGAAGTTACACTGAGCACCATCTACAAGGAGCCTGACACATTTAGGAGGGCAATGCCTGAAGGTAGTAATGATGGTCAGATGGTCCGATGTGAATTCTGAACTTGACACCCCTCCAAACGCGATACTGATGACAATTTAGATGATGTTTGTTAGCTTCATTAGTTGCTAACTAGCCAACTTCATTGATCACCACAGTAAATGTAGCTAACTTTAGCTTGCTAGCAACTTTCTCTACCTTGTCCATTCATCATAATATTAAATTGGCCTCTGTTATCCCCCACGCTGACTCCACCCTCGCATTTTGGGGGTGTTAACCGTACTTGCCGTCTGTATCTATGAACATTCGTATTATGGGCGGGCTATGTCAGGCTAGTGAAAAGGGGGGTGTTATCACAAATTTTGAGTAAACTTTGCAATCAAAGTTTTCAATACTTTTTCAATAAATACACATTTCTGTCCATGACTTATTACAAGTAAGTCATTATTATTTCTCAATCATATCTGCCACTCTTGAAGAGCACCATTTTATACTCATAAACTGTACAAATAAGAATAGTTTTGTGAACATCTATGTTAGGACTACAAGTATTAGGACATCTTGCCGGGGACGGCAAGGGGTGTCCTGATGACCTAAGGAGGTGTTTGTTCTAACCCTGCCTTTGATTATCCTCGTCAAGTCGTCTCGGAGCTCAAATTGTCACGTGACTTTCCACTTCAAGTGTTTTATTATGCAAACTCGTCCAACGTGGAAAAGCACATGGAGAAGTGAAAACAATGTTCACGTCAATGTTCACGTCACTGTTTGTTTTCTGTTAGCAACCCTAGGCTACATTTAGGACACTTATTTGATACAAGTCCATGTTCAACATTGGCCTCACTACAATACTGACTCCCATATCCATAGCTGGTTATATGGATGCAGTGTTAATATGGGTGATTGAAATAGTTATTTAAACCACTAAAACAGTCCAAACACAATGAAAACAGCAAGTGACACAGGCCGGAGTGGGCCGCAGCCGTCTTGGATTTGTCATTGGATTCGTCATCGGAGGCGTTGCTCAGTCTAGTCTGAGCTTTACGAGGAAACGAGACGAGTTGATGACGAAAAGGGGCGTGGTACGCGTCATTTTCTCGGGGCATGCGAGATCCTAGGATAATAAAACGCACGGTAAAAAGGTTGAGAACCACTGCTTTTCAGGCTGGTTTTAGTATGTTCCTAGACTAGAGTGATGCTACAGAAAGAGGTCTGTCTGTGGTGTAAATTCACACTGTTCATGCAGGCTCTCATACTTTGGCAGTGTTCCCCTTGTTCTCTCTCTATCTCACACCTCCTCTTACTGTAAGATCCAGCACAGAGTAATTATCCCCCACTTCAGTAGCCTATCAACGCTACAGTACGCTTCTCTCTTGAGGTGCACAGGCTCAGAGGTGCTGTCGTTCTGTTCTCTCTCTCTCTCTCTCTCTCTCTCTCTCTCTCTCTCTCTCTCTTTATCTATCAGGAAGACAGGCACACACACACACACAGATCTCTCTCTCTCTCTCGTTTTCTCTCTCTCTATCAGGAAGACAGGCACACACACACACACACACACACACACACACACACACACACACACACACACACACGCACACCCATACTTCCTTGCTCCATTCTCTGCCCCCACAATTTGCTATGACTTCTGTCAAGGCTGTGGCTGTTCATTTTTGCATCACATATCTGGGATTTTTTGTTTTTGTTTCTTTCCCTCGTTCTCTCTCTTTCTTACTCTCTCTCTCTTGCTCACACACACACACACACACTCTTTATTTTGCCCTCTCACTCTCTCTATCCCACCGTCTTCATCCTCTTTTGTTTTCATTATTCTCTGTCATTCCATTTCCTCTCATTTTTTTGCTCTCCTGTTCTGTGCCTGTCCCTCGAGATTTCCTTCAACAACCTCTCTCTCTCTCTCTCTCTCTCTCTCTCTCTCTCTCTCTCTCTCTCTCTCTCTCTCTCTCGCCTCCTCTTCCCTCTTCCTCTGCTTGTTACTGGATTCACTGTGAGTTCCCAGAATGCAACACGTCTCTGCTGTCAGAGTTCCATGATGATGTTTCCTCTACTTTACTTTTTCAGCCCCCTCTGACCCTTCCCTCTCCCATGTCCTCTCACTGCCATGGCTTCACATGAAGATATTTTGATTTTCAGGGTTTTCCCCTTGTTTTGATTCATTCTTTATCTCTCTTGCTCTCTCTCTCCTCCACTTTGGAGACAATTTGACTTTCAAATGAGGTTGCTTATGATTTCTTTGTGAATTTGGTTCTATTTTCAGTTTTAAGGTTCCTTGTTTGACATTGAGACAGTACCTTTTCCTGTTCGGTTCATTCCAAACAGGATTGTACAGTTCCTGGTTCTACCCTGAGATTGACATCCCCAAACAAGTTAAAACAGAATAATTCCAGCATTGAACATCCCCAGTATTGTCTATTCATAGATACAGAGTGTATGTTTTCACCACACTCGCGACAGCCTGCAGTTTTTATAGACTTAGGTTAAGGCGCTATATTCTCCCAGGTGCTTAAGTCCAAAAAAGTGCTTAGTGCAGGTTGAAAAGCATAGAGCAAAGAGCTTTTTTGGACTTGTGAGAATAACCGTCTTATTGGATAAAAGTGAAAAAAACAAACAAAAAAAAAAACCAAGATCGCAAATTGAGAATAGGTTCAATCTTTCAAGCACCTTGGACCTTGTATTGGTGTGCCCTTGTACTATACTGTTAGCATGACTTGTGCGATCACGTTCAGAAATGAACTGTCCGGGAATTCCAGGCAGGATTAATCTAAATGTCTATCAAATGCTATCAAACTTCTATCAATGTTAGGGGACAGAGCTGGACAAAGTCATTGTAAACTCCTTCAGTCTGGCCGTTTCTCATTCTCGAGAGTTGAGGAAATTGCCTCCTTGGCCATACCGACTTGACCAAAATCTCAGGCAGTGACAGGAAGTATGGGCAGGGCCAGTCTACTATCCTATTCAAAATAGGTTCAAACTTTCAAGCACCTTGGACCTTGTATTGTTGTACCCTTGTACTATACTGTTGTACTATGAACTAACCTCAAATGTGACTACCTTTCTGAAACACTTCTGTAAACTCAGTATGCACTCAGGTTTATCAGTTGTACTATGATGGTCTAGTGTCAGAGGCAGTGCCATACAGGATACAACAGGGATTATCAAGTGTTCAGGATTACCTTGTCTGGACAAATCTGACAAGTACACAGGTTTTGAAAATGAAACATGAATCTTTTTATCTGTGATTGTGTCATTTCATTCAAGTTCATTGGTTCAGATTTTTGCAGTTTGCATTGTTTAATGTGTGTTATGGGTGTGTGTGTGTGTGTGTGTGTGTGTGTGTGTGTGTGTGTGTGTGTGTGTGTGTCCCTGTCTTTGTCCCCCATAAAGTGACATTTTCTCAGACCTTCTACTTCTGATTTCCTAGAAACATGTATCTAAAGTCAAATATGTTTGTTGTTGTTGCTGTTGTTGGGTGCATAGAGTCATCAAAGTTTGTTTGTTTGTTTGTCCTTGACCAACAGGTCTCTCTCTGTCTCTTATCTTCCTTCGTTCTATCTTTCTCTCTCTCTCTCTCTCTCTCTCTCTCATTCTATTCCTCCATCTCTCTGTGTCTATCTCTCCACTCACTCACTCACTCCTCTCCTCTCCCCCTCTCCCTCGTCCTCCTGCCTTGTTACATAAGCAGGGTGTTGTGTGGGTGATCTGAGCTTTATGTAAGTCAGGACACGGCAGCAAATGGCCAATGTTGTTTATCACTCGTTTATCACTCTGTCTGTCCCTCTCTCTCTCTTTTCTTTTCTTTCTTTCTTTCTTTTACACTCACTCGTTTCTGTTTATTATGCTGGGCCTCATTCACCAACTATTCTTTGAAGAAATTTGTTCTTAATTCTGCCTTGCATAGTTTTTTTTTCATTGAAGAGGATTTGTTTTCACCAATACAGGTTTTTAAATGGGACCTTAAGAACAAATTTAAGAGGATTCAAAGTGACTGAGGCCCAATCTCTGTTCTCTTTGGAATCTCCCTCTTGTCATTCTGTCACACTTTCTCTTGTTCCATCGTTTCTCTCTGTCATTGGCTCTCTTATCGTCTGTCTCTCACCCACTTTCTCTTTGTCTTCTTCTCTCCCTCATCTTCGCAAATTCTGTCCCTTTCCCTGCATCCCTTTCCCTCTCCCTCCACCACACTCTCTCTCTCTCTATGTATCTCTCATCTCTCTTTGATCTCTCTCTCTCTCTTTCGGTCTCTCCACCCTTCTCTCTCAGGCTCTGTCTCAATCTCTTTCGGCATCCCCCCCTCTCTCTCTCTCTCTCTCTCTCTCTCTCTCTCCCCCCCTCTCTGTCTCCCCCCCCTCTCTCTGTCTAACTGTTTGGCCTTTGGCTATTCTCCATGTGTGAGTCCAGGTCAGTTGCGCCAATGCTCTGTCATCAGACCACTCCCTCCCCCTCCACACACACACACACACACACACACACACACACACACACACACACACACACACACACACACACACACACACACACAGTCTCCCTGACTAGTCTCCCCTCCCCTCTGCAGTTCATATTTCCATGCACCCATGTCTGTCTCTCCATCCCTCCATTGTTTTATTTCGGGGCGAATTACCGTTACAGTAATGACGTTCCTGTCTTGACCTCACGACCGACCCTCTTCACTCCAGAAACCAGCATCAGAAGAGAGAGGGAGAGAGAGAGAGAGAGAGAGAGAGAGAGAGAGAGAGAGAGAGAGAGAAAGAGAGAGGCGTAATTATGAGTTTCATGATGACTTCAATCAGAGATGCCATGTGGAGAGAGTGCCATAGAGAAGTAGGTGGTGACATTGGGAAGAACCTCGGGTGGAATGTGTGATCTGTGGTGTGTGTGTGTGTGTGTGTGTGTGTGTGTGTGTGTGTGTGTGTGTGTGTGTGTGTGTGGATGACTTCAATCAGAGATGCCATGTGGAGAGTGTGCTGTAGAGCAGTAGGCGGTGACATTGGGAGTGGTGGAATGTGTGATCTGTGTGTGTGTGTGTGTGTGTGTGTGTGTGTGTGTGTGTGTGTGTGTGTGTGTGTGTGTGTGTGTGTGATTACAGTAAGGAGTGGGCCACAGGTGTTTAATGCACTTTAGCTTGTATATGGTGTAGCAGATGAACATGTATCACACACACACACACACACACTCCTCTCTGCTCCTCACCTCCCCTCATCCCTTCCCTCAACACACACACACACACACACACACACACACACACACACACACTCACACTCCTCTCTGCTCCTTACCTCCCCTCATCCCTTCCCTCAACACGCACGCACGCACGCACGCACGCACGCACACACGCACGCACACACACACACACACACACACACACACACACACACTCCTCTCTGCTCCTCACCTCCCCTCATCCCTTCCCTCAACACACACACACACACACAGTGATGGTGCTGAGACCACAGTGGCTATAATGTGTTTTCTTCTCCCTCCTCTGTCCTCAGTCTTACTTTCTCTGCCCACATTCTCTCCTTTTCTCTCCTCTTTACACAGAGAGCCACACGCTCTCTCTCTCTCTCTCTCTCTCTCTCTCTCTCACTCACTCACTCACTCACTCACTCACTCACTCACACACACACACACACACACACACACACACACACATGCACACACACACAAACACACACTGTACTCCTCTTGTTTGTCACTTTGACATTATTCTCTGAATCTACTTTTGCCATTATTGCGTCTCGCTCCAAGACTCCATCAGTGTCCTCCTGTAGTCTTAGTCCAGGAGTGTGTCTCACTCTGAGTCTTGCTCAGAGTCTCACTCTTTCTCCGTCTTTCTCTTTTTCTTACTCTGTCTCACTCCCTGAGTGTGTGTTTCTCTGATTCTCACTGTTAGTCTCACTCCCTGAGTGTGTCTATCTCTGATTCTCACTCGGAGTCTCACTCTTTCTCCGTCTCACTCTTAGTCTCACTCCCTGAGTGTGTGTTTGTCTGTCTCACTCTTAGTCTCACTCACTGAGTGTGTCTATCTCTGATTCTCGCTTTGAGTCTCACTCCAGGAGTGTGCCTTTCTCAGAGTCTCACTCTGAGTGTATCTTTCTCTGAGTCTCACTCTTTCTCTGTCTTTTCCTGAGTCTCACTCTTTCTCTATCTATTCTCACTCTGTGTCTGACCCTCTCTCTGATTCTCACTCTTAGTCTCACTCCCCGAGTGTGTCTCACTCTTAGTCTCACTCCCTGAGTGTGTCTCACTCTGAGACTTACTGCATGAGTGTGTCTTTCTTTGAGTCTCCTTCCACGAATGTGTTTCTCATTCCACGACTGTGACTTTGTTTAAGTTGACTTCTGTTGACTTTGTCTAAGTCTGAGTCTCAGTCCACAAGTGAGTCTTTCTCTAAATCTCACTATATGAATGTCTTTCTCTCTCATTCCACTATTGTGTCTCTCTCTAAATCTCACTCACTATTTCTCGTTTCACGAGTGTGACTTTGTCTGAGTCTCGCGCCACAAGTGTGTCTTTCTCTCAGTCTTACTCTGCGAGTGTGTCTTTCTCTCAGTCTAACTCTGCGAGTGTGTTTTTCTCTCAGTCTAACTCTGCGAGTGT